>JAOXJK010000012.1:68679438-68718288 GCA_025774025.1 Xenus cinereus | reverse complement strand
CGGCGGCGCGCGGGGGCCGTTAGCGCGGCGGCGCTGAGGGGAGCGGGCTGGGGTGAGGCGAGGGCGCCGTGGGGCGAGGCGGGCCCCGCGTCCCTGCGCGGAGAGGGAAGGTAAGCGCCCTCGCACAGGAGCGATGGGCTGATGGCCCGGCTTCCTGTCACCCGGCGACTCCGACCGTGCCGTTTCAAAGGCGCTCGCCTCGAGTTCTCCGCATGAAACGGGACGCTCGGAACAAAAGGCCTTCTGTCCGCCCCGGCTTGCTGGCTCCCCTCTGGGCCCGTCCAAGGTTCAAAGCGCCCAGGCTATAGGTGGGGGCAGCCCAGGGAAGAGTGGCTCTGAGGTGACAGAAGGGGCGAGGCACCAAAAAACGCCCCTCGAAGCCTGGCCGCGTTTGGGGCCTGCAGGGGCTCTGCGTGCTGCCAAGCCCACCGGCCAAACCGCCTCCATCCATCCCTTCTGCAATCGCCTGTTTCTTGTACAGCTTTAGAAGGGGTTGAACGTTTTATGCTGCTCCGTCCCATCTTTCCTATCAAGTTTTGTTCGCATTTGTCCCCAAAAGACAGTCTTTTAGCTGCTACCAAGTGTTAACTTTGCCTGGAGAAGCCTGCTATTTAAACACTGATTAGACACCAGATGACAAGATGGCTTTAATGATACAGCGATATCCATTATAAAGAGTCACCATGGAAAACAAGGATTATTTGGAAGAGAGTAATAATTAACTCTGGTATCTTGGGGGCAGGAAAGAGCAGGGAAAAGAGATGTGGTGATCCTCCATGCTTTTTAAGTCAGATCCCTTAATCAGGCATGATTAATGCGGTGCACATAATAGGAATCTTTGTGTATGGGACATACTCCAGCTTGTTTAGATGAACAGGAAATAAATCCTGTCCTTTTTGCCCTAGTTGGATCTTGCCCAACATTTCTAGGTCACGGATGGACTCAAGACTATTTCTAGTGGCCTAAGGAAAAACAGCGAAGAACAAGCTTGTACTACCAGATTACAAACATAACTTCATTCCATAGTACAGCAATATCCTTAAATTGTCATGTGACTAATCCTCTAGAGAGGGATCCTATTGCTAAAGTGGCTTCGTGGCTTCTAAAGAATGTCATACTTTTATTCGTAATCTCCTTCGTTCTCTAGTTCCAGCATAAAATATGTGGTTGTATTAAACAGATTTACTAAATGCATGCAAAGGTATTTTTTTCTATGCCATATTCTTGACTGTACATGCCCTAATAGTTCATTGGTGTGAGTCCCTGTCAGTACAGAAGATGTCCCAGTTATTAGTGAGAAAAATAAGCTGCTGCTTTCTGAGGCACAGAGCTGCTGTCTGTGACTGGGCTCCCTATGCAATGCTATAGCTTCACTGTCTGCTTGGCCTTGCGTTGGTTTTTTTTTTCCCTGGGTTTTTCTTTCTGTTTTTGTTGCTGTTGGTTCTTCTGATTTTCCAAAAAGATACTTGAAGTAGATAATATTTTATATGTGCTGAGTTTGGGTCAGCGTTGTCTTGACTGTGACATCAAAATAAATTTGTGTAGTTTCAAGAGAATAAAGCTCATTTGTATGCTGTGTCCTTAGACACTTTATTTAAAAAAGAATTCCTCTAGTGATTATGCATAACCAGCTTACTATTAGGAGAGTGCAGATCTCTTTGGAGTGTTTCTTAACTGTAGAGTTTGACCTTTGATTTTCTTTTTGTGTGTTTTTGACCTTCATACTCGAAGGATAAAAACTTCTGGGATGAGAAGGTTTCTCCTAAGTACAGAGGATGCTATGGCTAAGGTGTTAGCATGGTTTTGGACTAGCATGCAAATCCCGTTGCCTGAAAAAGCTCTGTATAATCTCTTTATGTGGCACCATTGTCATTAAGATAAATGCATTAAAGATTGTAAAATGACATTAATAAGAACTGGATAAATATCAGAGACAAAAATAAGAAAAATAGAATCATATTTCTGACTTCATCTATATTTAAATGCAGAGTCCATCTGGTTTCTAGTCATCCCACAAACAGCAACACTTTTCAGGTAATTGGTGTTTCTACTTTTTCAGAATGCTTTACAATCGTGATATTATAAAACCTAAGCACATTTGAGAAGCTGTGCCTTCTGCTTTTCTTTTAGCTTGCTTTGCTTTTAATGTATGTAAAATGTCCCTGCCTGATCTTAATATGAGGTAAGAGATGTTTTAATGTAAAATTCTAGTTGTTTTGTTCCCTTGTGTATATTGTTTTGCCTTTATCACCTCCGTAAGTCATATTAAAAACTTTAATTAGATGCCACTGGAATGATACTTTGGGCACGAAAACACAAAGTCTGTCGGTGTTGATAGCTAGACTTTACAATTCTGAAGAAGCAGATACAAGAATTGGTATTTTACAGGGAAAAAGAGAGATTGCCATTGCACACCACCTTCTCAGTGAAGTCCCACTGCTCACTTAATTCACGCACCCTCCCTTCCCCTCTCTCACCTACTCCATTTACCATCTTAGGTTTTCTTTGCACTTTGAGGGGGTTTTTAATTTCCCCTAGGGTGAAATACTCCTGCTTAGTACAACACTTCTAGCAGAGCCAGCAGTGTAGCGGAGCTCCCTGATCTATCACGAATATCAGGAATTAGATACACCTTGAAAGAGAGATTTGTAAATATGACCCTCTAACCTTGACACGTTACTAGAAGAAGTCAGGATTGTGGCAAGCACACATTTGTGTTTAGTGCAAGCACTTTGCTTTTCTTGATGACCTTGTCGACTGCTGTGCCGTTACTATGTAATACTGTATTTCAGGCGTAGTCTAGGAAAGTTTCGAGTTGGTCGCCTTGGATAATCAGCTCAATTATACAATGGAACATGCTGATGAGGAAGCCAAGACCTGGTGTTACTGATGTCTGTGTTGTAGAGGCAACTTGAGCTGTACTGCCAGGATTTATAACTACAGGGCCCTATTGAAGTTCTCAGGAGGGTAATTCATGTAATGTGTCTTTTTGCTTCACAGCACAGCAATGGCTTGATTCACCGCCTCATATTTTATGCCGCTGCAGTTCCAGCGGAGTAGCAAATGGGTTCTGTGACTTTGTCTTGTGCCTGCATCAATGGCTTTTGTTTGTTTCTTTGCTTTTGCTGAGGGCAATTAATATTACTCTCCGCTCATTTGGGCAAACTACTGCTTGTCTCCTACTCTCATACACCATCGTGGTGAGCTTAGTGTTTGCTTTGTTTCTCACCACACCACTGGTCTGTGTCCTCCCGGTGCCCTCCTGATCGCCAGGTGGTGTTCTGGGGTACCTGGGGGACGGCAGCGGGTGAAATGGTGGAGCAGCCAAGGGGACTGCTTGTCAGCCAGGCTCTGCGACTTGCCTGCCACAACCCTCTGCACACAACATGAAACGGAGCTGTCGGCCAGGCTGGGAAGGGAATACCCATTGAAGTAAATCAGCCAGCTATCGCCCTGTGACAATTGATAGGAGAAGAACATGAGACAGATATCCTACTCTGAAAGGTTACTCAAACAAAAATCCCTTGTTCCTATTCCCCCATGACACAACCTGAGAAAGGAGAGACACAGCAGAGTGTCTCCCTCACAGTTGAGAGAGTCTTTTCAGGAAGGGTCTGTGAGCTCTGTGTTTGGGAAACACTAAGCTATCTTTTTTTTTTTTCCCTTTCTCTTTTTTTTCCCTGCACAAAGCCCTAACTATCCTTTGGATAATGTTGTGCGGCATCTGCATCACTTCTTGCTGTGATACTTGGCCAGGGGATGGGGATTAAAATTAATCTAGTTATAGCGCCACTGCACTTTATGAGCAAAGGAGAGTCCTGGTAATTAGCCTTGGTCCTGCTGCCTCTATAACACTCCCCAGACGGGTTCAGCGGATGGAATTTCTTCAGTATAGAATGGTTTTATAGAGTGGTGGAATTTGCTTGCTTGGACAAATCTGTTAAAAAAGATGAAACGCTGCTGTTTCCTGAAAAGAACATTAACAAAAATTCACCACTGATGTGGGCAGGCTTCTATGTCTGACTGCACAGAAAGGCCCCCTCTCCCACCTCACTAGGAGATAATAAGAAAAAGATTTCATTCTCACCCAAAGAAGGAAATATTTTGCATTGCAGCAAACCAAAACAAAGTCTGTTCTGTGTTTCTTTGACCAGTGATGGAAATCTTTTCAAGCAAGCAGTCTATTCCATTTAACAGAACCAGAAGTCTGATCTGGCAGAGAGGTGAGGTGGGTAGCTATCGCTGTATTGATCAGGTTTAAATGTAAGGCCCAAATTGCGAGAATAAAAATTGTTAACAGAAGTATCTTTTTCATTTTGACTGTCCTTCGCCATTCCACCTAAGATGCCTTTTAACCACAGAGCTAGTTTACTTGCCTTGCTCTAGAATTCTACATGTCCTTTAATAGATATGAATTAATCTTACAGGCATCCTACCTCCTTTCAGAATAAAGCACAAAAGCTGTTCGCATTCTTAAGAAGGGCATTTTACACAGTGTTTCTTCAGGAATCGCTCATTTAACTTTGTAAGTCAACCATCAAGGCCCTGTTTAGTGACCCTCCTTCAGATAAAGAGAATAAATGCAGCTCACTCTGTTCTCTCTCTTTTGCTTCAAATGCCAGCCAGAAAGAAACATACTGGTGTCCTCCCACCCAAAACGTTTTGGAAGTGAATCCAGCCTTTGTTAGCTTCAGAAATCATGGAAGGCAGTTGGAGTTTAGATATTCTGGCACTGGCTATCACTAAGCCATCAGCCTGACTCAGTGAATAAAAGCTGAAGAGTCTGTTCAGTTTGAAAAAAAAAAAAAAGAGGAAAATATATATTGCCACAATTTTGACTTCTTATGAGAAGCAGGCGGTCACCCTCTCAGGGGAAAATGAACACGGAAAGGGAAACGGTGGAATCACTGTTAAACCAGCATGAGAGACCCATCTCGCCCTGGGTAAAGGAAAGGAGAGAATGTAGAATCAAGATGAAGCGAATTTGTTTCTGGTCCGACGCTGTGTACTAACCACAGGTGAGGATGGAAAATGGCTTTTCCAGGTCTGTGCAGCACGGCAGCTGCCCAGCCGCCTGGCTGGTGTAGAGCATGTGGGTGACTTCATGTTCTCAGTAGCTTTGGCAGGAATTGGTGGAAGGTGGCAGCAATCACAGCTGCCACTTGCGCTTTGCAACGCCAAGGAAAGTAAGAGCTCTGCGAACCTTGATATTTGCACCGTGCGGTGGGTAGGAGAGATGGCAGAAGCCAGTGGCTTCAAGATGGGTACAGATGTGGCAAACTGGGTCCCCAGTGCCTGCCGGCCCAGGAACCAATGGTGTTGGGAGGGCAAGAAGAATGTAAGGTATGCGGGAAAGACTGGAGAGAGAAAAGAATGTCAGGAGGGAGCACGCACTGGCCTATTCCTTCCAGAGATACTGTCAATAGCTTATTCATTTCCCAAACAAACAAACCAGTCTAACAGTCGTGCTCGCAGAATACGCTCCTTTATTTTCCCCTCCAGCACTGAATATTTTTAATACATGGGTTAAAAAATACAGGCTTGCTTCCAGACGTGTGGCGTGCATGCCATTCAACCTACTGATGCCAAAAGAGGGATTTTTTTGTTTTTCTTAAGAAAAGCTGAGAAATAGCGCGACTATGGAGACTGCAAAAGGCCGTTCTCTCTGGTTCACAATTGTGTGTATGAAATATGATAAATGTAATACAGGGTGGTTGCTCAAGAGGAAATGTATGTTTAGGCATCACAGCTCTTTTAAGATGAAAGGAATACAGAATTGGAACCGGAATTGCCTCAGACGAGAAACTTAGGCACAAAGCTTAGGCATGTTAAGCTCTTCATGCAGTTGTGAGAAGTCATAGTGCTGGCACCCAAAAGCTCCAATCTTTACCTGAACTTTCTACTTGGACTTTCCCTAGTCTGGGCGAAACTCTGGAGCTGAGATTTTATCAACATGAATCATGTTACATTATTCCACCAGGTATTAAAATTGTTAAAATAGGAGTGAATTGAGTAAGGTTTTTCTTTTCTTTTTGTTTTTGTGTTGGTTTGGGTTGGTTTTTTTTGGTGGAGGCCAACCAGCCCACCACAGCATTATGTTCCCAGTCTGGAAATACCCCAGCCTCATTTGAATCAGGCATACTAGGTTTGTGAGAATGGAGTCCTGACTCAAATAGTACAAAACCCACCCGCAAAGGATCTCTTTATGAAAGCCAGCACGGGAGTGTGGACAGTTAAGTAGGAAACAGTGGTCTGGAATAAAAAGGTTTACTTTCCTGTGATACGATGTTTGATATCTAGGGAAGTAAGGTTTTGTAGAGTAGCATCAGTAAGCTTTTGTCTCAGCAGGTGCCATCTCTGTCCCCTCCCCACATGTATGCACCCAGTAATGTGCAGCCAGAAGCTTTTGTCTTGAAGGCAGTAGCGCACGGCTCTGCTCTTTCCTGTCTCTGGTGTCCTGCTCCTGCATACTTTTCCTGCCTGCCTCTCCGTTCCCTCCTCCTGCCCTCCCACTCCTCCAGTCAACAGGGTGGAGAGCCCCACTTCCAAACACACATGTGCCCGCGCGTTCCCCTGAATTTGTATGGAAGGAGGTTGTATAGGAACATGATGAAAGAAAATGGTGTATAAATATTACAAAGATTTAAAATACTGCAACAAAATCCCTGCAAACCCATGAATCCTCTGTGCAGAGCATTTCTGTGTATCAGCCCTATCTCAGGGAACCAGGACCAAAGAACCAAGAAATATTCTCCCCTTCCCCCTGATTTGCAAAATATATAGTACTTTAACTTAGCAAAAACTTAAAACTGCCCCTAAAATACAGTCTCTCCTGACTATAAATTGTCCATCAATGATTTTACATATCATCCAAGGAAATGTCCTGTGACTGGAATAGCCAACTGTGTCCATTTTGCTTGCAAAGCCTGTTATTTTTTTGGGTCTATTTTTAGGGACCTTTTGCCGAGTATGTCCCACACTTGTTTTAGCAAAAGTAATCTGCTGTTGTTATATTTTATATCCTCATATTTTGCCTCTCCCCAGCTCTCACCAGCAACTCTTTCTTCACCCCAAAAACATATCTCCCAGGTAGGGCCAGCAACTCGGTTGTTGTCCAGTAGACAGCAACCCGTTCTTTCCAGTGGGAGGAGGGGAAGCAAAAATGAAAATTTAATAAAATGCAAATTAGAGATTTAAAAAAAAATAAAAATCAGTCCGAAGGGGAAACTCCTGTTTTGCCTTTAGCACCAAGCTTTCCATGAAGTCTCAGCCTGGGGGTGTTTTGAGGCTTGAGGAATTTCAGGGAAATTTGCTTCTTTTGGAGGTGTTTGGAGGAAGGATATACGATAGGAAAGTGATCATCTTTTCTCTCTTTCGCTTCAACCAGATCTGTGGTTGTCAGTTGACATCCATAACAACAGAGAACAGCATGTGAAATGTCTCACACTGTCTCACTTATTTTTCTCTTCTTTGGATGTTGGTGTTTAAACTCTCATCTGATACTCAGTGTAAATTTGCATCTCCATAAAACTGCCAAAAATGGTTATCTCCGCTGCCATCTAAATCTGTTTACGGTCTGCTCTCCCCAAATCATTCTTTAAAGGAAAATGACTGATTTCCAAACCCCTCCTACTTTTCTGTTATTTTTAACAAGCAATTCAGTCCGATGTCATTTAAAGAGAAGATCATTGCATTACTGCGCGTTGCAGGACTCTCAGAAAACAATACTAGAAGAGAAGGAACGTGGGAACTCTGTTCCCTCTCTTTTCCATTGCTATCATTTGCGAACTCTGAGTGCTTCCAGCAACGGGGTAGCCAAAGACGGGGTGAAAAGGACAGAGCATGTTCCCATTGGCAAAACTTCCCTCGACTTCACTGCGACCAGGATTTGGCCCACGCTACACAGCATCCCGAGCCTTGGCTTTGACTTAATTGGCTCCTCTTAGTAGACTGTCTCTGCTGAAGGAGGCAGTGCTGCTGATAACTCGGCTCTCACGAGTATCTGTGGCAGTTATTCTGCTTGCTTCAGACTGAATACTTTCACTTGCACAGCTGATAGAAGCACCAGTCTTGGCATCACATAAGAGGAAGGCTGCACGCAACCCTTTGCTGGTTCCTCCTTCAACACCTACGTTCTCTTCTCTGTCTGCCCTTTCCCTCACATCCCAATTGACTCATGATGTTTGCTCCTGAAGTCTGATGAGGGCTTGAGTCATAAGGGTTGACACAAGGGTTTGACTACTCACCTCCTCAGAGTTCAGCCCTGTCTGGGAACTGAAAAGATCTGTCTCAACGTGTGCTCATGGCTTTTGAGGAGGGGCTTAGCTGAGTTGTTGTGCCATAAGGTCCTGGAGAATGTACATCTGGAAGCCCTAGGAGTGTCAGGGTACTGGAGAGGCTCTCCTTTAAAGTTTTGAGACAGAGTGTGTTGGCTTTGGCTCTCCAGACACTAAATAGGCACTGTGAAAGGACCTTAGTTATGCTTTCAAAAGTAAGGCACTGTAGCACGCTGTAGTGAGCCCAGCTACCATGGAATGGGTTCACAGTAGCTATTCCAGAAGTTGTTGCTTCCAGTGAAGGACCATGGTACAGATGAGTGTTTGCCCCAAAAGAAGACCATGAAGGTTGTATGTATGCAATTTCCTCTCCGCAGAACGTGCTAGTGGTCTGACATGACTATCTAGTGGTGTAAATGCTGTCTTAGAAGATGTGCTAGGAGGGCAGGTTTCAGGTATATATGTGTAGATAGGGTCAAAAGGTTTGGACAAAAGCTGGTGGGATAGGCTCCTTAGACTGGTGTTATCGTATCGTTTTCCTTATTTCTCAGAGGTGGATCTACTGGCGCAGAGATCAAAAGTGGGAAAGGATAAGAAATGCACGGTCCCAAATTCTGGCTCCTGACCTAAGCACATGGGTGAAAAAAAAGTTGCATTTGTAGGAGGGAGGCATTTCTTTGAATTTGTGGAAAAAGGGAAAGAGGGCAAGAAAAGGAAGATGGATAGAGAAATGGACTATTATTAATCAAAATAATGAGAGAGAAATAGTCAGGGACATTAGGGATACAAAGCACCCCACACCTTATGTGGATCAGTAGAGATTATAGTAGCCTTTTCTGTCTTCTGAGAAATCTGTTCCCCTCCTTACTTTGATATTTAAAACATTCTGCACTTGATAAATAGCAAAAAATATGGTTCTTAAAGATGAAACCATATTCTGGTAGCAGCCAAGATAACTTTGTTATGAAGACAGACAAACTTGTGTTAAATTAAAAAATGTATCTATCACGCTAGAAAGTTATGTAAGATTCTATTTTAAAATCATCTGGTCCTAATTTACTAAATTTACTGCCTCAGAGCTAATGCCAAACTGCTACATTTGATTTATAGAAATACTTTAGCACATTTTTCCATCAGGCTATTGTAGAGTATATTTACTGCCTTTTTATTATTGTTAAAAATGCAGACTTCTTTAAAGGAAAGGAACATTTTTGAAGAGCTTATTGATAGTTTCTCACAGGATGCCAGGAGACATGCAGATAGTAAACAATGCTGTGTGCTTAGGAACATTCCACTCGATTTTCAACTCCTTCACCATCTTTTTTTTTTCTTTGTAATTGAACAAAGCGATCCATCTGGTAAATGGATGTTTGAAAATGTCCGATTTGTGCCAAACCACTTTTCTTAAGCACAGACTACATTTTTTTTCAGGCAAATATTTAAACAGCAGCCGTACTATGATGCATTGCTAACCATTAAAAAACACACACACAAAACCCAGACAGGGCAGGCGGGAGTCGGGCTGGAAGAAAGCTCAACAAATATTCCATTAAAAATCTATCTAAAAGTATCATGCTAAACAACCCTCCTTCTTCCCCTTTCTCTCCCTGACAAGGGTTTCCAAGTGGGAAATGACTGCTAGGGCACACCTGTGCCCTGTGTTCAGCAGAGCAACTGAACACATGCTTAACTTTACGCACATGCTCAAGTCCCTCCTTCTTCATTTATATGTATGTGCTTTACTGAACTGGGTTCTTGATGAGTTTTTGTCTGCTTGTGCAACAGAACTGTTGTTCAGAAGAGTTATGGTTTTGAAGGTTTTAAGAAATCATGGTAGCTTTTTTTTTCCTCCTGCATCCATCTCCCACTGAACTCATCTGCAAAGTTTGTACCAGGTGCAGTGAGTTCTCAAATTTATCGATGTTGGGTGGAGCTCTGGTTCAGGCCTTTCCCTAATTTTTATTCTTCTCTGTATACTGATCTTCTAAACCCAGAAATGCCAAAATATGATTTTTCTGGTATTTCCAGCTTGAGCAGGAATAGGTGGTATTAGACATCCTCTCTTCTGTGGTAAATTCAAACTAATTCAAATCTAATCTAGCAGTCATACCAATACCTGTTCTCCATAAACTCCCATGCAGTTACCTGGAATTTGTATTGCCTGCTTTCATTTTGATACCTCCCTTCCCTCGTCCATCTCTACTACAAGTCTCTGTTGAGTCTTAGATTCAAATTCAGAGTCTCCTGAAGTCATACAACCAAGTAACCAATTTAAGGGACTAACTTCAGCCCTGGTTTAGGTCCATAAACTCTCTCCCATTTTAAAGCCCAACTCTCTGAGTAATTTTGAAGCTCAAGGAATTGATACGTTTTGCCTCAATGCAGCAAGACATTGGATTTTTAATGCCAGCTTCAAAAAACCATCAATGGTTTTAAAGTGTCTGGTCTCAATTCCAGTACTTCTGGATGGGTTGGGTTGGCATAGCTGTTACTTCAGTAAAAGAATGAGAGGATGTAATACCAATCCTAGCAAAGCCGACTCGAGTGTGGCCGTAGCTCCACTGTATCATCTGTTTATTCTCAAGACAGAGAAGACTTAGTCAGCTATCCCAGTCTTGCAGTGCCAAGGCAAAACTGATGTCTGTTTTGTATCCATGAATGCCCTGCCACTATGTCTGCTTGTAACATCCCACCGTTTTAGGGTATTTCAGTTTCAGTTTTGTGAAGCAGGTTACTAGACTGTTGTGGGTTTTGTAGTTGTTACAGTTGTGGAAGAAGGACTGTTGGAAGAAGAGAACTTTGTTTCTTGCCCAATATGAAAGGCTTCTGGCTGAGAAAATTTCCCTGCCGCTCATCAAGCACAAATCCACCCAATCTTCTCAAATGCTTCCGATACAGATACATGAGAGCCATTCATGAACAAATGGACTGACATGAAAGAGAAGGAGGGCAGAAAGGTCACAGCTGGGAAAAGAAATGATTCAGCACTAGTTTTTGCAGGCTGGCATTTGTGTTTGCAGGTCAAAGTCAGTGTAAAGTTGTAAATGTTCTGTGTTCTGCACTGGAAAGGAGATAACGGCACAAGACAGGCAAAGTGCTAAAGTCTAAATCTAATCTGACACACCATGAAAATGAGACAATCGTGTGCTGGCTGGTTCAGGTCCAGAGATGTCACCTTCCATTACTATCATTTGTTGAGTGGTTGCCAACATTTGTCCATTTTCACAGCCCCATCAATGCTATAGAAGAATATTTCTGGGACTCCTCAGCAGTCTGAGGAAGAGTGGAGCTTTGTTTTTTGGGAGCTAATCCCCTTAAACCACTTCCTCTTCCCATTGGAGTGAGGTTTTCTTAATGCCTTTTTGTGTGTTTTGTTTTGTTTTAATGACCAGTGCTCTTGGGGCTGTTTCCAGGTCTCCCTGAAAGGTCAGGTCTGCTTTTCTCTTTGCTTGCCATTCATATGGTGAGTAGCAAGTGCTCCTCCTGCCCCTTTCCCTCCGGCTTTGAGGCTGCTCTGTTCCCTGACCTCAGTTCTCTTCTTTAAGGTTGACAGTGGTTATTTCATTGGTTCGCTCTTTAGAAAAATAAGAGAGTTCCTTAAAATCCTGTGAATTTATATCCCTTCTTGCTATTTATCGCTACTTCACCCAAATATATGGATAAACAAAAAGTGCATCTATATCTTTCAGCCTTTTCTTTGCACAGTGATACAATGAAAGACATCTGATGCAAACAGGAATTTTTTCCACCTGCAGCTCTGTGCAGCTTTGTCGTTGTTTTCTCTTGCAGGGTTTGTTCTGCATTTCAGAAAACAAAACCAAACACGCATGTGACATGTTTTATAGTCATGGCTCTAGACTTCTGGTGTGCCGTATGTAAGCAAGTGTCCCCAGATAATCTAAAATGTATCAGGCATGCCATTTTTATAGCTAGATATGATATATACATATAGCTATATATGATGTAATCACTTAATTAAACTTGCCATACATGCTAAAGACTGCATCTGTCTTTGATTCGTGCAAGATCTTGGTGGTCTTGAGAACCCGCAAGCCACACTGAAGCTGCTCTGTTTTATGAGTGATTATTGCCTCTTGGGACCAGTCCAGCCGATAAAGCTTATGTTGAAGTAGGTGACAGTTGTATTCGTATGTGTAGGGTAATAATTCTGACTTGCTACATATAGATGAATTCTAAATCCTCACAATGAATGATGTAGTTAGATACAGAAAAATCTGACACGGTATAAGAAGATCTAACTTAAAAGTGAATCCAGCCTTCAAAGCTGCAACTGTCTCCTGTCTTTTTATAGCCATAGTAAGTTCCAAAGTTCAGAGCCAGACAGCTAATATGAGCTGGATGAATTTTGCTTTCTTCTCTCTCCATTACTTATTTACAAACAATTTGTGCTATTTCTTAGGTTGGCTGATTACCTTTCAAAATAATCTGGGGCTTTTTTACTCATATCATGTCTCCATTTCATTAGAAGTTATCCCTTGAGTTTTCTTCCTGTTATTCATGACTCTATGATCCATTCCCCTTCAAGGTTTCGAAAACGAATTGATTGCAGAGAGTGTAACTTTTGGACCAGATGAGGTTAGCAAACAAGTGCCGAGATGCTAATATAGACATATAGACCCATCTCTGGACAACAACCACAACTGACATGAGAAAAGGAGTACTGCAGATGTTAGTTCATTTGGCTGTGTTCTTTAGCAGAGGAAAATAAGGGAAGGATTACATACATTATAGCCTGTCAGTGGTTTATTGACCACACTGGTTCAATTTTGGTTAAAAGAACATCTTCCAGTGTTTAATTATATATTGACCTAGAACTATATATGGCAGAGATGTAATACACTGATTTGAGCATGTAGTCCTTTGCATTTTACAAAATGTACTGCATCCTCTACTACGGGTTTTTCCCTGGTGTGTGTGGTAGGTCAGCATTCTCTGAACTGCTGGCTGTTCTTTGAGATAAAGTAGTAGTATCATCAGTATTTTGCAGGAAGGAAAACCGAGGCACTTGGTGATTTGCTCGTGATCACACAAGAAGTGCAAAGCAGCTGAGGTACAGGCAGTGGGGAGCTGAAGGGCAGGGAGAATTGACTACTCGGCTGTGACAACATTACTTAATAGGGGAGCATGGGCATCGCTCGATGGGGCTGCTGTATCTTCACCGAATCTCCCTCCCTATGTCCTTGGCTGTGTTGTACTGCTACAAATAGCACCTAGCTGGAATTTCCCTTGCTCTTGGGTCTGTGTCGTCCTAAAAAATCAAAGTGGTTTGGAGGTTCAGTTCACTTAAGCATGTGAATGTTTGAGGGGTAGATTTTCCAAAGTAAATGTAGGTCTGCTAGGGATGGGACTTGGTTGCCTGAGCATGGAGTTTGTGGACAGGTATCTTAGGGTATCCCAGCTGACATATAGCTGCTACTCCAGTAAGGCAGGGTTATCCAATAGCTCATATTACATTATGACTACCCTTGCATGGATGGCTGAGAGTTGTGTGCCTGAGCCTTTTGAATCCAACCCTGAACATTTGTTGGGATCGTGGGCAAGATAACCTGAATGTCCTGGCTCAGCAAAGCTCAGCTGAATTTTGAGACCTGCATCTCCCCTACCCACACATCCATTTCGTCTGGCAGAAACCAGACATGGCGGGGAGAAAACACATAAAATAATAATCATCACATCTTCAAAATATGTTTGAGCTGTTTCCAGGCAAATTTTTGGTCCAGGAATTCTGGGAGCAGGAGAGATTTGACAGTCAGAGTAATAGTAGTAGGGAAATCTAGGCCGGTTTCCGGTCCCTAAGGTTCAGCCAAGTGAAAATTCATCCATTGTGAAATTGTCACAGCCTGCTTGCTTAGGCGGCCACGACCTCTGCCACTTTCATCCTGTAAATACAAAGTGGCCTCTTCCCTGGTCCAGCAGGGAACAGAAATTGATTCATTGCAGTCAAGCATCTCAGTGCTCAAAGTAGCCAGTAAGTTTTTCCCAGGACTTCTGAAAGGCCCGTTCATTTGAAGGAATGCACAGAGAAGGCAAAGATATGGTAGAGGGAAACTACTCTTTTCAGTTGATTTCTGTTTCTTCTAATTTCTGCTGTACTTAAAAACAAAATACACATAAATTTCATTAGTGATTCAGTAACCTCTGCTTCAATATTCCACTCTCTGCACCAGCAATCTAGCTACCTTGCTTAGCTGCCACTACTAAATGTGTCTTTCTGGTTTTTTAGAGCAAAATCACACCTCACACTAGGAGTTTCTAGGTCATATGCTCACATTCAGAAAGGATGTGGTTTTCCTGTTCTGTAAGCGATGAAGAAGCTGCACTAACATGGACTCTCAGAAAGGTTGCTGTGTGCCAGCTGTGACAAACGCTTCACCATTACTCTTCACAAAAGGGTGAAACCCACTGTTTTAGTCTTCTGATCTGCAGCTAGCCCACTAGGAAGCCTAGACTCAGGTTGAACTTGCACAGTGGGATAACAGGGCAATAACTGCAAGGACAGAGAGACAAATGGAGGCATGCATCACAAGGATTCTCACCCACGTTAGTAAAGCTTAGTAAAACTGGCCCTTACTTTTTGCTTTGACTTCTGCTCATATTAGGGGTGCCACCTCAATAAATCTCAGCTCTTTAATCCTCTGTGGCAGGTACCTAACTAGACTTTGCTAAAGTGGCTTCTCCTTTTCTCAAAAGAAAATATGTAGAGCATAATCATCATACATAGATGGGGTTCTTTTTCCCATAAATGTTTTGAGTGTGAAACATGGGCTTCACAACAATTTGCTTCTGGTCTTGATTTCATCTGGATTTTTAATGGGATGCACAACGATGTCAAAATGGCTTCTGACCTAAACAGCTCATTATTCTTCTGGTATGGTTGGAGACCACATGTGGTGACTTAAGAGACAGTAGCTGTCGATGGATGTCAGGTATTGTCTCATCCTTCTAACAGAAGGTAACTTTTTACGTACAGAAGATGTTGCTGCAAAATTTCAGCTCGTACTGAAAAAAATCCCAAGTTGACAGACATGGCAGTGTGGGGACTGCAAAAGCAAAGGGCTAGCCCAGGGCATGTCTACACTAACCCAAAGGAACAAGATACATTCTCTAGCTCTTTTTTTATTCAATCATAACCTCAGGTCCGCTGAATCATTCATAACATTCAACAATGGAAAGTTCCTAAAATCTTGCATTAGTTGAATTTTCACAGTGCATCTTCCAAAACTACTCAGGGCACTTTGCAATATTTATATCTAATCTAAAATTTACAGCCCTGTTCTTCAGCTGTGCAGCTTCTTCCTGGAACAGTGAAAGAGCTTCAAGGGGACTCCCACTCATGGGTGGATCTTGTGGTTAATGTGCCAGGCCCTCAGTTTAACAGCGAGGCAGTTTGATGTGCTAGCATGCGAGCGTTTCTTTCCTCTTTAATATAATTCTCTAAGTTCAAAGAATATCAAACACAGATGTAAATCACGCTGACCTTTCTACCAAGTCAGCAGTGCTATTCCATTTTTGTGCTCTAATAAGCATTTCTAACAGTTTGAACCACCTCTACCACCTGATTCTCGATACATTTCACTGGTTTGTTCTGCTAATAGTGTAATTAATAGTGTAATTAATTTCATGTGGAACTAAGGCTACTAAGGGAACTCGATGCTTTTCCCCTTGATTAGTACTCTCAGAATCTGCTCCAAGGTCATTCTTGTCTCTGAATATTTTCTGAGCACTTACATTTCAAATTGTTCCTACCAGTCTGGTGTGTAAATATCTAAACGCTAATGAGTGCAACAGTTCTTCCTTGTCTTGTGGAAGTCCGTAGGCAAGATTGTTAAAACTCTCTCGAGACGGAGATTCTACTTTATTTGTGATGTATCATAGCTGATTTCAATGATCATCTGTGATCATTCAAGACTCATCAACGGAAGTGTTTTCAGTCAGAATAACAGTATATTGGGTTCTGTACCTCCTGAAAAGGATTCCTGCTTTCAGTAATCTAGTTTCTAATTGATAATGAATATTAAAATGTCTGCACATGGGCAACGTATATCCACATGTAAAAATACTAATTTTACAGTTTATCCCATTTACAACTAATATGGTAAAACACCCCCTGCTTTTTAAATACAATAAATGTACCTTAACACAGTCAGTAAGTACTGACTGCACGCTGCATACAAAACACTGGTATTTCCTTTCTTTACTCATGCTGGGTAACCATCATTCTTCTTAAATTGTCTGTCTTCTTGTATAAGTCCAACTGAGAGGTAAATATTCTGGTTGAGAAAGAGTAATCAAGTCTGACTCAAGCACCTGTGTTGATTAATATGGTATGTAATCTTGCAGCAAACATCTCAAAGAATGTAAAATCAATTTGACATATTTATTTCCTATTTTATGCCATAATATATTGATTACTGAAAGATTGAGTTGGAGATTCCAACTTAAAAAGTATCCTCCTGAGTACAAAAAAACAACGGCCACAAATTCTTGGTTGTTTTTTTTTTTCAACAGCAACCCCTAAAACTTAATTTATCTGAAATATAAATAAAGCCCCACTTGGAGTGCAGACTGAAGGGTGGGTGCAAAAATTTGAGGCTTGTCCTTTGGATTAATGCAAATCATCCTCCTTCTGCTGATTTGAATGAATCGACACACATCTTCACTAGCCAAGGATCTGGCCTTTAGAAATGGCTGTGTGAAAAGGCCTCTACTTTCACAGTATCCATGACTGACTATTCTGTTCATTTGAACTGGGTTAAGGTCCAGTGTCTTTCTACTAGACTGCAATAGGTACCAGACCTGTAGTGCATGCTGCTTCCCACCTTTCAATTGCCTCTTCTTAGACATTCAAGCAAAAACTGTCTCTTTCTTTTCCTTTCTACTTCCATTTAGATCTTTGGCTTCTGCGTTGGTGCTAGTCCTCTGCAAAAAGACAAAAATCAGATGGAGTTTACACAGCTGTTTGTGGTCAGAAGCTCTCTGTAATCCTAGATGGGATGGGCTTCTGGTTGGCTCCTGAGAAAAAATTGTCCCCCTTGCTCCTTTTCCAAAAGTTGCACCTATGAATCTTTCCATCATTCTAGTTCAGCATTTAAAAGGCAGTAAATGGATGTGGAAAAATTTAACCTGATGCCTTTCTGGGTGACAGAACAAAGGAAGATCTGGAAACATCAAGATGGTCACCATTTTTCCTGTGTAGGTTTTCTTTAAAGCTAAGGATTTGTTTGCTGAAAGTCATTGTTCTCTACCTTCTCATGCTTCTTCCAAAACTGTTTTAGAAATGCAATTCACTAGTGAAAAACAAGTATTAAGGAACTTAAGAATTTCCCCTTGCCTCTTGCAGGTGTTTTTAGAATGGCAAGCCTTCGTTTCTCCTGGAATATGAACCACTCATATCCAAATTCTACACAGTTTTGGGAATATATCTATATTGTGTTGTTCCTCTCTGTAGATTTATAAATGATTGCTACTTTAGGACACAAAACTGTTTAATCTTGTATATCTTAAGATATTTATCTATGAGGTAAATTAGCCTTATTATAGAAATTACCTATTTCCAACTTTACTATTGAAAGAAGCCTTTAAGACAATGGAGAAAAATGTTTCCCTTTTTCCTTCTGCTCCATGCTATATCTATGAATATTGTATTTCCTACTAATGTTGTACCCTTATATTGAAAAGGCAGGCAGATGGGATGGGAAATAGCACTCACACGGCTCCTTATGGGAGCCTCACTACTGACTGCAGTGTATCAGATTTTTGGTATAAGAAATCAAATGAACATAGTATCCAGAGGACAGCGACACAATGGCAAATAAGTTCTGTGTGTTCAAAGTGATCTGTACACTGCAGGTAACAATACTGAGGCAGACTGAAAAAAACCTCATGTTTTTCTACATGAAATTGTTTTCAGTTTTGCTGGCAGAGACTTTAAAGCAAAGCCAGGTGACCTTTATTTCAGTGTAATTATTTAGTTTCTAGGAAGAGAAATAACGTGCTTATATTTTAGGATATTTTTACCTGATTTCTTTCATTTTTCTCTCATGCACAAAAGGAGGGTGAAACTGTGGGATTTCTAAGTCTGAGGAAGTTTCCAGTTGTGAAAAGAGCACAGATGTTGTGTGAAAGTGTTTTATTCACTTTGTCTTCCAAGATTTTAAATGTATTTTCCTGCATTTTTAAATGATAGAGAATAAAACCTCTATAACAGCTGAGGACTTTCCTCTTTCTTCTTTTTTTTAAACATGTAAAGAAATGTAAGCTCTTGATCTACATCTCCCTCTTCCAGGGAGTGGTTGGACTTCTCATTCCTCTAGGCCAATCTTTTTAAGAGTGTCCATCACTGTAAACACCATCCACTAGAAGACTAAAAAGTTCATATTTATTACTCATCATAGCTTTGCTTAGGCTTGAAACAGTTAATTAATTCACATTAGCAAACCAAGATTAAGGCTCTGTCCCACTACCTAGCAGAAGAGTTCTTCTTCTCTCAGGTAGTGCTGTAAAGGACCTATGCCTGTTGTGAATAAGACCTCATCTAAAATCCAGGCTACCATAAAGAAGGTAGCTAGAAGCATTTGCAGGACATCATAATATCTGGAACTCATCCAGAGAAATGCAATAAAGTGTTTTTAAATACATATGAATCTTCCAAATCTTTGGAAATCTGAGCAGTTTGCTTTGAGAATGCCCATAAATTAAATATCTCCCAGACCTGCAAACCACATCTGTTGCCAAAGTTTAATCCCAAATACAAAAAGCGCAGAAAGAAGCTGGCTCATAAAGCATGCAGGGGTATACTCCTCTGTGCAGACAGTCCTTTTGCAAAGTCCCCGACAAATCCCCAACATTTTCAATATGCAAAACCAACTTGCACCTGCATAACTGCTACAAAGAGGATTTCTGCATTGCAAAGAGATTGTTTTCTTGGTGGTATTGCTTTATGTACATCAAGGACTTCACGGGCACTTTGTAATTTAATCCCATTGGGCTAGACTGTGGATGAGCTACCAGCCTTGGCTCCCTGGAAGTCAAGAGTTGTGAGTTTCTAAAGTTCAGATAAATGGTCATCAACACCCCTGGTGAAGTTTCCTTAGAAACACATACATGCACACACACAGAGTGTTACCCTTAAGCTTTCATTGCCTTAGGAAACCACACACCCCACACAGGTGCACACATATACAGGTAGACATTTTGTAGATTTATTTAAGAATCAATTTGACAAATTTACCAAGCTGTACTAGTCCCTCAAGTGCTATTTTTTCCTGTTGCACCTTTACATAGGCTGCATTGGTAGCTGACTTTCAGAACTAAACACAAGGGGATACATGTGGTTGCTGTCATGCTTTCAACATATGTGTTATTGCAAATCTCTACTTCTCTACATGTTAACCAGACTTGTGGGTTTGGTAGCGCTTTTGCATAACTTCTATTCCTGCAGTTGAAAATCTCTCCTCTTCCTGCATAATTGAGTTCTGAATTTTAAAATCAGAACTCAACTAAAAAGGTCAGCGTTTAACAATCATCCATTATATAAAATGTCCACATGTTGTTTCCTATTCCCTCCCTGGATAAGTAGGATGGATTTTTAGGTACTTTTTGGCTGACAGTTAACACATGTTCATCATATAGTTTGTGTCTGTATTCAGGTATTTTGAATCTCAGCTTGATTGCTTTTATGTGATTTCTTCTGTGTAAGGAAATGAGAGTCAGACTTTTCCATCAGTCATAAGCTTGTTCTTCTGTTGCTGCTGGTGTACATGACTATTTATACTGCGCTGAGGTAGGACTGAGTTAGACTGTTCAGCTAATGTTTAATTCCTTGGATCCTTCCAGCAAGTGATATGCGCAGTTCCTCAACTATTCAGTAAGATAACATTATGGAATCTCTCTTTTTTTTTTTTTTTTACCAGCCAGCAGATAGAATGACAGCTCTCCCTGTGCTCTGGAATGTCATTGTGGTGGCCTCTTTTACAAGTTTTGTCAGCTTAAGTAAAACAAATACCCTACTCATTTGCCTTAGGTTACAAAATAACAACTAGGCATTTACTGTTGTTTTAGGGAACCATAATTATTATCAATTAGTAAGTATGTAAACGTATTTTGTATACTCAATGGATTTAGACCTATTTTCATTCCAGTCTAATTAGAAAGCTACATAGTAATCTCCAGCCTCAGGCTTTTCCTACCCATCTTTGACTGACTGCCTAACTTATGCCTTCAAAACAAACAAAGACCTGTCACATCCACAGCAAAGCTCCAAAAGGAGGCCCCATACACAGTGGCACAGCATTAAGAAATGACTTTTTTTAACAATTATCTTTTATTTTGCTTTGCAAAGCTGGCTATTAACTACTGGCCTCAATGGGAAAATTTAACTTTGAAATTCAATTTCAGTATTTCTAGACCAGGTTAATATTTCCTTTCATACATGGTGGAAGAGGAAGAAAACAAATTTGAAGCAAAGATTAGTTAGTTGACTATAAGACCAAAAAAATAATTCTGGGAGTATAAAGTACTGAAGCAGGTATCTGAATGAGGTTATGGGCTCTCCTTTCTCAAACGCTTTCCAGACCATGTTAGATGAATGTGTATGGGGTTAGCCTAGGAATATCTGACCCTGCCGCTGGGCAAAAAATGGTATTAGATGACCTCATGAGATCTCTTTCAGCCCTAAGATTAAATTCAACTAGACAGGAAGCTGAGCTGTGCAAGTTGCTGGACTTAATCCACTACTGCTAGAAATCAGGGTGCCCACCGTGCACCGTGAAAGGTAAGAGCAGACCCTCCGTTTGAGAACTGTCCTGCTGTAGGAGGAGGTAGGTGTGGAGATGAGAGGACACTGGTGGTACAGGATGGAGGCTGTGAGTAATGCCAGTCACAGGGGGTCACTCCCCTGGCCTGGTGTCCCAGGAACCAGCTTTAGCCAAGGGGCCTCTTGATGAAAGAGAGGCATAGTTCTCATAGCCTTCTCTCAGGCCTGGATTCTGGGTGGTTGTCATGAACAAGTCTGCTGTAGGACCAGTATTTAACACGCACTAGGCACAAAGCCGTTTGGAGGTGAATGAATGAGAAAATGGGATTCAGTGGCTCCAGGCTCAGGTCTGAGTTCTCAGGGTGCAAACCGTTGGTTTTGTGCAGAACATGGCAATTTGTCCCCTAAACCACCTACCCAAATCTCACCCCGACAAACTGTGGTGCTTGTCTGTTGATGTTTGTTTATGTTTATATTGTTTATGTTTGTATTTTAGAGGGAAATGCAAACAAACCTCCTTACTGAAAGAAAGTAGCTCATTGCGCAAACAACGTTTCTGTCAGGAAGAAGAAGGGGCCCCATGTGACAGAGGATGGTCCCACCACCTGATGTGCAACCAGGAGGTGTTTGATACCACAGTGATGATGCTTCCATGGGAATTTGGGTAGTTTAGCACAGAAGTTTCAAGCTTCAGCAAAGGGCTGGTGAGTGGATTTATCCTCATGTTCACTGTTGTGTGCACGACAGCACGTATTTTAGTTACAGGATGGATATGCAAGGTTAGGTAGCCTGACTCTGGCAAACAACTGGATTCTAGTTCTCTGTAACATGTTAATATTTCCACTCTAGGATATACAGTGACTTTAGGACCTCAGGAAGAGCTGTTTGTGCAAATTACCAAGCAAATCAATGGTATGTGCATTCCAAGGACTCATAACTCAGGCAGAAAGAAAAAAAAATCATCAAGTTGCTCAAAGGAACTTGTTTAGGGTGGCAATTTCCTTGCCATATTTCAGCTCTCTGTCTCCAGCTATTCAGACTGTCTGAAATAAATCACTGTCTTTTTTTGCTTCTTTTTTTTTTTTTCCTGAACAATGGGGGAAGTGTGATCAGTTTGTTTGTGCTCTTTTTTTTTTTTTTCAATTCACCTTTTCCATAAAACCAAACAAAACCTGTGACTGTTTCTGCTGACAACTCTACCCTAAGACCTAAACATGCAAAAACTTTCAACGGGCTTAAAGGAGTATTTTAACCAGGAGAAATCAAAATAGCTTAGCTGTTTTACCCACCACTGGAATGTAACACAAGCTACATACAAACCAGGCCTCACACATTAAAAAACATCAATAAGAAGTAAGATCCATTCCTCCCTTTAGAAGCTGTGGATTTCTTCCTATGTTATAAGGATGCTTGGTCCAGACTCCTGTTAGGTGGCCTCATCCCAGACAGTGGGAGTCCATATAAAATCACAACCAGTTGTGGGTTTTTTTTTGCCAAAGCTGAATATATTTCCCTTTGAAGTACTGTTGGTAAGGAGCATGCTTTATTACGCATGGTGTTAATACCAGTACAAAATTTTAACTCCCTTTTCATATTAAAATCAGAAATTGTGTTCATGAGAGCTTGAGACTGGCTTTTTAA
This sequence comes from Xenus cinereus, assembly GCA_025774025.1. Classification (NCBI taxonomy): domain Eukaryota; kingdom Metazoa; phylum Chordata; class Aves; order Charadriiformes; family Scolopacidae; genus Xenus; species Xenus cinereus. Next base: position 68,695,596 of record JAOXJK010000012.1, on the reverse strand, counting down.
CTACAGGCTGCAGCTCTTTTTTTTTCTCAAATGAAATAAAGGCGCTGCTTGGGAGCAGGAGACCAAAAGGATGTTTCTAAGCTAAAAGGCAGGCAGAATAAGCTTGGCTTGTCACCAAGTCGCACTGAGTTTGACAAATGAAATTTCATTAGAAGTGCAGGGGCGGTTGTGAAACTGCCAGTAAATAACTGTCTCCCCAGAGTCTCACACTTTTTCCAGAGTCTATTTTCTCTTTGGACTTCATTCTGCCAGGGACAATATTTTAAAAGCAAAAAACCAGAGCTAAGTGTCAGAGTTAGAAGTTAGTAGATAATAAAGGTCAAATGTATTTTTTCCAGGAGCTACTGGAATTCATGCCATTATTTTATCTTTTCTTTCTCCCTTGCGCTTTCTCTCACAGTTGTTACCACTAATGGGTCCGAGCCAAGGCCATGAATCTAGACAAATTCGGGGATGGTTCCAGAGCTAAATTGTGTAGCTGGCCATTTTGTCTCCAGTGACCTGAAGCAAAACCCAAGCCCCGTGCCCATGACTCTGTGCTCTAAAATGCTTGGAGCTGTTTCAGACCTGAATCTGAACTTCATGGCTGATGACCCTTTCCAGTCATCATCCTTCAGTAATTCAAAATATAAATTAAATGCACATCATCGTTCATCCCACCAAACCACATCTGTGCATGAAGCTACTTTTGCTCTCTCAGGGCATTACAAAACCATGAAGTATCTCTACTCCTGGCTGTTACTGAGCAAAGAAAAAAGGTTCTTTGTCTTGTTGCTTGCTGCTTCTGCAAGGAAGGTTTTCTACTTTTTCTGCCTCGGGGGCGTAAGGCATTTCCATTTCCAGACAGGGAGCTCTGTTATGACAGGTTGTGTTTTCAGTAAGGCTTAGCTGTTGAATTTACTCCTCTGTACCACCCCTTGCTCCTTCTCAGCTGAAATGTGGGCTGGGGTTGCCCTGACATTGCAGCTTCTTTGGCTTTGAGCCAAGGCAGGAGGTCCAGTGATGGTGCGAAGTGTGGGAACGCAGCCTTCCTACACGGACACTGTCACTTGTGGTTGACACTGGCTCGAGGGAGCACCACAGCTCTTTTCACAGGAGGCTCCCCCATCAGTGACCCAGTCTGTATCTCTTCTTACAAATGGCACTCTGAAGGACACCTACTTCTGAGAACAGGTATATCTGCAACTGCATCTCTTTGTTGTTAGATGCAATTTTGATCATGAGTAGAGATGTTTTGTAAGTGCACTCCTTCCTCCCCTGTGTGCAAGGAAAGAGCTAGCTTTTCTTGGTAGCGGGTAAAATCAGGCATATGAAACACCTTCTGAAGTGCACAGTCTTGTCTCCAAATGGACAAGAGGCGGAAAAGGACATGCCTCCAGACTCATTCTCTCGTTTTCTTTTGAAAAACTTGAGACCATGTTTTTTTGGCAAAATTCATAAGTGCTGCCGTCAAAAGGGCAGGTACGAGTTTTTGTTGAGAAACAAGTCCTGGGTATCACACGTTTCAGCTGATAATATCAGCAGGACTTTTCTACCTTCCCTCATCAGGCCACATTCCACTCATCAGTGATGTAAATGGAAGTCATTACACTGATAGTTTATGGGAAGAGGATTTAGGTTATAGAGGATAGAGCCCTGGTCCTTGCTCCTTCAAGTTTCCTAAAGCCATAAATACTTGCAGAACTAATATGAAGAGCATATTTCCAGTAGATGATGTAGATGAAGTTGGAGGACTCAGTTTCTTCATGCAACTTCTGTTTTCTAGAACCTTAATTAGAAGTTTTAAAAATCCCTGATAACCCAGATATCTTGCCACTGCTCCTAGTAGAAGGCAATCCTAGATGATCTTCCACAAATCCCTTTTAATTAGCCACTTTCCCAGAGCGGGCCATGCCAGCAGATGATTAATACATTAATCTTACTGTATTTGCAGCTGATTCTTTATTCTTTCTCTACAGATGGAATTTTGAGGCCCCATGAAGTTTTAGGTCACGATCATCTACTGTAAAATCTATTCTCACCCTTAGAGAATCTAGTCACATTTTGGGGTGGGAGGAGGGGGATGTTCTAAAATAAAATCTTGCAGATGATATTGCACAAACACTACACACAATTGCACACAACATACACAATGCTGCCAGCAGTCCTGCTGCTTAAGAACAAAAACTGTCCCTCATGAAATCTGAATTCACAAGTCAATCGTTATGCTATTGAACAAGCTAACAAATTGCATACCGTTCTACAAGTTCACACAGGAGGCAGTGCTAAAAAATTCATTAATGTGTAGATTGTGATGTCAGATATACTTTTTAGTCTTGAGAAATAAGAATTTATTTACGCTGCTTTTTATTGAGAAATAGTACAAAACGGTTCACATGAAAAAAAGTTCTGATTATGGCACTTGGTATTCGCCATTGTACTGAATGGAAAATAGCCACATTGAAAGAAAAATCCAGGGCATTTAATTTGGCTAAATAGATTTGCTGGAAAGCATGTCCTGCATATCACCTGCTGCAAATTTGATCTGAATTTGTGTCATCAATCAGATGTTGGACTGAAATGTAACATAACATTAGGGAGGGTCAGCAGAACATTAAGCTTTGTATTTGAAATATTACAACCAATGTCAGGCATTAACTACATCAGTTGTTACATATGGCAGTACGGAAAGCTCTTTGAAAACATTTTCCCTGAAACTTTCTGTTTGAGGAAAAAAAGGTAAAGAAATAGATAAGTGCACTTTTGCCACCTCCAGTCTTCATGGATGGTCACGGCAAGCAAGGATGGAACGGTTCAGGGTAGTGAACTATGGGGAGTCTGGAAGGAGAGTCTGTCTGTCCCAGTGGTAATCTGGGTACCAGCAGGTATTTGATGACTTTATGGTAGGCGTGGGTTACAAGCCACTGGAAGGGATATAAATTTTCAGACTGGAGGCATGAACTGACCTGTAAAAGATGCAGGTTAGGGATGAGCTTCCCCTTTGGGGAGACTGCTGGGTTATTTGTGTTTTAGCAAAGCAGCTGGTTTTACATCAAAACCAGGACATGGATTAGATGAACAGTTACTTGTATTAAATAAGGTGGTTCCTGTGTACTCCAGCTGTCGGTCTGGGTAGGGAAGCTCTGTCAGATGGTGACAGCACACTGTAAAAGAGATCTGCCAGTAACTTCTTACAAGAGCTGTATATATACCATAGAGTTAAATGCAGAATATCAGGTCCTACAGGACCCTACCAGTGGGGGTCATTTACTAAAGTCCTTGAAAACAGAGGGTACACCGAACCTTGGAGAATGGGAACCTGAGGCACCTATCATTTGAGTAGCAAAGGAGAAAAGCCAGAGAATGGGGAAATCTGATGGCAGAGAAAAGTGAGAGACAGGCATCAAAGAAGACTTTGAGCAGTGGTATTTTGCACTGTTTCCCACTATGTTCTGGGAGCCAGTAAAGATTTCTGAAGATATTTCCTTGATAGAACACCCGCTGCTTGTTTTAATTAGCTTGGTTTCATTTTTAATAGGCACCAGATGAAAATTTTGAGTGGGACCTTACATGCATTTCAATATTAATGCAGAAAGATGGGTCTGACGGGGTTCGAGTTTTCATCCCAGTTATTGCAGGTGTAATTCCGCAGCCCTGGTCTGGTGCAGCGAAGGGAGAGCAGCAAAACCCAGCCGAATTAAACTTTGTGGGCTAGGGCTGTCTTTTGAGTTTCACTTGAAAGACTTAAAACATATAAAGGCCACGTAGGTTCCCTTTTGCTCATCTCTGTTCAAGGCTGCTGAGGTCTTCTGTTGAAAGCAAGCAGTGACTTCCTGTAGTGGATAGCTTTTCTATTAAGAGATAGTTAAAGCACGTCAGCAATCTTTGGCTGATAGCAGACAAACCAAACTCCTCTCATCTTCCCTCACACAGAGCCTTTAAGTCTTGTTGACATGCCTGGAGTTGCAAAAGCCAAGGATGAGCTGTGGTAATACCTTGGAAACACAGAGCGGAGCCACACCTTGCAGTGACTACAGCCTGAGGGAACAGATCTGCCATCCTGTACCTGCCCTTAAATGCTAGGAAACAAATCATTGGTAATAAAATACAATGACCGTTCTCCAGCTGCAATCAATTTCTGTTTAACTAATGATGTTAAGTAGAAAATAGCCACAGATAGCTCTTATTAGGTCCTTGAATAAACAATGGCTGTAGCTCAAATGTTTCATTAACTGGGAGGGAATTGGCCACCAGTTCCCTTGCCAGGTGCCAGTAACAGCTAGGGTTTGCATAGCTGCCGGCAGGCAGGAATGGCCCCTGTTGTTACCATCACCCTTTGCTGGTGTGAGGGAAGGGAATTGGCCTCCGCTTCGTGGCCTGGACAGCTATGGTGTGCTCATACCAGGGAGACGGGATCTGCAACCCACTGAAAAGAGTAAGTCTTTCTGCTAATTGCAAATGGCTTTGGGCTCCACCATGAAAAAAGTCAGCCGGGGTCTGGGTGAAGTTCTGGGTGTTGGGGGGAAAATGATGGTGCTGGGGCTGCGTCTAAACTCTGAGGCAGAGAGCCTGAGACCAACCACCTTACGTGTTTCTTATCTTGCCTTGAGCAGGCTTGGGGTGCAACTGCTGGTGGCACTGCAGTCCCCTCCAATGGGTCAGCTGCATGTAGTCTAGAATGATGGAATTGTTGGAGTTGGAAGGGACCTTCTAGAGATCATCTAGTCCAACTCCCCTGACAAAGCAGGATTGCCTATAGCAATATATATATAATATGTAGTCAAGATGCTTTCTTCAGGCTCAATGGCAGAGAAAGGTTCAAGACATAATGTTGGGATCAGGGTCCAGTGCAACAGTTGTTAAAAGCTGAAGGTGGTGGTATGACATGGATAACACCTCTCAACTTTTCTAGGCTTAAGGTTATTTACTTTTTAAGTCTTGGGGTTTTTTTTATGCCATCTATAAACTGCAAAACCCAGCTCTCTTAAAGTGGAAACTCTGTGCTATGTGTGCACACAGGGCTTGGCTGTTCTCTTACAACAAAATGCCATGCCAAATAAATAATCATGAACATAAGGAAATGTCATGAATTAGAGAAGGGAGAAAAAGAATAAAATTTAAATGAGGCTCCTTAAAATTATTCTGGGAAATAAGCAAGACATTATGAGCAAGTGAAGACATTATCATTTGTAGGCAGACGGGTCAATCTGTCTTCTTTAATGGCATTCTAATGCTGCTGATAAGAAATGCATGTATTCACGTGACTGAAGTAGATGCTAGATCCACTTGCTTTAGGATTAAATCAAATAAAGCTTTAAGGTGTTTTCAGAGAGCCCCTTCACTTCTAGCCTGCTCTTTGTTGGTTTAAAAAAAAAAAACAAAACCAACAGCCAAAAAGGATTCCTAGAGGTAAATATTTATGTTCATTTGGGGCAACCCAAAGCCTTTCATTTGTTTTTGTTTTGGAAGGCCAATGTTTACCCTGAGTCTGAGCCTGGCCCGCAGGTGTTGTGGCAGGCCCCATTAACCTGCCTGGGCCTGCTCGCCCGGGCAGGCAGCCTCCAGGGTGGCCTGCCTCCCTGCGCTCGGCCTGGCTTCTCTCTTCGCTGGGTGTGCTGTAGATCTGTCATTTCTGTGAAAATCTGAGCATTTCGGGCTTGGATTAGGTTAGAGAAACTGTGAAAGGAAGGGGGGTTTGTTCTATTCTGGTTTCCCCATCGTGCTATTCGGTGCTAAAGCAAAAGGGATTTCTCCCTGACTTCCCTCCAGCGTCTGACTGCTTCTGGCCCTGTAAAAATTGGTTCTGAGCATTAAATGTTAGTGCTGATCTATTCCAGCTTTTTTGTATATGTTTGTGTTTAGCTTGCTCTTCTGGGTCCTGTCCTGCCCCCCACTTCTCCAACAGAATAGTAACAGTCATAATGCATTTCAATAGTGGTTTATGCAAAATGGCTATCCGAAGAGGGCTACAAAGAGTGTTTACTTTGGCTGTTTCTAACCTGTAACTGCTGCCTATGTGAATCCCGGTGATCCACATAAACACCGTGGCAACCCTACACAACAGTGAAACATAACTAGAGGCTTTCTTTAATTGGACAAGGTAATGTTAAACACTTGTGTGAGGAGTCACAGAAGCTGGGACAGCCTAGCCCTTAAACACCTAGTTACTCAACACCTGATGAACATGGCATCTAGGTCCCCAGGCTCTCCCTTCTGTGCTCATGCTCATAACTTAGTGATACCCTCTCTGTTTGGTCAAGGATGTGTTAATCCATAACCCAAATTTCAGCTAAATATCTCCTTCAGCTCTGTCTCTGGTTCTCGTTACTCTACCCTACTGGAGAGCTTGAGATGTGCCTCACTTGCACTTTGTCATACTTGGAAAGGAGAGAGGACTAAGCTGGCTTTAAACTTGTACCTGGCTGCAGTCTAGGAGTTACTTGGTATAAAACAGAGTGCGTTTAGGCTTTTTTCCACATTTTGTTTTGTCTGCCAGCATGTCATCAGGATTGCTCTATCATATGAGGACTGTTAGAAGGTGGACTTCCGGCTTACGAGTTTTCCCTGAGGCCTTACTCCCGCATTGAAGAACAGAAAATGCAGGAGTTGCTCCTAAGGCCAGGCTTCCTTGAAGGATTCCTTTAGATAAAAAGTGGCCAGTAGGTGTTGATGAGCTATTTGGCCAGCAAATAGGGGGGGAGGAAATGGTAAGCATATGAAATGCTCTATCCACTTTAGAGGTTTGTATGTGTTCTGCCTCTGCTTCTAATCCAGTCTGAAGCTTTTTTTTTTCCTTTTAGAAAAAAAAAAAATCCAAGCATTTGGTATTTTTCTTCAAGATGCATTATGAGGTACTCTGTTTTTCTTGCTGCTTCACTGGACACTAAACCCAAATTTCTCCATGGTAATTTTTAATGACCTAAAGCTCTGTGCACAACATTTCTGTAATTGGCTGTATTCCAGACAGTTGCTACTTTAGGTCTTCACTGTCCTGTATTTCAGTGGAGAGGAAAATAAATAATCAACGTCAACTGGTGGTAGAGGGTTATAGATGGAAAACTATGGCTCCATGAATGAAAGTATTATTCATGGAGTGAGAAGTAATCCCCAAAATCCAAGCTGGGAGAACGGCTGCTCAGTTGAGGCCACTTCTAAAACTTACAAAGCAACTTGCTTTCCTTGTAAACTAAGGAATTGGGTATAAATACGTTTCACTGCACCTTTAAAGTACAAAACAAAACAGATGGTTGAAAGGTACTGTGCTGTCTTGTCAGCTCTAACCCTCTTTATGTGGACTTCTTCCAGCCGTCCCAGTCTTTCTTTTGAGGGTTTTAATACAGTTATTAATCCCAGTTTCCCTCCCCCCTTGGCAAGGGTCTTTTCCCCTTGCCAGCCTTTGGTCAGACAATGCTACTGAAGCCTGATTCAGAACCTGCTGATGATGCCAAACCTGTGATTAGCTACTGTTTGGAAGCCCTAAATTAGGCAGGGTGCATATGTTCAGCTGGAAGCCAACAATCTTGAGCAGGAGGTCAGGAGGTGGGGATGACCTGCTGGACAAGTGTCATAGAGCAGCTCAGTTTAATGTAGTGGAAAGCATCATGGGATGTGCAGTGAAAATCCCTGATGATACCTTGGGAGAGGACATCCTCAGGAAGGGCATGTTGTGCTGCAGCTGCCAGCACAAGCCAGGTGGATTGGCTTTGTTGCCTGGACTGCAGAAGCAGATAAAGCACTGAAGGCTGAGTAAAAAAAAAAACAACTTTCTTTAAAAAAAACAAAAAAAACCAAAAAAAAAAACCCCAAAAAAACCCACAAAAAAACCCCAAAAAACCGAATGCTGGAATTCTTGCAAAATCTGGGAGCTGGCAGGGCACTGCAAAACCAGCACGTATTCTGAGTCTTGTGCTCTGGAAAATGTACTGTGAGCTGGCAGTGCTGCACAGTGGAAGTCTAAAATATTAATGCTTTATGCTTTAAGATGCTGCACATCAAGAATGAGTTACTTGATTCAAATATAACTTGCTTGGGGCCATCTGAACCTGCAGACTTGTTTCAGCTTGTTACTAACTGCTGTGCCTCGTTTCTGCCATCTACCTCCAAATAAGCAGCGGAGAGGACAATTTAATTTAGTTATCCATCATCCCTGAATCCAGGCATGGGCATGGCTTTGCCAAATGGGTTGGCTTGTGCACAGAGGGCAAAATGTTGTCCTTGCCCCATTACCGTGGAAGCAGTAAGATGTGTGGGCAAAGCTCAGTTGGCTTTTGTTTGGAAGGTGCTAGTGTTAGGTACACTAATGTGAACTAATTGTATTTCTCAGGGCAGGAAGGCTCAAATTTATCCTCTCTGTAGTAACGCTCAGAGCTAGGCATCTCCAGGGCCTATTCAGTCTAATACCAGTTTCTACTTGACTGTGGGGAGAACAACTTAGGCTACTTGTCTTTGTTAGATGAGGTGAATGCTAACACCTCAGGTCCTTGAGTGCAGGGCTGGCTGGAGAAATAAAACACTGTGTTGCTAGCAAGATGGCCAAAGACCTCTGCTTCCTTCTATAAATCCCAAATATGGAGTCAGGGATATCTGTATGGGCAGACACTGGGACAAATATGATTACCCTCTTTCCATTGACTAAGTGGGGCTGGAATGATCCTGTTCTTCTCTTTGGTGGGCTATGGGATGTGCACTTCACCTCTGCTGGGCAGTGCTGCAAGGCAGAGACTGTCCTTCTCTCTTCTAGCTGGGCAGTTTGGCCCAAGTGCAGGACGTTTTGTGTTTGGTCAGTTCCTGAGTGAGTGAGTAAGAAAAAAAGCTGTATCTGAATCCTGCTGTCTCTTCCCAGGCACGCTCCAGATGTAGACAAGCATAGGTTTCTTATTTGACCTCAATTTATACTTTCCTAGAGAGAAATGAGGACAGTCTGCAACTGAAAGTCCTGACTGGAAGAAAGCAAGGTCTGCCACAAGCATCTATCTACCTGGCTTAGTAACAGGAGAGAAGGGAAAGTGAGTACGGCTAAAACCTCCCTGAACGTAGGGAGTCAGTTGCTACCATCTTTCAGCTCCTGCTTACTCCCTGTGATTTGGCAGCACTCCATTCTGCCTGCACAATTTCTTCAGTGTGACTGGGCTTTGCAGAAACCTCCTTAATCCAGCACAGAAAGGTTTTATGCAATCACATACAGCATAGTCCTATTTCACTTGATTTAAATGAGAAAGTTAAATCTCAGTCTAGACAGAGTGCTCTCTAGCTCCTGTGAATCTTGCACCCAGTGAGATGCATCATCTACGAGTATGTTTCTCATTTTCCAGACGAGCCCAGGGGATCTGCACCCCCCTGTAAAATTCCTGTCTGTGCTAAATTGCCTTTTAGTCCTGATTTATACCTCAATAAAACACATTGTGAGAAGAAGAAAATGTTTAATTGTGTAACTGACATGACTTATGAGAGACACATTTTTGGTGGTTATTTATGCACTTATCTTCTTTAAAGGGGGTCTAAAGACTTATGACTTTCATCTACTGTGGGACAGTAAAGGGTGAGGAAAATAAATGTGATGAAGGACAAGGACTAAACCTTAAGCTAGTGTGGCTTCTGGACAAGGACCTCTGTCAAGAGAATCACTGAAAAATATAAAGAGATGCAGGTTGGGTTTGAGATCTTAAGGATCTCAAAGAAAAACTTTGAGATTCTTCCTTTCTCTTAACAAACCAAGCCAGAAAACAACCTCAAGTTGGGGCTGTTTGATGTTGAAAGTTGGAAGAAGTTTCTTTTCTTGAAGCAGTAACAAGTAAAGAAATCTTACTTTATGTTGCTTATGAAATCATTGATTCTGAGTTCTTGTTTGATTTGTTTCACCCAGACCCCTTTCAAAATTGTGCTGTGGTGTTTCTTTTTTTTTTTAAATAGTTTTCTCAAGGGTGAATATGATGCTAGAGACCAAGAGACATGTATGCAAGTCTGTCTTCAGGTGTCTGCTGCAAGGCTTCTCCTGGCAACATTGTCCTACTGATGACAGGCACCCTGGCAGCACCTTAAACAAGTGTTCAAGCAGCACATGCAAGATAAGACTCCAGCATAATTAGAAATGGGTTCATTACTGGGAGGCCTGCATTATTTACTTTATTACATCATAAACGTGCTTCTTTTTTTATCGCCTTTGTAAGGATGTAGCTTCTAAGCCTGTTCTTGGGGGGTGAGAGCTAAGGAGCAAAGCTAAGCTTGTTGTTCAGGTCCAATTTGGTCTCATCACTGAAAAAATGTTTATTATGGCATGGAGTTAGCGTTGACATGTGCTTTGTTCTGCATGACGTGACTCTTGCCTCAAGGGCGATCTAGACTTCAAACGCTGGTGAGTAGGTGTGTGGTAAAGCAAGGACATGCCCATATATCTGCATATTAGGCTGATAGAATACTTCATAAATAGGTAAGTTAGCAGCATTCTTATTTCTTTGTCTTTCGCTGTCTCAGCCTACTTGTTTTACATATGGTGTTGTCCTCTGCATGGGAACTTGGCCACTATGGTGCTGCGGACCAGCAAACGGGGAGTGTGAAGTTGGAAACTTGTGAAGCCTTGAGAGTGGTGGGGTACAAGGCCTCCTAAAATGTCTTAGACTGTCCGTAGGAGGTGCTGAATTCTTCCTGTTGACATCCATGTATATTCCTTAAGTATGAGAAGCGATCAGCACAATCTTCAAAAGTTTTCCCCTAATGAAGAGGTGAATGAAGTTGCTCACGTCTTCGTACTTAAACACTGTACCTCAATGGGCTGTACGAATCCCCTGAGACATCGTTTACTAGAGACAACCCTTGCCCTTCTTCACCAGAGCAAACCCTCTTGGCAATGTGGTCAGTAAAAATGCATTCACTACCAAGACTTGAAGGATTATCCCTATCCAGGTTACGAGCTCTCACTAGTTTTCACATGAAGACTGATCGCAACCAAGCCTAACAAGGAGGCTGACCTCTGAACAACGTGGGTGTTCTGTCAGCCTCTGAGAAAGAGAGTATTTTCTTGCTGAACTTCATGAAAAGAAAGGCAGCTACGCTTCTATTAAAATGGCTTTTGACTTTGTAGAAAGTGAAACTTACCATTATCCAGTGTTTTGGGCTTCCACCTACGGTATGTTAATCGAAGGAACACAGGAGCTTTGTGCATCGATGATGGTTATCTCCATAGGAAATCCAGCATTGTGGTTACACCAGCTGTTTTTTTGCCTTTGCCGCTTGTAGGACTTCTTTTCACTTGCAGGATTTCCTTGTTCCAAATGTTTCTTCGTAGACCCAAGCACTTTTTTTTTTTTTTTTCTCCTCTGAAAGAAAAGGTCAATGAAACAGAGATGAACAAAGGAGGAAAATGTCTTTCCATTTACCTACTGCCCTGCCAATTCAAACAGTTCTGTTCTACGCAGGGTTTCCCTGCACGCCTCTCCAGATGATGCATAAGACTGACCTCAGGGAAAAATTGATTCTCTCTGAAATATGATTAAATAACTTTGCCACTGTCAGCGATACATGTTTTTTAATCAGCAGGATGACCTTTTTTTATATCCCTGTTAAGGGCTAAGGAATTTTGGCAGGTATCATAAACTGATGCATGCTGCATGGCCTTACTTTACTGTTCCCAATGCATTTATCAGGAAGGCTGTTATCCAGAGTTGTTCAATAGCTCTGGAATGCTTATTCCAGCAGTTCCTTCACTTGCAAACCTGCAGCCGAATGTTGCAGCTTTGTGCTGGAGAACTAAAAGGTCAAACAGACCTTATCCAGGGTAAAATCAGCTACTTTGTGGGCTTCACTGCCCAAGCTTTGAGAGAAATGCAGCCAGTACACCAAAGCACAACCAATCCGGAATTGTGAATTGAAAAGATATTTTATGAGCTTGAATAGCTTAGCCTTTTTTAAAATACTTTTGTTGCTTTTAATGTTGGGACAGTGCCTAGAGCCAGACCACCATATGGATTATGCAAACATAAAACAAAGGGTTGATCTCTATACTGGAAATCATTAATCTAGCTTTAAAATGACCAGTCATGCTTTCAGAAGTCATTTTGGGTTGTTTTTTAAACCTACTTGTTGTCTTGAGTCACCCAAACATAACATTGCTGAGGCCCTGCCCTTATTCTGATACGGGACACAAAAACTGCTATCACGCATGGAATTTGCCTCCTAAGCATTCAGGTATATAGGTGACTGTCCCCTGATAACCATGTGAATTTTCTGAGACAATTCACGTTTCAAAGACAGAACTGAATTATATGGGGGGAAAAAAAGAAAAAACCCCAAACAAATAAAAAACCCAAACACTACCACCACCCCACCAAAAAAAAAACGCAACCCATGGGAGTTGTCAGGAAATAGCTGAGCAACATTGTGAGAAAACTGTGAGTTAAAGGACTATGTGAAGAGTTTATGCCACGTGTGGAGGGTGTGAAGGTTTAGATGGGCTCGGGGTATGGCTGCAGTGAGCCATCACGTAATCCTTCTAGCATGCGACGCACAGGATGAGCTAGAGGTTGAGTAGAGTTACTTGGCTTTGGGATCTTTTCCATTTGCCAGGAGAATCAATTTGAAGGAAACCTTGGAAACAGAGCACACTTACTTTTTTTTGAAGAGCTCTGTAACTTTCGCTACTTCCAAATCCAGAAAAGTGAATTGTCAGAAATGACTCTGTTTCTCTTGACTTGTCAGGGGGGTCTGAGGTATGACAGTGGCTCCTGAACTTCAAAATGCTTTCACTATCCTTTTGGTAGTGTGCATAGAACCCACAAGGCATGACTTCCCACCCCACCCCCCCCGCACCCACATTCTTCTAGATGACATTAATGCCTTGTCCAAAGATTACAGAGGACAAAACTGCACAAAATGAGGCAGAAATGACTGCTGCCTTAAAATATGCTCACATCATGGCATGAACACCTGCCCCTGCTCCCAACCAAAATAGATTTATAACAAAGGCACTGAGTAAGCTGTGGAGTCCTTCAGCCGACAGCGAGACTGCTGGTAAAGGTTGCACGGCAGTCTCCTATCTCTCTTCCCAACAAATGAGGAAAACTGATGTCCTGGCAAGGACTTTTCCTGTCTGTCTGGGTCTTAAGCACAGAAGCAGCACTTCGGAGGGAAGAAAGAGAAATTACACTTATGTGTGCAAATAGCAGCCAGCTGCTGGCTGTGTTTTTTGTTGTTTGTTTCCCCCGACTTCTAAAATGTGTTCAACATGTTGAACCCAGTTTTCTCACCGTTCATCCAACAGGCAGAGGATTTAAAGAACGGGATCGAAAACCTCCCTATATGTCAAATACAGCAAGTGTCCTGAGGGGTGAAGGAGCCAGAGGTGACCTGTTGCACCAAGACCAGTGTGTTTTCTCGATATGCACCCAGAACTGTGATCAGACATTGGGCCAAAGAGTCTGACCAGGTGGGAGACAATTTCAGGGGGACTATTCATGACAGCAGTATGTGCTGCTTTACTGCAGGACCACCGGTGTTGGCCTTAGTTCATATCTCTGGACTCTTGTTTTGTAGAATCTTTAGCAATTGCTTTTGCTCTCCTATTCCTCCTCTCCAGGCCCTGTGGTGCGAGCCATGCACTGCTTGTGGTCCTTCCTCTCAGAGCAGAGGGCAGGAATGTCATTTTCCTCTCTTTTTTTTCCTGCCAGGCCAACTTTTCTTCTGCAAGGTACAACCTTGAGGAAGGGCAGTCTGTGCCTGCCTTGTCTCCCGTCAGGGGAGTGATGAGGTCAAACAGCTCATGTAGGATTTTTGTTCCTGCTGAACATGCGTTTCTCCTGTCACCTGGGAGATGTGCTGATACTCTGCTTGGGTTTGTCTTGATGTGGGGAATCTTGCAGGCATAGCTGTAGGGTGCAGTTACGCCGTTGAAGTAATGCCAGTGTCAATTCCTTCACTTGTGGATCAAGAGTGTAGTTCACACTGTTTGGGCTATTTCTGAAGCGATAACTCTTAAGTATGGGAGGACAGGCAAGGTATTTGATCCAAGCAATGCCCCTGCTTTCCTGAGATGCTGCTGGTGCGTACTCAGCCCAGGAAGGACCATGCACCTGGGGGGAGTTGTTACCTGAGGGATATGTACAACAGAGTAAAACAGGATGGCCTTTGCTAAGGGCATCAAGTAAGAGTCTAAGACTGCTGGCATGTTATTTCATCTGTTGGTATGGGCCTTTTTTCCACTGCCAAAGAGTGAGGCATGAAACCTGCCTATGAAGTGCCTACAGCATTCATCCCTCTTGCTTATTTAAGAGAATCTCGAAGGGAGTTGAATTACTTGCTTTCATGTTAGGCAGCAGTAACCTTGTGCTAAATCCCGTGAACGAAAGGCTGCAGGGTACTTGAGCTTTCAGCCAGCACTTGACTTCATAGCTTAGGCAACCAAATAGTACTCCAGACGTAAAACAGGGTTTCTCAAATGAGTGCTTCGGGATTATTACCATTACATTTCAATTAATATGTTCATTCCTGTAGTGCAGTCTGAGGCATACAGAAAACATTTGTTTTGCCAAATGGTACCAAGAGCAAAATTGCCTTTCCGTGATCCATGTGGTTTACCAGAGTAAATCATAGTACTAAAAAATGATGGAAAGACCAATCCAATTAAAATCCTTTTATAAATAAAAATACTAAAGAAATCCATGTCAGCTGTGTTTAAGGAAGAAAGGCAAACATAAAATCTTAAGATCTCCTGCTCTAAAGAAGGACAACGTTGTACTGAAAGGGCGAACTGCTGCTCTATATACTGCATGGTTTTATTTTGTACCCTTTCATAGCACTGAGAAAACAAAATAAGATACAACGCACATGCCTTCCAGATCTACCATAGGGCTATTTTCCCCCCTCTTGCTACATAATGAACAAATGCTCTGTGCCTTTGCTTCACAGATTATTTATTGCTTCATGCTGAATTCCCCTTTTATTCGCTATATTATTTTTACCAGTGTATTTCAAAAGTTGCTCTTTCAGGTATCTGCTCTTCTAGCACTGAAAAATGCCTCTCTGTGCTGAATGAAGTGCTACAGGAAGTTATTAGTTTCTAATTAGGAGAACAGCCTGAGGGACAGGCTACACAGGCAGTCCTTGCAACCTGAGCAAGTTAACAGTGAGAGAGCCATCGCTGGTGTGAGGACCTGAAGTGACTGGTACAAGAGCTGAACAGAAGATCTGTGGTGGCACTGAGAACAGAGTCCATGTTTTCTGCATCGCAGGAGGGATCCTGGATCCTATAGCTCTGGATGGTAGGATTTTCAGGACCCCAGAAAACAGTCTCTATTGTAGCTGGAAATAACTATCTAAACTGCTCTGCTCACGAGGGAACTTGTCAGAAGAGTTCTTCTGTCTAGATGCAGAAACGAGAGGAAAGTGTTAGTAGGCAGGGGTGAAGAGGGCTGGGAGTAGCTGGTGAAGAGCAGGGATAGATTAATGGACATTTGGTTTTACTGTTCAGAAAGTGCATGGTAGCTGAGAGATTGGAGAAGTGCATTTTAATTTAAACTATGGGGAATGTACCTGAATTCCTGAGTAACATGCATTGATAATTGCCTGATGCTTCTCACTTGGAAGATCCTGTTTGAAGGTGTTCACGTGTCTGCCAGACTTTGAGGCTGATGGGTTGAAGGCTTTGGGGTCAAACCACAGGCAAAGACCCTGTAATCAGCTCCAGTTCCTGAACTGAGAGCTACTCCTGCTGTGGCTGTGTGGGATGGGTCTAGCCTGATGGCTGCTACTCAACTGCAACTTTAAGCACCACACTTAAACCATAAATACCTCTCAATCTCTTAAGCAAGCTGGGGGATAAATGGCTGAAGAGCATAACCCCAGAGTTCATTCTCCTTCAGGGCCTGAAGCAGAGGTCTGGGCTTCGTTTCCTTTCTCTGCAAAAGACTGCAAACCTGCTGGAAGCGGTCTGTCTCACCTTCTGGGAGAACCATAAAGGGAATAATGACAGATTATTGCACTAGCTCTAGTAGAGAAGTGTAAGTGTTGCTCACAAAAGCCCATTTTACAAGTATATTTCTTGTAAAATACTAGGAAAGTGGTATTAGAAGCATCCGATTATCACAGAATGGTTAGAGTTGGAAGGGACCTTAAAGATCATCTTGTTCCAACCCCCCTGCCATGGGCAGGGACACCTCCCACCAGACCAGGTTGCTCAAAGCCCCATCCAGC
>JAOXJK010000012.1:68613570-68679215 GCA_025774025.1 Xenus cinereus | reverse complement strand
CATGGGCAGGGACACCTCCCACCAGACCAGGTTGCTCAAAGCCCCATCCAGCCTGGTCTTGAACACTTCCAGGGATGTGCCCAGCTTCTCTGGGCAACTTGGGCCAGTGTCTTACCACCCTCATAGTGAAAAATTTCTTTCTGTTCTCTGATCTAAATCTATCCTCTTCTAGTTTGAAGACAGTCTTTATCTGTCTAGTGATGAAAGGTGTTATTTTGGAAGGAGCAGAGAAGGACAGAAAGTTAATTCAGCATCATTCAGGGCAGGACGCGCTGCATCTGCCATCAGGCATCTCATCTGAGCCACTTCTCAATGGATGGGGAAAGACATTTCTAAAATGATTTTTCAGCTGAAGTCCACTTCTTTCATAATTACTTGGAAGGGTGGGAGAAATGCACTGTCCAAAATACTGCTTTGCATTTCCATTTAAAACATGCTTTTTATATTAAACCTCAGGCACCTGTGTTCTTAAACAGTTTTGTTTTGGAAAATGGTAAAGCTGAATGTTTGAATTTCTGATAATAGTTGCTGTCAACTATTTTCTGACTTTGGCCCAACTTTGCTCACAGTTAACTGTTAACAGTGAACAGTTTCAGTTAACTGAAAACTTGATCTGTTTTCAGGTCGAAACGAACTGTGAAATTGAGAGGGGGAAAAATCCCAAACCCTTTTTACTTGTATATAACATTTTTCTTATACTACTTGATTAATTTTAAGTATAGCCCTCTGCTTTCAGTTGCTGTTGTGCATGCTTACCATTCCAGCAAAGCAGGCCAAAAATGTTTCAGTGTAGTTAATTGGAAGTAGATGAATATGAAGTATCTATTTTCAAAGCCTGGGGTTAAATAAGGTAATAGGCATTTCGTAGGAACTGTGCAACTGTTATGGATGCAATCTGAGCCTATGGAAACTTTTTTTGTACAAGAGACCATGATTTTTTTTTCCAACAAACTGTGTTCACTACTTCAGCAGCACATTAGGACTTTACAACAAATAAAGCAGGGGCCTTCTAAACAGGGCATTTGCTAGAGCACAGCCCCTGGCTAACACTTAAAGTATTGGCACTGCATGAGGAAGGGGATTTATGGAAGAATAGCATGTGATAAAATGCATATGGGTGAAGACCAAAGCTAAGAAATACAGGTATAAAGGCTATTTGTGCAGTCTTGATCCAGAATACTTGACTTTGTGGCTATTGTATTATTTTAGTCTATAATAATTTCTGATGCTAGGAGGGATGGACTGAGATGTGGCAGAGAGGTTTGGAGTATGTGTGTGCATATATATATGTTGTGTGTATATATATGCATATTTAAAACATAATATGTTGGTGTAAAACCCGTGCTCAGTTGTTCTTCCGATCTGTGTTCTATCTGTGTGGAGAGAATCGAGGGAGTGGGGACTGGACCTTCTGAGTCCTTCCTCAGAGGTACAAGCGAGCAGGCTGATGCAGAACCCCGCAGTACTGGGCCCAGCTGCATGTGGCATGCACGATGGCAGCAGTAGAAATTCCTTGTTACTCAGACACAGGAGAAGAGCAGTTTTGCTCTCTCCCTGTGTTATTTAGCCTCATTAATTCACAAAAAAACCCTCCCACCCAGCAGGCAGCATGTATGGTGCTGATGCAAGGCACTCATTTCTGGTGACAGGTCGCACCAGGGTGGTAACGGCCTTGCCTGAGGCATGCAAGAGGAAGGAAATAAAACCAAAGATTAATTTTTCTAGCCTTTTGCTCCTGGAGGTGGAGGAAATTTGTTTGTGTTTCCACGTCAGGTGAGCGTGGATGTTACAGCCTGGCTCCATGCGTCGTGTGGCACAGCAAATGCTGCCCACGCTCTGCAAACAGCGTGCTCGGTGGCTCCCAGGCTGGCCTCTGCCAGCTCCCGGAGCAAACCATGCCGGGCCTGCTGCTCGGCAATGCTAGTTCAGTGCTCAGAAAAGCCAAGCCGAGCAAAGCCGTAGGAGCGTTTGGCAGCTTATTTCCTTCCTGTCACAGAGCTGTAGGTGCTCGAGCACGGGCATTGCAACGGATGGGTGCAAGCTCTGAAATACCCTTCTGTACTCTGTTTCCTGAAGTTTCAGATACAAGCTCTTGCTTTGGGCCCCTCTCAAAATATTTCCAAATAGTGAGTAATGTTAAAGCGATTGAGAGGGATCAAACACTGTACCAGTAAGTGCTTGGTGTGCACTGGGCCATGCTGCTTTCTCTGCTCAGGCACATCACTTTGGGAGGTACGGTCTGGTAGTGGAAAAGCTGGAGGCAAGCCGCCTCATAGGATTGTCTAGGTTGGAAGGGATCTTTAAGATAATCGACTCCAACCATTAACCTAACACGTCATCGCTAGGGTTCAAACCTGTACTCTTGATGAATGAGTTGCCTTGGGAAGATTATTACACCTATACATGTGCTTGCCCCTGGGCAAGCCTACAGGCTGGCGTTATCCCATCCGCAGCGCTGTGAGCGTGATGTTTGCCACCCACCAAGGCTTTAACTGTGCATGGGGGTAGGAGGAGGTAAGTCATACAAAACAGGAGGTAATAAAGAGCCTAATGAACACCAGCCAAAGCAGACATGAGTTCATGTAAAAGCAGAGTAAGTAGTTAAAAGCTAAATTAAAATAGATCTTTGGCTGTCCTATTCCAAGTGCATGTATCAGCAGGAGTGCCCATGTTCTAATTTAAGTGAAGAATTAATCACAGGCAGCACAGGGGATCCTAGGGAAGGTGAAACAACACCCGTCCCTGCCTCCCAGAGCCCCACTCTTCCCATGAGCGTGCCAGGAGCCCCCCTGGTGTCTGCCGGTGGGCAGACAGGCGTCAGCCTCTACCCTTCTGCAGTCTCTGGCTCATGAGGTCCATTTATCAGGGACCCAGGCAATAAATGAGCAATAAAGATTGATGCGGCGGTGGAGAGGAGCTGCAGGCACTCGGGTTCAGGCTGGGCAGCTGTTAGGAGGATGGTGTTCCACCCCACGCGTTTGTGAGAGGGATGAGAAGACGATGACTGGCAGCCGTGGCATACAGACAGGATCCTTGAGGAAGTCATTGACACGCACTGCTGTTGCCTGCTTGAACATGAGGCAGAGCTGCAGCTGTGATCTTCTGCCTGGCCCTATGCTAGCTTGCTCTGTGTCACACCACAGGCAAGAGAGAAGGTTACAGGTCAGTAGCTCTGCTTGGCTTCAAAGCTGATGCTAGAAAGAAGTGACTTTTCCCACCCACCCTCCTCTTTGAGTTAACCATTATGAATAAGCCATTCTGAGGTGTAAGGCAAGACAAACATCAAACACTTAAATTTACACACACACCCCCTCCCGAGTTTGAGAGGTGGCTTGCAATCCCTCTCAGGTCTAGTGGCAGCCAGCAGCTGACGATGTTTCTACCCGTGCTGGTGTGCCTGACCTCTGCCAGAAGCTGCTGCCACCCCAGCAGAGATGACAAGAGAAGCAGCGTGCTCCTCTCCCCACAAGGCTGTTGGCAGCCTCACGTGCTAGCCCCAGCCCAGGTCAGCGCTGGTGCAAGGGGGGGATGCTGGGCTCCGATATGTGTGGCTGAGAGCCATGCTTCAAATATTTCTGTTGTAGCGGTAGCTGCAGTTTACCCAGCCCCTGGCGAGTTGGGAAGAAGCTTTTAGTCCATAGGGATTGCAAATTGCTTCTGACCTTGGCTGGCTTACCTCACCAGTTTGATATTATGGGAGGTAAAATAATTGCTACACAGACCTCTTCCACAGCTCTGAGGCACCCACTTCATTGTCCCTGCTCAGAAGTCAGATGTTAGGGGGTATCACTGGGATCCAGTCCCTCATCCTGCCTTAAAAGCTTTATGTTCTTAAACTCCCATGGACCTCCTAGTCTGTTTACTTCCCATATTATGACTTCGCCTCTTCCCAGTTCCTGTTTTCTTTCATCTTCTCCCGCTTTCTTGGGATTTCTTGGCTGCCTAAGTTCATACTGTAAACAGAGTATGTAAGAAAAATTAGCAAAGCCACAGCAGAGCATCCAAGTTTAAAATTTATCATGGCTTTGAATGAGTAATTAGCAATTTTGTTGCTTCAAGGACTATTTTTACAATTGCCACTGAGAGCTCGTTACATCTTGTATTTTGTTTTTGGCAATGATGCATCAGCTCATTGAATTAGTAGTTGTAAATGTCACTTGGACTTGACAGAGGGAGGACAAATAACCTAGTTAAATAGTTCGGTTGTAAGATGCTGGGGTGGGCAGTGGTCTGGGCTAACATGAACTTCCTAGGGGAAGGATCATGAAATTAGAACTTTAGAGAGATGTAGAAACTGCCATAGTTGGCAGGATAATGAATCTCAACACTGGGCTAATTGACAGTTTT
This sequence comes from Xenus cinereus, assembly GCA_025774025.1. Taxonomy (NCBI): domain Eukaryota; kingdom Metazoa; phylum Chordata; class Aves; order Charadriiformes; family Scolopacidae; genus Xenus; species Xenus cinereus. Next base: position 68,674,868 of record JAOXJK010000012.1, on the reverse strand, counting down.
TAAATTTGGTGCTTATGTTCCCTCCGCCACATGAGGTGAATTGGGAACCTCAGCATGGCTTTCCTGGTTCTGCACCATGCCAGTGAGGACTTGCTCTGTGACTCCGGCCTGAGCTCTAGGGCACTGTTGGATCAAGAGGCTGGACTTACAGCCAGTTAATATTGAAGAGCTGAAAGCAGACCAGATGAGTGCTCCCTCCTCCTTTTCCCGCAAGACTTTACAACTAGGTGGTTTAAGTATGTTCACAAAGGTTGAGGCATGGGTGATCAAGTGAGACAGAGGAACAGAATTAAACATTGGTTTCCTTGCATTGCAGCTTAGCTGTACAGTACGAGGAGAAGCACAACCTCCTTCAGTTTTGTTTTGTGCAAACCTGTGAGTAATTGCTCTAGTTCGTTACTAAACTGGGCCTCCTGGACAAAGTAGGCAAATGAAGTCTTAGTCTGTGGATCCCCTTTAAATCTGAACTTGAGCAAGCCAGTCAGTTGTTCAGCTCTAACTTTTTTGGCCATAATGTTTGACACCCCTGCTTTCCACAGAAATGCTTGTCATGGGGACAAGGAGTGTTATGCAAGGTGGACAAGGGTCTCGGCTATCAAAGTGCGTCTTCCAAACACCGTGTGTTGCAGCGGAGTAGCTGTCTTTCACCACATGTTCCTATACCCACAGGTTGGCAGAAGTATTTTGGTTCCCTCTGCTGCTGTGAATGATTTTCCATATGAGAATAAGAGACTTTCTGGGGTATCTGAAGAACTATCACATTAATCGAAGGCACTTGCATCTAAGGTGACGGGACAGCACTTTTAGTGACATGTCTCATGGGGTGAGTGACCACTGATGAAGTAAATCATGGTTTGAGCTGTCAGGATAGGAATTGCAGAAACAAGGACTAGTTTGGATTTTCACGTGCTCAAAAAGGAAATATAATATCCTAAACGTACCTTTTTATTGAAACCAAATGTGTTTGTGAAAGGTGGGAGTTACCTAAGAAAGATACATATTTAAATGTGCATAGTCAAGTGTCAGTTCTCAAGTGCTCATTTGAAGCCCTATAAATAGTACCTCATCCATTTCTGTGTTATGAGATGTACATACGATAGTTGGAGTTATCTTGGATATGCTTTTCTCTCGGCGCCAATGCCGTTGTGTTTCAGGAATATCAGTTCATTCCCTTTCATGCTTATTTTCCCCTGGCTTACTTGCACATGATCAGAATTTGAAATTTTGCCAAGGGGTAATTGTATTCAACATTGGGATAAATATGAAAACACTACTTGTGACATTTTAAGCCATTCATTTTTGGTTTGTGTTTTTGTGGGTTTTTTTCTTCACCCAATTACAGCAAGTTACGTCCCTAGATAAACATGTCACTAGCATAACAGTTAGATGGTCATCTAAGCCCAAATGTGTATGTTGGGTGTGCTGACAAAAAGAAGGATGTACCACTTGGCAGCAAATGTTTCTCGAAGTTCAGCAAGCCTCTGACATAAATTTTATATATATATATAAAAGGGGGTTTTGGTTTGGTTTTATGTTGGGTTGGTTTGTGTTTTTTTTTAAAGTTCTGGAAATCATTTTCCTTAAACTCCACCAATAATGAAAAACACTTGTTTGTAGTGAGGTCTGCGCGGTTGCACGGGAGGCTCGCCTGGAATTCTCTGGCTTGGGGATCGGCTGAGCTCATGGTGAAGATAGGGAAATGAGCAGGAGGTGGGATGGGGGCTGAATGTTCACCACCAGGCGAGTGGGACTGCCCATGATGAAAGGAAATGTAGCATGTGAGATGGCTGAGCAGCCCGGGCAAATAACCCTGGTATTCACAGTTTTCTCATGTACAAAAGTGACTCTCAAGACCTTCATGCTCCAGCAGCTTCGCTGCAGAGTGTACCACCTCTAGGAGAGATGGTATGAGGAACTAACGCCCGACCTTGACTTGGGCCTGCTCCAGGGGAATTCAGCTGATGAGAGCCCTGGCCATGGTGCAAGCGTGGGGCTGGCACTGCTCCCACCCACAACGGTGCAAATCTGTAATCATTCAGAGTCTGATAATCAAACCAGAGTATTTCCCTTGCCAGTTCAACAAGTCTACTTCACGTTGGCACGCGGCAGAATCTGGTTTTAAGGGCTCAGGCCAGTGGTATGGCACATTGCTCTGACCTGGAGCTGGGTGTCCTCTGCTCCTCTTGTGGGGAAGGACCATCCCTTTCACCTGATGTGTTCAGGACCACACACATCCATGTTATTTCAAGAGTGAGAATAAGAGCGGCTGTACCTGTGACTCTGATCTCTGGGTTATTCACACTCAATTTGAACAGTGATTTGTGTGTGGAGGAGTTATTTCATGCACTGTGGCTCATGGCTACAGGTAATCTGATAACTGGTCAGTTCATTGCAGTATAGTTGTGGAGAGCTAATCTGGGCAGAACCTCAAAGAGGCTGTCTTGTCTTCACTGCAAGTAGTTCAGTGGAGGAAAAAGTCACCTATTGGAGCACCACAAAGAGTTGTGATTTCCCTTCTCTAGAGATATGCCTCTGGAAACTGTGTGCTCAATTGCAGCTGAGACTGGTTTCAAAGGAAAATGTCAGGAGCAAATGAAAAAAAAAAAAAAAAAGAGAGAAATGGCAGCAAGCTGTTTGTGTGTCTCAGCTGCCCTGGCTGCACCTGTATAAATGTGTGATTGCTCTTATGCAACAAATGGGAAGTGGGCCTAAAACACCGCTTCCCAATTTTTCCCTGAATTGATCCCCTGGTTCTGTAGGGACTATCAGCCTTGAGAGGAGTGAATCCCATGGTGTTTGTCAGCTCCATCAAATCTGGTGGAGGATTGAAACCTTGGGAATAGAGGACATGAATTTACCATTTGTAAAATGGCACATTTTCCAAATGTGCTAAGTGATTAACACCGCAGAAGGTTGGGATCTGTAACCTTGTGGTTGCCCTGGAAGTGCTCTGAGATGCATGCAGTCAGAAAGCAGTTGCAGTATATCTGCATCAGCTTGCCACCAGTCACAAACAGTTAATTATAAGCATGTTCTGTTGGACGGATGACGAAGGAGGAGATAGTGCATTCAGTGGCACTGGAACATGCTTTTCTAAGCATGGAGCTGTGGAGGTCAGAAGAGTCTCTTCCTGCTTTTGCAATAGCAGTAAGTTTCAGTTTACAAAACAGTTTCCCTGGGACACGAACAGAAGGCATTTGACAGCCTTGTTAGAGATAAGTTGTCTGGGAATGTTTTTCTCCAGATCATTTTTGTACTAAAACAAAATCCTACTTTGTCTAAAACTAACCTTTTTGATGAGAACTAATAATTATAAGAGACTTAGCTGTAAAAATTTATTATTTTTTTAATTTAAATGGCCTGTTTCGATACTTTTGGGTAAGAAGACTCTAGCTCAAAACTAAGACTCTAGCTCAAAATTGCCTTCGTTTTAACACTTAACCTAGTTATAAGAACCCTGAAACAAGAAAAACATCTAAATATTTTGAAGTGCTCAAAGCTTTTAAAAAGGCCCCACAATGGGGGCAAGAAAGGGTTAGTGTTTTTTAGATTTTTATTTTTTGTAAATCTGGATTTTTCTTTAGAATATCCCTCTAAAGCCTCAAATGTTTTCCCCCATGTAGGAGGATGGTTTATAGTCTAGATTATTATGGATTCAGCAGTAAAGCCGTGTCTTCCACAATAGATAACCTTAGAAATACTGTTTGAGGAGGGAAAGAAATCTGACCCAGTTGGTCTCTTTGTGGAATTACTCAAACCAGAGGCCTTTCCTACATGATAATGTGGGTACCCTCTTTCTCTCTGATGCTTTCTAGACAGCACTCCTAAAGAAAAAGGGGCGATGTCTCTGAAGAGGGGGCTATGGAGCAGCGAGGGCTGTGTAGTGGAGTACGGTTAAACTCATGTGCATGTACCTGGAGGCTGGGCAAAATGGAAACTGAGCTTTGTTGAGCTCCACCCTGATGCTACCTCAACTGTTCTCTTCTGGTGACTCTTCGTCTCTCCAGCCTTTTCATTAATCCTCATCTTACAGGCAGGGACAAGAGCCCTCCCTGGAGGAACCAGGGGTCAAGCCATCATAGCTATGCTTAGACCCTCCTGTACTATGCTGAAGAGTGGGGTGAAATGACTGGAGGGGTTTCCCACGTGCACCACTTCGTGGTGGCCACAAGGCTTTTCAAATAGACTGTAGTGCCAGTGGTGTCCCACATTCAAGGGTTTTCCATCAATCCAGGATCACCCAGTGGGACCAAAATAATTCACCTCCCCTTCCCGCTGCTTGTCCCACAGCCGCCAGTAATGCTGGTCTGTAGGGCTGCTGGCACCACTGGGAGATGGGCTTCTGAATAACCCTGCTGAGATCCTGGCAATGATGATTCGTTTGCTGATGGGGAGGGAAGTGGTGGAGCTGGACCTACTCTGCTCTCTCACCTCCTATAGGACTTTATTTCAAGAACTCTCCTCTCTTGTCCCTTTCCTTTGGTGCTTTATTCCCCTGTTTCTCTCCCACAGAGTTTTATTGTGACAATTTTTACCCTCCCTGCTTTCTGCTGCTCCTGTGTTTTGAGAGCCAATGATGAGAACAGTCACAGCCTCGGACTTGCTATTAACAGAGCCTGAACAAAATCCATCCATTGCTGCAATCATGGGCTACTTTTTTGTTTGTTTGTTCCATGCTGAAGTTTTTTAATTTCCAACTTAGAGTTTTGGAGGAGTATCTCAAAGGTGGGAGCATGGCAGTAGAGCTGCTGGGGAAGGCCCAGAGGAGACTTGCTCTTAGAAGACAGCCATGGACTGGGTTGAAAGAGGCTTTATGTAACAGTGCACTCTGCAGCTATGCCTGACACTTCAGATGAGTGGTCCTTGCCCTTTCCTGAATTAAAAAAGGCTGACCAAAGAGGTCCCTTCCAGCAGGTCAGCGTGCCTGCTGCTTCTTGATAAACATGCTTTATGTCAAACCACTTAACTCAGGGCAAGTTTTCCCTGCCCCTGAGCTGCTCTGCTGTTGGCGATAGCTGTTGCTGCTCTTCCTGTGGGGAGTGAGCATGTTCATCAAGGTGAAAATGCCAGGGCAGGTTGTGGGAGAGGAAGCATATCCCTGACAAAGAGGAAGAAGAAGGTGGAGACCAAGACTTTGCGCACGGCCCCCTCCCAAAAGCCCCTTAATCATCTCGTGTCACACCCCTGGTGCCTCCTGTTTAATTCCAGGAAGTCCTTAACTCTTACCCAGTTTCCCAAGTATTGCCGTCAGCAAGAAAATGGTGCTTAAGCCAATGGAAACCTTGAGTTGATCTTTGCTGGCTTGACTCTGGAGCCAGCCAAGGCGTAGTGGATCACCTCTTGAGGGCTGGCCATTCCCAGGGTAACCCTGTAAACTAAACCCAATGAGCAAACTGGCGTGGAATGGCTCCATGCTGCAAAGGCTGTTTCATGTTGTTTTAAACTCGAAAGCTGGAAAATTCAGAGCCAGCACTAAATATTTGTTCCACTTTCAAAGCTGAGCATCAGGGAGCCATTCCTTAAATAGTGGATGTCTGTTCTCTGAGCCCAGATGTGCTTATAGCGTGGGTCTTGCCAGCATTTTCCCTTCCTCGTGCTTCCCACACGAATGTGCGTGTAGCTTTCTAGCCATCCTTCTTTACCCTTTAATGCTGGTGTGAGGGGTAGCAGCTGTTCCTTCTTCAATACAGGTGGCAATAACATTGTACAAATTGTTTTCAACCTTAATCAGTAAAGCTTGCCACACAAGTGATCCTGTTTCTTGCCAGAAGTGATAAATTGGACGCAATTTTGGAGCAGATGAAACGTTAGACAAAATACATTAGTCAAAGACACTTCAGAGTATCAGTTACTTTCCTGTGGTATGTAAGTAATAATTCAGTTCTTAAAACCTTCCACCTGGATTTGGAAGGTCACCTGAGCTCCTGTTGCAGGCAGCAGCGCTAACCGGTGTGGGAATTGATGGGTGGCATCGTGTTACCATTTACGTAACTAGAAGCAGCAGCAGATTTCAGCCTGGAATTTGGCATACTGGTCTTTAGTAATCCATTTTACTGGGCCCAGACTGGGACGTTCCTGTCGCTCGCTATCATTTTACACAGGCAGCAAATCTCAAATTTTCACAGCTTTATCCCTCCTTTAAATAGCAGAAGCTGGGCAGACCTGGGGTAACAACAACACAGAGATGCACCGAGCATAAATGGATATCTCCTGAAGGTCAGTTGTCCCTTCCTTCCACTTTCAGTGGCTGCCTTTGCCTACTACATGCAGCAGAGTGGTTATCCTGAAAGAACCAGAGGAATCAAGAGCTGAGATCCTTAGAGAAGGGGAGCTTTTTCTTTCTGAAATGCTTCTGCCACCTTTCCTTACCCTGAGTAAACCCGATGTTCCTCTCAGGGAAAGAAGGTGCTGACGGAGGGGAGTAGGGTTATCCTCTTCTTACTGGTCACGTGCACTGCTGCCCTGGTGAAGGGATCTGTCAGATTAGGGTTTGTTTGTCTTAGGCGCTGCACAAAGCTTAACAAGTGACGTGGTTTGAAATGATGGAGTTGCATCGCTTCACGTAAACTCAGTAGGAGGCTGATGTGAGAAGGGATAGATTCCACCTGCACCTCTCACAGCAGGTTCCTTCCCCTCACCGATAGAAGAGCAAAGGTGTTTTGAGAGTTTTAACCAGGTTTTCTGCTTTTTGGTTTTCTTAAGCAACCCTGCTTGTTTATAGAAATTTCATTTCTAACCCAGCAGAGGGGACAACATGTAGAGTAAGTCAGAATGACCAAGACAAAATCGCAGTTTTCTCTGCTGCGGTCTGAGGAAAAATGTGTTCTTGTTTACTGCACCCGTACCTTCATCATATTTCAGCACTAAGAATAAGAAAATAGTGAAATCAGTTGTCAAGACATTGAAGCCAAGACCAGCGAGGTGGGTCAAATAAGGAAAAGATGGGAGGGATGACTGAAATAGTTGAAGAGCAGGTGGTAATCTGGTAAATTCTGGGGCAAATCACGGGAAGGCTGATATGGAGTTGAAGTTAGGAAGGGGTTAGAAGAAGGTAATAAAATTCATGGCAATTGATGTAGTTTTATGAAAACTGTTTTGTCAAATAATTGCAGTGTAATTTTTGTAAGATGCCACCTGTTTTGTTGCTAGAGGTAATGGGTTTGATATCTACTTAAACATATATCTCTTGAAATTTCTATGAGGCATATAATTTTGTTCCACGTGATGTTCTGAATAAAAACCAAAACTGTAAATGTGTAACACTAATTAAAGACAGTGAATGAATTGCAATCTGGCTAATAGTTATACTTTTTAAAGTAATTATAAATGAGGAAGCATTCAGAATGATGTTCCTGACAGATATAATAAAGGCTTAGACCTATTCAGTCACTTGGTTTTTTGACTTGAAAGCACATGTTGTATTTCATTAGGGAAAGACAATGATGATGATGCAACCATCAGTGAAGTAATAAAGGACAATGTCAAGGACAGAACTGTTCTTCAGGGTCTTCTGTATTGCCTGGTAAACTAATCTCATAAAATAAAATAATAAATATTTAAATCTTCGGTCAACTTCAAAGTACTTGCAGACCTTGATTGTACAGACCTTAAATGTACTTTTAGAGCCATGCCATTGACTGGAGACCATGTGTTGGAAACCAGTGACTCAGTCAGGCTCGTTGTTATAATGGATAATCAGCTAAACACGTGCTCCCTGCGTGATACAGTATACCTGAAAGCAAATGCTCCCATCTTGGATTAGAGCAGATTGCTGAGTAAAGGTCAAGGAGGTGGTATTTCCATGTGTGCAGCATTAATGAGACCATTACTGAAATATTGAGCCCGCTCCTGGTGTTTACGCTTTTAAAAGGATGTTGACAGATGGGCAGAGAACAGAGAACGGCCGAGCAGCACAAGCATAGGTTGAATCATGCTGTCTAAAGAGAGGCAAGAGAAGCTAAATCAATTTATTTTGTCAAAGATGAGATTTTGTATTCCTGAAAGGAAAGGGATAATTAATAATTGCAAACTATCTCTGGATACAGCAAGGTGGTTAGGTGCTGAAGGTGGACAAATTCAGATTAGAAAACAGGCAATTAAAAATGCCTTTTGCTTTCAGCGTCAGCAGCTAACCGCTTAACTCAGGGTGTGGGGCTTGCCTGGTACATGAGGTCTAAGTAAGCACTGAACCTTTTTCAAAAAGATAGGGTACTGGTAAACAAGAGTTTGTGTGAGGCACAAGTGTTGTGATAAAAATACCACGGCCTTTAATAGTTCAAGCAGGTCAGCCAAAGTGAATTTACTAGTTTCAGTGGCTCTAGACAGAGAGAACTGATTTCTCCTGCATAATTTTAGCAGTTTGGCACAAAAACACTGAATGCCTGGAAATGATCAAATGCTCTGTTGCTGCGGGCAGCAGTGTAGGGAAACTTTGTTTGATCTCAGCATCTCAGGTGGAGAGGGCAGAGGCAGCAAGTGCCACCTTTCAGCTTGCCAGCCATGCAGGAAGCTCCTCGGGGACGCTGCCAGTAACTACCAAACCGCCATCCGGTTCTCTGTGTTTAGCTTGGTTCACCTGCCAACTCACGGCTGTTCCTGGTGTGCTTTAAAGCAGGCAGGGTACCCCCCTGTCTCCTTAACTTAGGGCATGCTGTGCTCGGGAGCTGTAATGTGTGGGAAGAGCCAGCAGAATAGTCGCTGGGGTGGTTCTGCGATAGCAATGTGGGGACCTTAAGGGAGGACAGTCTGGCCCTATGGATGCTTTATGCTATCCTAGTGATTGAATTCCCCAGACAGAAGGTAAACCAGACTTTGGGTCAGTATCTCAAATCTGTTCAAAACACAAACAAGGATGAAACTGGGATCTAATAATCCCTTTCACCTCCTGGCTGCCGATTATTTATATGCTTCTACACTCAGGATGTTGCTATTGGGTTTGTTGTACTTCTGAACACTGCAAATACTGAGTAAAGGTGAAGCTTTTTCACTGTAGTTTTTGAGTGGAAGACAGCCTTTCGAGGGGGCAGTGAAAGAATAAAGTTCTTAATGCAAAGGTAAATACCGGGCTGGCTCTTACATGGGTCCATGAGGCACCACATATTTATGTCAATTTACAACTGAGTTTCAAATTTGGTATGTCATCAGAATAGGAATAACGTAGAACACAGTATGAGGCAAACTGTACATAAATACTTTAAAGACTGAGAGGTAACAGGTGTACTGTATGCATATTTGTCAGAAGGTCTAGATCAGGATGAACTTTTTGTGGGACTTTTTGATGAACTTCTACTGTGGGACCTGAATCCTGGTTTTGGGACAGCAGGAAACTGTCAGTGACTGAAAGTGTGTAGCCGTGCGAAGTGAGAATCACCATCACCAACTTTTCTCCAGAGATGTTAGACATTTGGCTGCACTTGGATGCAAGAGGAGGCATTTTGTTAGGCAGCATATGCAGCCTGAAAATTTATTCCTTGCTAACTTAGGGGACTGAAAGGAGTAGGCTGGCAGGGACACCGGTCTTCATGGTATGGTTTGTATGAAGTAATTGCACTCTGGAGAGTGTGATGTGTGGCGGGGGTAAAGCAGGGCTGAGGGGCAGGGGTTCACTACTCTCTCAGGGAGACAGGAGCTGAATGAGAGAGGCGTAGAGGGTCATTACTCAATGTAGAGATAACCGGCTTTCTCATAAATGATCTGCCTCTACCACCACAGAGGTCAGCGTGGGCAATTTATGAAGCTTGTCTGGCATGTGTGAGCTGCGATGCTGCAGTAAAACGTGTGTGTGTGAGTATCCATCCTGCATGTGAGTGCTTTGTACCTGAACAACCCTGCTTAAGGTGCCATGGGCCAGGAATAGGTGCCTGCAGCACAAATGCGCTCAAAAAGCCTCTTGATTCCTTCTGTAAGCTCTTCCTCTTATTTCCAGCACAAACACTGCAGAACCGAGGCTTTTTGCACAGGCAATGAGCAACATCTCATGTTTGTTTGATGTACTTTGACTTCTTGGGAGGCTGGAAGAACCTTGACTTTACATCCATTTATAGATCAAATTAATTTCCCAGATGGAATAAAGCAGAAGGACTTCTGATGTTAGTAGGACTGTGTCTACCCTGGGGCCTTCACTATTTTTCTAACATATTCATTTGCACAATTTTGGCTAGAGCCAAAGTACAAAGCAGGTTTCAGGACCGGCTCTACATATTTGCCTTTCATAGCAGTGGCATTGCCCACATGTTTGTTCTGCTTCATGGGACAGATTTAGAAAAGCTTGTTTTGATAAACTGTTTGCTTGCTTGGCTTGGCATTCCCAAACACCATGTCAGCTTTCCACAGAGCCGTCTCGTTTGGGTCGGTTGGGGAATTCAGTCTGCTGCTCGGCAGCACTCAGCCAACAAGTGGCATGACTCAAGGAGAAGATAATTGGGTTTCTTTTTTATTTTCTTCTGAGTAATTACGCAAGAATTGCGAAGCTACTTTCCAAAAGTGGGAAAAGAGTGTCTGAAATGGATCTCAATTTTCTGCCGGGTGTTTGGGAGTCGAGAGCCACGTTAGGCAGTGGCTAATGATGGTAATTGTAATACCTCCCTTTGGGTAGGGGTTGTTCCTAGATGCGTGGCTTGTCAGTGTGGTTTTTTCTGTGGCTACATCTGCGGCACAAGCCACAGTTTCTTGCATGGCTGCTGCCAGCTACTCAGAGAACAAGTGGCGGGGAGTCTCCCCTCGTACCAGCAGGAGGAGATGGGAGGAAACGTGCAGGGAGAAAGCTAGAGATGAGACCTGAATATTGAGGGACTGATGTGTTAGTGAAGGATTTCCGAATTACAAGTGTCTTGGCTGCATGGAAGACCTTTATGGCTCACACCATCCCTCCTGATCATCTCTCTCCCAATTTAATGCTTTTTCTTATGAGCTCCATTATGTGGGTACAAAGGTAGTGGGTGCCAGGAAGTGGCTTAGTACACATAGGAAGAATGGAATGATCGGCCCCTATAAAACTAAGTAAAATGAAATGGAAATATGGATGGTGGGAGCTGGAAACTATACAACACTGAAAAAAGAGGGAAGGCTGACAGGGGTAGTCCACAATTTCCAGTAGGCTGGCATATTCGCTAAGAGCAAACAAGTAAGATTTGGACACACAGCGTTTCTTCAGACCTCTGTACTTGAAAGTTTGCCTGTTGTTTTCTCAATCTCAGCGCGTCTAACACAAGCTATTGCTTCTCTGAGACCTGTTTGTCATTTACATCCTTATACTACTGTGGCTCTGCCTGTCACCAGGATGCTGACAGAAGTCATTTTGCAGGGAACGCTAACGGTGGGTGGATGCCAAAGGGATTCTGGTTTGGGCATTGTTTTATTTGTGGAGGCAAAAATGCTGAAGACTGAAGAAAAGAAACGAAGAGGAAATGAAACCTCATTCTAATTTCCAACTTAAATGTATTACTGCCCAGCATAAACACATTTTCAGGGTGTGGGAACAATAGTGTCTTTCATCTTCAGTTGCTCATTCTTTTCTGCCACGTTTCCCCACTGGGGGTGTTTTTGGGCAGCAGTCGGACCCTCCTCCACCTTCCCTTGCCCAGGCTCGGCTCGCTGGGGTTTTACCGCAGCAGGGCCCGGCCAGTGGGAGCTGGTGGTTGCCGAGAGCAGTGGTCCCACCCTTCATCCTCCTCTCCCCGAGGCTGCCACCACCTCCCGGGGCATTTGCCTGGCTGGGAGCAGAGCCAGCCGCTGCCCTGCTCTCCTCTCCGTCCGGCCTCCCTCCCCTCCCACGCCGTTATTTTTAACCCAGATCGGCGTCTTCGATTCACTTCACCCTGCGGCCTCCTGCTTCTGCCAACAGAAACAGGCTCTGAAACTACAGAGTTAACCCCAACTTCTTCAGGCCCCCTGCAGTCTTCCTCAGCCTGGGCAACTCACCCTTATCTGCTGGGAGCATCTCCCCTGGTATCGTGGAAGGTGGCACCAGACTTTTCCACTGCTGCAGCACATGGGGACAGGCTCATGTTGCCCGGGTTGTGGTCTCGGGGAGAAGCCCAGCACAATGCACGTAGGCTTCAGTGGAAAGTTATTAGATCCCGCAGTGCGTTCATAACTTGTAAGATGTGCTGGTAGAGTCTGTTATTTTTCTCCTCTGCTTTCCTCATGTTTTTCACTATGAAATTTCACCCAGTCTCTTATAGTCTTGAAGACTGTTCCACGGATGATAGTCATGAATGAAAAAAATCTCCCCAATAAATGTTACAATCACGAAGCTGTGGGAATAAAACTCTAAAAATACACCAGAAATGTATTTCTGCAGGGACTTTGTATATTTTACTTCTGAGTCTGTCTGTGCTGATCTTGATAGGCTCCAAGCACAATCCACCTCCCCTCTGAAGTTAATAGGGGTAGGATCCATCCCATTTAACGTTACAGGCATGCACTATACGCAGCTGTATCTGGGGTAGTCAGGCTCCCTTTGTAGTCGGGGGAGAGTAAATGTGTTTTGGCACTAATCAGTCCAACCTATTTTAGCTTTCTGCCTAGGGCTGTGGATTTAAGGTTTTTTCATGGAGAATAATTCAGTTGCCAATAATGAGTTCAGGTTTGGATATCTACATCTCAAGTCAGCTGATGTGTACCCTCAAACTTTCCAGTTACTTCACTTGGCTCCAGACCAGATCTGGGCAGATCAGCATTTAGTCATGACCACTCACATAGTTATAATGATGATAACCTTTGAGTTCTTGCCTCAGAAGATCTTTAAATGGATATGATGCTATTGGAGAGAAGACCCACAGGTTATTATAGTTTAACTGCCCTGTGTGCTCTCGAGCTATCCAATGATGACTGACAATGTTTCTGTATCTTCAATGAGAAATGCCAGTTTACAGTATGAGAATCTCAGAATAATTCAGGTGGGAAAGGGACCTCTTGAGCTCACCTAGCCCAACCTCCTGCTCAAAGCAGGGCCAGCTATGGGATTAGTCCAGGTCACTCAGGGTCTTTGTCAGTTGGTCTTGAAAACCTCCAAAGATGGAGACTTCATGGTCTCTCTAGGTGACTTGCTCTGCTCCATGACTGCTCTCATAGGGACAATTACTTTCCTCGTGTCAAGTCAGAAACTCCCCAGTTTCAATGTACAACCCTTGTGTCTTGTCTTCCTACCATGCACCTCTGAAGAGCCTGTCTCAGTCTTCATGATAACCTTCTTATAGGTACTGTAGGGCTGCTGACAGATCACCTCAAAGCCACGACTTCTCCAGTCTGAATGAGCCCTGCTCCCTCAGACTCTCATCACAGGTTACGTGCTCCAGCCGTGCCCACTGAACTCACTCTAGGCTATGGGTGTCTTTCCTGTACTGGGGGGGTGAAACTGGACACAGTGTCTAGATACACTGTCGTGAGCACAGACTGAAGGGGAATAGCCACTTCCCCAAACCTTCAGGCTGTGTTAGCTCTGTTAGCCCAGTGCTCTGTTAGCTTTCATTGCTGCTGGTGTGTGATGCTGGGACACGTGTAGCCAACTCTCTGCCAGGGCTCTGACATCCCTTGCAGCAGGCAGTTGCTCCCCAACCTGTAGTATTCGATTAGCAGGATTTTGGCAGAATTTTTGTAGGGATTTAGAGCTGTGCTAGGAAGTAGCAGTCACTCGTACTATTAATTACCATTAAGCCATGCATTTAGAATAGCGTCAAAAAAATCAAAACTCCATTGGTATTTATTGGGAATACGTTCCTAACGTAAAATGCTCACCGGGATTCATTATTTAGCTGAATCCTGATACTAAGTCGAGGTAAGAATCTGATGTGGGAACTCTCAACAGCTCAAATTAAAAGAAGAGTTAATTATGTTTCTGGAAGATGCTGGTGCTGGTTGGAACGAAAGCTGTGCAGTGCTGAGATGCTCAGGCTGGTTGGGTACGGTGTTTTTATCTTCTTTTCAGCACCTGGTAGTGGCCTGTGTGCAGGATGGGCACCTACTCTTGCGTTCAACCTTGTAACTCCCTCCTGAAGGAGGAATGAGTTGCACTGGCTGTTTAAAAGGGAGAAGCCACGGTGCAGAAATTCAGATGCCTCTGTCCTAATTTTAATTGCAACGAAGTCCCAGGCTAGCAATCTGCACTCCTTCTAAAAAGGGAGAAACGGGTCCTTCCAGGGGTTCCTGGATTTCATTTCTTCCTTACTTGTTTCAGGGTGAAAAATGGCCTGTCTTTATTCACCAACGCTAGCAGAACCTGAACAGTCAGTCTAAATTACTAGTCTACCTGATGCTCAGGGCTAAAATCCTAGTTAAAGCTAAGCCTTTGCGTTACCATTTAGTGCTTCTCACCAAGACTAATTGCAAAGAACTGTGAGTGCTCCTGGGTTTTCCCTCTAAGTTAAACACCTCCAGACCACCCCTCATGTTGCCTGAGGGATGCCATGGAGCATCCACGATGCGGATGTATCACAGCTGAACTGCTTGGTTTCTTCAACACCTCCAAAGACACCTAGATGAAACCCAACTGCTAGTGAGTTTTGCTGGGGGATGGAGGGTTTGGGGTTTTGCTTTGTACAGTTGTTAAGATAAGCTGGATTCTCACATTGAGGGGGGAAAAAATCACCTCTGCGTGTGTGCAATGCAAAGCAAAATGACAGCACCCTGGGACACAGACCGCAAGATTTATTTCCAGTCTGTGGGAATCCTGGCAGAGTTATACCGTTCACAGGAGTGACTAGAAGAGCACTTCAAACAAAGAAACTTTAATACTGAAAAGAAACTTTGATTGCTTATTTCTAAGTATTGAAGAGCTCTCTTGCACAATCTGCTCGCAGTAATTAGTGCTAAGGGTCCCTGTCCTTCCTCAAAGGCGGCCCCTTCGTGCTTTGGTTAGGAGAGTCGCACGGTAACCTAAATGACAGCAAGTCTCAATTAAGATTTAGTTTGGAGGCCAAAAGCTATCCAATGATTTAGTCTCAGGGATTAAGGAAAACAACCTTACCGACGGCTGGATAAAATTCACATTCCTTTCAATTGTGATCATCCTACATCAAGGAAATGTTTGAAATGTTGGCAGTCTCCCACTATATGCCTGCAAAAGTTATTATATTGCTTTAAGTAATTTAAGAAAAAGGAACCAAGAGCTATAGTACAAATGTGTTATATAAATCTTCATTGGGATTGCTGTGTTTTTACAAAAATACTTTGATTGATGTTGCGTCCCAGTGGGTGACCTTTAAAAGAGACCACATCAAATGGAGGGGCAGAGCTGCGGCTCTCCACCCCCACACTGGCTTTTCTCCTCCTCTCTTCTCCTTGCCATAGTGCCTCTAGACAGCTATGTCATCTGTAGCCATAAAATAAATTGAAGAATGTCTGTCTTGCTAACAGCAAAAAAGGACCCCTTTTCTCATCTGTATTGAAGAGGGACATGTCCCCAGCTGGGCTGCAAAGCGAGCTGTGTACCTGCACAGAGGCTTAAATGACTGTAAAACCTCCTCCTCCCTCACATGAGATCAAGGCATCCTGGGTCAAGAGGGATGTTTTTGTGAGGCTTGGGCAGGGAGGAATAGGAGTCCTAGCTTTGTGCCACCTTTAATTTGCTGTTTAATTAGTGTGGGAACAGCATAATTTGCTACTCGTGTCCATCAACATCCAACTGCTAATGCTAGAGCAAGGAGAAAGTTTTGTTTTCAGAGGGGCTTTCTGAAGCACAGCTCCTCCTAGGAGATACACGTAGGATTGTTCATCCTCAGTGATGCTTCTTACTCTGAGTACTTTTGCTTAAAAGAAGAGTACAGCACAGCATTGAGGGTGTGCAGCTCGCAAGATAGCTTGTCTGATATTTG
The DNA here is from genome assembly GCA_025774025.1 of Xenus cinereus. NCBI lineage: Eukaryota > Metazoa > Chordata > Aves > Charadriiformes > Scolopacidae > Xenus > Xenus cinereus. The sequence goes on along the minus strand of JAOXJK010000012.1, from coordinate 68,659,056 downwards.
AACCAGGCTGCAGGGCTCAAAGTCGCCAATTATTATGGTAGAAAATCAGCTTAGGCACTTTCTTTCCTTTTTCTTCAACAGTGGTCTGTTTGGTTGTGGCTTAGGAAAATAAAATGATTTTTGTACTCCTTTGAATCAGAAAGGTGAGTAGAAACAATCAGTGCTATCATTACACAAGGGTGTCTTATTTTTAGGAAGCCATACAAGAGTAATATCAGGCAAAATAAAGTTCTGCTGAGGTCTCTCGAGTGAGATATTTAGAGATGCTGTATTGGCAAGCAAGTTCATCTACACTGATAGAGATGGCACTGGTGAAACAAACCATTACTCAGCAGGAGATGAAGTGTTAGTGGAAGCGGATTTGTTTCCTTGTGGCCTAGGGGCAAAGGGAGGGATAGGGATGTGGGTGCTTCATGGCCACCTGCTCCCCTATGGCCGAGTTCCTGCATCAGGCCATCGTGTGTCTTAACACATCATGTGAAACTCATGAAGAAATGACACACTGGTGCCCAGCTAGCCAAGGAAGCCTCCCTCAGCCTATGAATCACAGGAACGGAGGTAATTTCTCGCAGTTCAGAAGATTTTATAAAATAAGACTCCTTTTCCCTTCTTCAATTCTTTCCATGATGACATGAACATATATCGTCTCCTCAGAAGTTTTAGTCTCTATTACTCCCTGTCACCCTCTAGAAGAGCCCTTCAGTCCCTCTCTAGCAGCAGACAACCAGCGAGAGGAACAGGTTTAGAAGCTACCTTAGAGAAGGGGAAAATGTTGCAGAGCTTAGACCAGCTCTGGTTTAAGCATCCCTAAAGGCCACAAAATCCTTTGCAGCTTTCCCTGCTCATGCTGAGTGCATTGATATTGAAGTCATTTCCATAACAACAAGTAAGATCCAGAAACCAAGACTAGGCTTTCTATGAAAGACAAGTAGAAGATGCAGCAAGAGGTACTTGTTTGGATGCCCTTTCAGGCAGGGAGTCCAGTGTAGTTCAGCCACAGGAGGATTTTGATCAGTAATTGGACAGAGGGAAGAACACAAATATACATCTGGGTTTGATCCCTGCTTGCTCCTTACCTCAGGGAAGATAGCTATGCAGTACCTTGAGAATCTCTCCAACAAGACTACAGGGTGGATCAATTATGGGGCATGTTGCACCTACAGCTTTTTTTTTTTCTTGCCTGCCATGTAGATGCAACCACCGAGTTTTAAATGAGCGGGATTGCAAAGATCAATGGAAGATCAGTAATTTCTGCCCTATAATATGCTGCCCTCCTGGGAATCTGTTTGTTTAGATCTCTTTTTTACTGCTGACAGAGGAGAACTGTTGATTTGGTCTTAGGTGGGATGTCAGATGGTCTGAGCGCAGCCAATTACGTACTTCAAACCAAGTAATGGCATATATTGTACCACTTGTTATACCACTCAGAGACAGAAGAGTTTCTGCTTTTCAGGCTATTCCCCAGACATTGTTGGGAGTGTTTTAGGTATTTGGTATTCATGATATACTCTTTGGTTAGTATTTGATTCATTCAAATTTTTTTTCCACTGAGTACCAAGAACAATAATTTTCAGTTTCGATTCTTGAAAGTACAACTTTAAAATTTCTTTACAATGCCAATATTTGCTTAAAATATGCTGCTTCTGATACAATGCCTGTCACTAAGCTTCTATGGTAGAGCACTCAGAGAGAGAAAGCTAATGAAAATTATTTTGTTTTTAAAAAAAACAACTTGTAACCTATAATCAAAAATATGCTGAGTAGTTATGGAATAATCTTAGCGATCATTATCAATTAGCCCGTCTTGATTACTGGGGGCAAACTCTCCAGGAGCAGAGAAAGCCCATATGTTTGGACTGAGGAGGATAGGCTAGATACATGGTTTAGTGCTTTAGGGGGTTGCTAGTGCAGCAATCAGTTACATTTTTATGTAATAGCCCCTTCAGGTTTGTGCTCTCAGTGGGAAACCATGGAGATCAAAATGCATGGTGTAGTGGTAAGGAGAAAATTCACTTTTGGGGAAAGGGTGGGCAGGGCGACTGGCAGAAGGAGTTCAGGGGGACTGTTAGGAGGGTGATGGAGAATCCCCTACCTTCCCCAAACTACTTCACCCTTCCTCATCCCTCTTCCCCCTTGAAACACCAGACTCCTCCTTCCCTATTTGCACTCCTCTCACCTCTGCTGTCACAGGCTTGAATTTTGAATGCTCCTGCTGTGAGGCATTGTGTCTCACCAACCTTCAAAGCTCGGACCCAATGTGTCCCACTTACCTCTTCTATCATGTGCAGGCTAACCCTCTAAGCCACAGTGGGACTCTTGCTCTGAAGGAGAGGCAACGTGGCTTTGTCTGATGAAACAGGAGTTGCTATTATCAGCCTTGTTTTGTTCTCCTGAGAAGCAGACAAAAAATTTTCATGTTCCAGACATTTAGCCTCAGCACAGCACTCCCATGCCCATCCGTGGTCAAACTTTGCCTACTGTTTATGTGATGCTTTTATCAGCATAGATAACTTTTTTAACTGGCCCTGTGAAGCAACGTTGCTCCAGAGGAAGCCTCAGCACTGAGCTGGATATTCTCTGTGTTATTTCCTGGGCTTAGAGAGGGTTGTTGTATCTGCAGCTGGTAGATACGGACTTCAGCAACCTATAGTGAGGTTGCTGTAGGTTCAACCTACAGTGAGGTTGCTGAGAGTTGGTTTAAGTGAGGCTTGGCTGCTACACAGGTGTCTGCAACCTTTCTTTGTCCTCCTGGCAGCTTATGGACAGGTCTCAAAAAGAGAAGTACAAGGGAACTGTTCAGTGCAGTAGAAGTAATAGTTGCTCTTTAAAAAATCACAGTGTTGTAAATTACTTGGCTGAATTTACGCTACAAACATTTTTACCCAAGCATATCTTTTAGTCCGGGAAGTTATTCCTTCAAATAGGCCAAAAGAGGACAGAACGACTCATTTTCTGCTTACAATACATAATGTGACTCAAATCATATCCTATTGTCATATCCTACTGCACCCTGAATGACATATCTCAAAGAGGCTGGATTACCTGGTGCGAGTCACCATGTAGTATTTCCTGAGCAGTCATACTTGGTCTCTGTACAATCACAGACCAGTTGTGAACAGCTGCAGAAAGCGAAAGAGCATGCCGCGTACTGCTGACACAGCTTTGTAGTTGTTATTCAAATAATGTTTGCAGACGCTTTTTTTTTTCCTTTTTTTTTTTCCTTTTTTTTTTTCTTTTGCTTCTTACATACCACTAGCATTAGGAAACACCTTGCCCAACAAACACTACAGACTAGCAAAGCAGCAATCATGTTATAATTCTTGGTCCCTATCAGTTCCTAAATAAAGGAAAAAAAAAAAATCATGATTAAAATTCAACCACGTGAAAATCTATAGGCTAGAAAGCCTAGGAATGAATAGGAATGACCTAGGTACTCCTAAGGTGGAGTCTGCAGTTGCAAAGAATTATTTCTTTTGTCTTTAAAACTCTATTTTAAAATTATCTTTTAGCTTTCTCACATCTTAAACCTCTGTTTAGAGAACTACCAGTATGTTCTGATGCATCCAAGACTGATTGTAGCAGATTTTACTGTGTATTCAACACTAATGAGAATGGGAAAACGTAACTACCTGTTCAATAAATACAATCAATGCTATAATTAAGAGCTGATGATCTGTGTGGTAATTCACAATTTAGGGTAAGGATAGGCTTTGTCCAGAAGAGTTTATAATGTGTTTCCTCTTGGCAAAGTACCTGGGGTTTGGCCCCGTCTTGATCAGGAGTGGCAACTCTGCAAATAAGCTGGCAGCTGCCAGCCAGCTCCCTGCTCTGCCTTGGGAAATGAGGCAGGACCTGTCTGATTTCTCATGAAACACATCTTCATTAAAGAGTCAGAGGAGGTAAATTGCAATGGTCAGTCATCAGCCAGAAAATATTATTTCATCATAAAAAAAAAAGCCCATGAGCGTGCAACGGCAAATAATTTAGCCCTTTAACAAGCAGAGTTCAAATTAATTGGTAGGATTCCTCAAAAAATCAAGAAGGTCACTGCGTATCTAAATAAAGAGGGACCAGACTATTGGTAGACTTGCAAGTTCAGGCTCAGTTACTAGACAGCAGCGCCTCTACAAAACACCAGCAATCGCAATGGAGCGGTCTCGTTGGGCGGCACTTACCTTGCCAGGGACACCGCTCCTAATGCCCTCCGCCGACCCTTCTCATCGCCTTTCTTGTGTCCTCTGCAAGGTTAACGTAGCCTGAGAAAACCTCGTCTGCCCATCGGCTCGTTAGCGAGGGCTTGGTTGTAGGAGTACGTTTTTACTCCACATCCCCTCTTTCTTGTAAAAGAGAAAAACCACCACAAATATTTTTCTTCCGGTTTTAGTCATTTCCTCTCTGCTTGGCAAACTCTGTTTCTTGACAGGATCTCTCAGATATTCAGGTTGAGTGCTCCTTGAATAAGGGAGCCCATGGGGAGAGCTTAATGGTTGTCTGTGGCTGTCGTTTAGGCACCAGATTTGGGGGAGCTATCCTGAGTAATAATTTCGTTTTATTATGATGATTTACTTGGCAGTCCCAGTTCCTGAGGATATTTCTAACCTTGCTTCAGTGCTAAGAAAGAGCTTTGTAGCTCTGGAAAGTCAGATCGCGGGCTTTGAGCTTTCCATGCCACAGCCCAGTGGTGCCATGTGTGGTGAGATAGCTGCTGGCTCCCACAGCTCAGCACCTCCATGGATTATGGTCATGGGCAATAAGAAGTGCCTCAGTGGTTGAGGACCACCCTCGCTCTTGTTCTTAATCACAAATGATTAAGAAGTCAAGAGCCTGAGTTGCTTGGGGGAAAAAAAAAAAAAGAAGGATACTGGGGTTGCTGCAGACAGAGTTTTCCTTTTCACGTAGGTAGGGATTGGGAGTGATGGAGGTTTGGCGTGCACCCCTTCATTGGAGTGGAGTTGGAACAAGGCCTGGCCATTTGTCTAAAACCACAAAGTGGGAAAGTACGATTCTGTGAACAACGCCTTTCTTCAATGGCAAAATTACCATCAGTCATAAAGCAAAGAACATCTAATGGAGAAGGGAGCACGAGGGAAGCTCCTGTGTCCTCTGAGACATCGCTACAGGTGTTCTGGTTGTCCTGACCACAGGTGCTAGTAATTTCTAGAGAAACAACAGATGTAGTACAATGCTGAGGCTTTTCAGGGCCAGAAGGAACAAGCTGTCGAGCAGAGGCTGTTCAACCATGCTGCCCTTCTGCCAGCCTCACTAAGCAGGCAGGGGAAAATCTAATTATCTCAGGAGAAAGGCACTAACGTCTGTCATGCAAACAATGCTCAGTAACTGGTCTCTCCATATTGGTCATACCGAGGAGTCTCTAAACTTCTCTCATTGCATGTTTGAAGCATGGTTTTTTCAACTTAAAACTATTACTGCAGCAGGCTCGAGGACTTTTGCATCTTGCTCCTTTCTCGTTTTCGCTGCCAGCCACCATGGCAGGCAGTCCTTGTTAGCCCTGAGCCTCTGTGAGCTGGGGTTTGCAAACCCTGCGCTGCTCCTGGAGCACTTCCTAGCTAATTAAGCTTAACAGAGCAAGCCTCTGATTGGGGCTAGTTTGTGTCTTTTTTTTTCCTCTCTCCAAGATTTGCATTAGTGTAAATTTGCCGGTGATGAAGCTTGCAAGCAGGACTAATACTCAGGGTCAGCTGGATGTGCCACCCCAGTGTAAACTTGGAGGTTCATAAAGGTAGTGTAGATGGTTAAGGTAGTGGACTGAAAGCCGAAAGGCTTGAGGCTCTTTTTCCCAGCTCTGCCGTGGAGTGCGGTCTCTGATAAGATATTCTGGCACCCTGTTAATACCTTCTCTCTTCTCCTTGGCAATATAAAGTGCAGAGTCCGCTTGCATCAGGATTGATTCTTGGCTTATATTTTTTTTAGTGCCATCAAAAACTGTTGCCTCTCCCCCTGGCCTGTACATTACATAGATACATGTAAAGTGATCCCCGGTACAAACTTTGAATAATTACAGCAATAAAGATGAAGGAACTAGAGAGACTTGGTCCTAAGAAACATAAAGTGCACTTCATGGGTGTCTGCATTTGCATCAGTGAGCTCTTGAGGACAGCTTCCTTTGGTTTTCCTGAAAAACTTTTGTTTCAGGCAGATCTGTGTTTCAGGGGCTTGGGTTTGACCCCACCAAACACTCCAAAAAGCCTTTTCCCCTTTCATCAGAACAAAAATCTACATTAAAAGAATCCCAAATGTGGAGATATTGAAACCAGGTACAAACTGTTTGCCTTGGGTTCTCCCTCGCATTTCCGTGCACTGAGTTCATTTCTCTGTTGAGGGAATGAAGCTGTCTTGAAGCACCAACAGATACCAAAAAAGTAAAACTATCCACTGAGTTTCAGGGCTTGTGTCAAAATTATGTGAAATGATAAGTCTCGCTGGGCTTCCGAGTGAAGCTATAATAATTGCTTCAAATTGTGCTCAGGGTATTAGAGATTTGCTGGAAGATTCATGGCCCAGAAGGAGCCTTTTACAGTAAATCTGGTCCCGCATCTGGTTTGACATTGCAGTCTGAAAATGGGTACAGCTTAAAGAGTTTTGTGTCTTGCCAGGAAGGCTGCAGCACAAAGCACTTGATGTGTTTTTCTCCCAGTGGAGACAGAGCAGCCCAGACTTCAGTTGGTTTGGATGCCGACTAAAGCAGTGGCTCTGAGAGAAAAGACAACAGTAGCTTCTGGGTGTTTTTTACAAAACCGAAAATGCTTGTCCAAGAGGCGGGTTCTGGGCATGGTCTAAGCAGTCGTGTTCAATGACACACTGCTGGGTTATGAAAGGGTAAGCAGAGTCCTTTCTGATGTATCTCGGTGCCAGGGTGAATTTAACACAGAAGCGGTTTGCAAGGAACAGTGCAAACGCTGCACAGGAGTCCCAGCTCAATGGGGCTGCTGCTCTGCTTAGTGTAGAAGGTATAGACCTTCGGCTTAGAAGGTATAGACCAAGCCATTGAAAATGGCCTGAGAAATCAAGAGATGGATTTCAGTTATGCTCAGGGTCCTGATTCACCTCCCGCCTTTGGGATGCTCACAGTCAAAATAAATAAATAACTGTAAAATGGGAGACTGGGATCAGCTTCGTAATTTATAGTCAGCTGCACTTTAAATTCCTTTTTTACCGCTTTCTAACTGAAAGCTTCTGAGGCACAACTTTCTATCAGGGAAGATAGACGATTGCACTAAAATTTCCCTAGGATAATTTGTTTATCTGTGCTAAGGTTAGATTGCTCAACACACACTTAAGTAAATAACATAAAACCCAAGGACTATCTTTAGCTACTGCAAAATGTTTTCCCTAAAATAATGAAATATGTAATTGGCATTGCTTGAGCAGGAGTTTATTATGTTGTTTCTGTATTTTTAGTGTAGTGGGAAGAGGGCAGAGCAGTCGAGAATGTCGTGTCTGGGAGTGATGCACTTGTCCTTTTTCTTGGTACTAGGAAAAGCATGCAAGGCTGGCCCTGGGGCCGTAGCAAACCTGACTCCATGGATGACTGAGTGCAGGGGCTGATGTCTGTATGTTGTTCTGACAAGACAGGGGTGAGCAGGGTGGGTGGGAAGCCTGTTTTTGAGGAAGTGTCAGATAGAATCATAGAATGGTTAGTTGGAAGGGACCTTAAAGATCATTGAGTTCCAACCCCCCCTGCCACGGGCAGGGACACCTCCCACTAGAGCAGGTTGCTCAAAGCCACATCCAGCCTGGTCTTGAAGACTTCCAGGGATGGGGCATCCACAGCTTCTCTGGGCAACCTGTTCCAGTGTCTCACTACCCTCAGAGTAAAGAATTTCTTCCTAATATCTGATCTAAATCTACCCTCTTTCAATTTAAAACCATTACACCTATTGCTACACTCCCTGATAAAGAGCTCCTCCCCATCTTTCCTGTAGGCCCCCCCTTTAGGTACTGGAAGGGGCTATAATGTCTCCCCAGGGTCTTCTCCAGGCTGGACAAGCCCAACTTGCTTAGCCTGTCCTCATAGCAGAGGTGCTCCAGCCCCCTGATTATGATAGTGTGCGTGGAAGAGAAAAAGGGAAAAATGGAGATGTGGCATGCATTAAAGTCTGTAGGTTGACAACTGGGAGGTGCTCACAGGTGAAGATTTGTTCTGGGTGGAATATTCTATATCTCTCCAGAGCGGCATTTCTGAGCCAAGGTTGGCGAAGAGGGTAAAGGGGAGCTTTAGAGGAAGGAATCGGTGTGGCAGCCTGAATGTGACTTGTGCAATCTCCATGCTTGCTTTTCATATGCAGGGAAAGGAAAGATGTGAGTACACTAGTTGTGTACTAGTGGATCACAAGTTCACCCTGAGTCACTAGAATGACCTGCCCTTAAAGAAAGGGAAATGTGATCTCAACATGAATTGCCAGGAGGGACATAGAAATACCAATACTCTTTTTTAAACACCAAGGAGACGTCATCTAGAAGTTTAGTCACCTACTTCCAAGGAAAATCAATTCATACTGGGACGGATGCAGAGACAGATCATTAGGTTCATAAAGTAAATGATTAGGGGTTGGTTTTTTTGTTAGGGAAAAGTATTAAAAAGCCTGGTGGTTTGTTTAGCTTAGCAAAACAAAAGCTTCAATTGCTGTCTATAATACGTTAGCAAATACACACAAGAAAAAGAAGACAGCTGTTTAAGCTAAAGGAGAGCTCTGACACAAGCACAAATGAACCTCAAGGCCTCACGTCAGCCCTGAAAGGAGACCTCTGCCCTTGGGAGAAGGAAGTAATAGTGTGATTAAAACAAACCTCATTTGAAGGTGCAGATGGAAAGGCATTGTATGACCTGGGACAGGGAAGTCCTTTCCAATCTTATGTCCCCATTTGCAGCAGGGTTTACAGTACCTGGTGTTGAGAACAGAAGCTTTTTAGTTGGTGGGCAGTTTAGCGTGGGAAGTATGTAAGATCTTCCCTCATGCCTGGTGCTTGCACAGTTTTGTGTCCCTGTGCAAGGAGCTGTAGAGTGCCATTGTTCTGACTGACTGCTGCTTTGGGTTTATTTGGACAAGAGTAAAAGTCTGCATCGAGACTGAGCTATTAGTTCATATGGAGACCAGCTGTGAAGAAAGGGAGAACTTTTGAGAAAGGCTGAAGTATGTGTGAGGGCACTTGCAGCAGTTCTGCGGGTTGCGTGTCTTGTTAATCTTTGCTGTTTATTACACTGTTGTTTAAAATTAATGGCAGTTGTATGTATCTTGTAAATGAGCATATAGGATCATTTCCAAAGTCTCTATCCATTTATTTCTCTCCTAAGTAGAAACTAATGAGGTCTGTAGAAATTGTTCATTGTAAATAAACTCCTTAACAAATATTTGAATGTTTTTGTTTTATAAGTTAGTTGTAAATATTTTTGTCATCGTTCAATTGTTACCAGAAATAACTCAGTCCTGGAATTCACCCCCTGATAATATGTTACATCTTCCTGCAATAACTACATTCCAGAGGTCACATTCTGCAAATAGCTTTCCTAACTTAAATTACTAGCCAAATAGTCTGAAGGATCCTATATGACTGCTATTGCGAAACCCAGCTTTCCTGGTAGAGTCATCTGCATTTAATCCCTTTCAGGGGAAGAAAGTTACGTGCAGCACTTCTGGATCCGTGCTTTTCTTTTGAGAGTGCACACCTGCAAGTATCTTCATTATTCACATTTTATGTTAGTGTGAAGGACGTTCATACCTCCCCTTCCCAAGAAACACAGGGGGGTACTGCTAATCAAGACCATTCTTCAGTGTCAAGTTATACTTTGGCAATAGCTTCAATATATCACTGTGGTGCTATAAAGAAATGAGGAATATGCGTTTGGGCTTTGTTTAGAACAGAGCACTGTGGTTTTCATGCATGTTCTCGTTTCTGTAATTTAAGAGCTTCCAGGCTTGGTAAAAGTTAGAAATCAACTGAGAGTCTGGAAATGGCACAGGTAACAAAAGGAACAGTTATTCATTAATTCAAACTAAAGTTATTACTATCTTTAGGGCAGGACTCAGTTGTCAGGGAGAAGGATGAAGGGTAGAAAGAGATGGATGGGGAGCACAGATGGGGTGATGTCCGTCAGGAGACATAATCTGAATTTAAGAGAACCATTTCACCTCATTTCTTCAGCATGAAAGATATTCAACTTGCTAAAAGAAAACTGTACAGATGTAAGGACCAAACCCCCTTTCTCAGTTATGCCACCTAATTCCTGCAGCTATGTGAAGTTAGTGAGGAACCTGGAAGGCAGAAAGGCAGGGATTTGGCACAGGGGCAAATGTAGCCCCTGAGAACGGAGCGCCACTGAAAAGCATCAAGTGGAGCAGGGGGTTGCTAGTGGAAAAATACAGGAAATTATTCCTGCAGTCTCCAGGGGAAAGGGCTTATTTCAAGATCAGAAGAAAGCTATTATCTCTATTTTCTTCCTGGCAAAAAAACCCAACCCAATTCCACAATCACATATCTTCCTTTTTCCTCCAAGTATAATTTATCATGAAGGTACATGCAGAAAAAAGGCTGATTCTGAACAGCCCACATAACTTTTTTGTTTCCCTGCTAACAGTAAAACAGTGGTATGATCCTGACCATTTGATAAGAAAATAAGAAGGTGGAGAGTCCACTCTAGAACAGATGCTACTTTTTTTTTTTTTAACATTTTGCATGGAAAACAATGAGTTTGGCAGCATATCAAAACCTGCATTATTTTGGCTGAACTTTTTTGAGTTTGGGAGCATATGCCCAACTGGTAACGTTTTACTCTCTATTAGACGTAATAGAAATGGTAATGGTTTACTCTCTATTATGATGGATAATTTCATTTAACCAAAACCCCGATTTTTCCATAGGAAACCATTCGCGGTGGAAAAAAAGTTTTGTTTCAGCTCAAAGAGCAGGCGACGGGCCATGCAGCAGGAGAACCAGGTACCTCGTGCAGCCTCAGTCCCAGCGGCAGGGCTTATGGGGGGATATGTTTTCCTCGTAAGCTTTTATAACCTCAGCAGTGTTTCTAACAGCAAGCCAAGTAGCTACCAGGACTCAAACAGCTCTCTGGTGACCATCGTTTTCCTGAGGCTCCGCTTGGCTGCGGCACGGCTTTATATAGCAATTTATTCCTTAAGAACTACAGGGATTGACCGCATGGAAGAGCATCCACGGAGCCGGCACTGCACTGGCTCTCAGCCTGTGAGGCCCCCTAATTTCTCCCATTACATCCCGAGGTTGCTCTCTTTGGAAAGCCCAGGCCTGCGCTGCTGAGCTCAGTGGGATCAGTTACAGGGCAGCTGCTGCCAAACAGCTTCGTGGGGCTGCTCAGGGAATCGTCTCTGAACTGGTGAGGCTTGGCTTTTCTAGCAGAGGAGCGGTGAGGGACTGGTGCCGTACTGTGCCCACCAGGAAGGCACGATGGACTGAGACACAAGGAGATTTTTCTTGGTTGTAAACTGAGGTTTATAGCGAGCAGCAGTATTGCAGGGCGATACACATCAGGCTAACGGTACACCCTGGGGGGCAGTTGGGACTTAAACCTTCAGGTGGTGGTTGTCCTCAGAATCCCACTCCTGGGGTCTTGGGCATCTGTCTCCACCCAATGGGGGGCAGTTGGCTGAAATGCCAAGCCATGGCTTGGTGTGAGGAAGGGTTTTCTGCTCGGTGAGGCAGCAAGCATCTGATGATCAGGCGTCATGTTTTCTCCTCCTGTAATTGCTGTGCAGAGGTGCAGCGTGCAGCGATGGTGAGCACTGCTAAACCTGCTGAGGCCCTGAACCGCTCAACACCATGGCTTGTTCTTGCAAGACTCAGTGGAGCAGTCACTCATCAGTACGTACTCCATCCCCACCAGGGAGGGACACACAGTGACATTTGGATGTGATGGGTGGTCCAGGCCCTGCTAAGTCAACCAGAACTTGCAGTGGGGGGTTTAGGCTGATTTCATGCTCTCATGATGGCTTTGCACTGATGGCAAGGTCTGGTTTGGCACTGATCTTGCCAATGCAAGGGTAACCATCAACAATTTTTAACCACCTTGAGGCAGCAGAATGAATTTATAGCAGATCAGCTTTTGCATCACATGGCCACGTGGTTTCACACATGGGACTAGCGATATCTGAATGTACTGTTTCTCCTAAAACAATGTCTTGCCTGAAAAAAAGCAGCTCTGTTAATCATCTGCACTTGCAGAAAGGATGGGGAGGAGGAGGGAGAGAAGCAGGACAAGTTTGCCTGCCAGGACTGGGGACCATGCATGATTTGCATGCAGAGGTCCTAGGAGAGAGTTAACCCTGGCACTCAGCCCTGGCTCTCCCTGCAGGGCTCTCCTTTGCTTTCGGAGGGGACAGTAACCCCTGGGTGGAAGTCTGACTGTAAAGGATGAGGGAGGGCAGAGGGAGCTTTTATTTAAGGAACCTTTCCAGAAAAACTGCCCATGAGATTATTCTTTTGCTGTTCAATAACATAGGTTGCAAGAGAGAGGGAGTATGATATTCTTTAGATTAGGGAAGAAGACTTTCTGTGTTTGAACAGATTCAGAGAGGCCCCTCACAAAGACTTCAGAACAAAACTAAAAATAGCTTACTCCATCAATACCAAAAAAACACTTTTTTTGGCCAAGAAACTGCAATCCTATTTTTTATGCCCACTGATTTTAGAAAGCAGACTTTTAAGTCCCTTTGTGTTGGGCCTCTTTCTGAGTGAAAAGTATTAAGAAGATCAAGGTTGCTTTGTACTTTGTTTGAAGAGCTATCAAATAGCAGCAGTATCAGATAATGTGGATTATCATCTTATAGCTCTCTACATTTTAATTACGGGTACAGAAAGAGTTCTGTGGGATATCTGAGGCTTAGAAACAGACACTAATTAAACAAGCAAAGCGTGCTGAAGATCTGTTTCCCTGAACTGTATCAATAACAAAATTCTCTGACAGGTCAACACAAACTTCCTCCTCCCCCTCTCATTTGAGCTGTGGGTACTGAACAGTGTAATGTTTTCATAATCATCCGATTTACGTAAGAGCAGATAAACTCAAAACACAGAAAGAAACTGGGCCATGAAACCCACAGCGGCTGTACCAGTAGCTTTCCAGAATCCCTGACAAACCTCACATCAAATCCCCAGCTGCAGCTTTACATGAAGAAAGCCCATTTTCTTCCCTGTGGATCAATGCTGTTATGAAAAACAATTATTAAATCATAGGTAGAAAGAGTGATCTGTTCAGGGCAGCATAGAAACATATCCAAGCTCAGACTGGTCCCACTTCATCTTCTTTCCAGTAGTTAGGTGCTTGGAGGAGCATTTGTGCAAGCTGAACACACCTTACAGAGTTGACAGATCATTGACTACTTGCCCAAATTCATCAGGAAGCCTAACAGTTGACCCTGGAGGGGTGGAAAAGGGCCACCAAATCATGATCAAGAATATGGCCAGATGATACGAATATGGGTGAAGGGTTGGCAATTTCTTCCAACCACCTTGTTCTTCTGTCAAAATGATGATGTTTTAGCTCCTGTCTGGACTGCTGGCTCTGGGCTGGTGAGCGGCGTTGTTGTTATCGTCCATTTTCAGTTAAATTGTTAGCTGCATGCTCATTGTAGAGACCCAAGCACTAAATACAGTTGCTGAACCCCCAGCATCCCTTCTCTTAGTCATTCTCTTCCTTAACAAAGCTGAGTCCTTGGGGTCAGTTGCACACTATTGCAATGAGCATTTAACAATTCTTGATGTGACACAGAATACCACGATATTTCCAGCAAGAGAGCTCTCCGAGGCAGGCAGTTTCCAGGGTGGATGTTTGTGCCTGTATTTGCATGCGTGCTGGCTATACTGTTCTCCGAAGCAGGGAGATACGAATAGGATTATCCTGTATCTGCCAGCTACAGGCTTCTCAGACCTTCCTCTGAAGCAGCTGGTGCTGGCTAGCATCAGAGACAGGATATTGACCCTTGTGTCTAAGCAAGCAAGTCTGGCAATTCCCATATTTCCAGGCACTGGACAGAAACAGACTGTTTCTAGTAGAGGGTGGCTCATATTTCCTGCCAATGCTGACAGTCAAATGCGGCTTTTACATTCTGTCTTACTCCTAATGCACAACCTCAGGCTGAAGGTCAAAGGGTAGATCCTGGATGTTCCCATGCAAGGAAAATCAATTTAGAGTCACAAAAGACAGAGCAGTCAGTGCGGAAGGTCACTGCATGGTCTCAGTTGCTTTTTGGGTTTAGAAATTTGAACGGGGAGGAAGGAGGGGGATGAGCAAGGATGAATGGATGCTGCAGGATCTCTTGCGGAGTGGCAGAACGGCAGCACAAGAAGAGGCATAGGCAGAAGGGCCATCTGCAGTAGAGATTGACTCATCCCACTGTGCCGGGGGCTGGGCTATCCAAAAATCTCATCCACAGTTGTACTTTGGCCTCAGTTCATCCCATTGCGAAGCGGGATGTCCACCAAGTTTGGAATTCAGATCTGACCAGAGACTTTGTAGTTTACAGGGAAGTTTGACACCAGATAGTTTGCTTTTAATCAGGCAAAGGACTTGGATAAACAGAGAATGACCTGATGCCTTGCACAAGGAGGAAGAGAGATACTTTTGAGATTAAAGCACTGCTCTTCTGGTGTATCAGGAGAATCTGCTTGACCTGTAATTGACAATTTGACCTCATAGAAAATTAGAGCTCGAGAAACACTTTCCAAGGGGTTTTGGGGGATTCTTTGCCTTACAAAGATGCTCGTTTCCCCCAAAAAGACATAGGCAAGAATCAAGACTTTTCAGAGGGGCCAGGGCAAAAGACTTTGAATGAAAGGCAATGGGGAAAGCCACTGTTTCATGTGAGTCCCCAGCACACAGTGTGGGTAGGAGGTATCGGTCCTCTCCACCTCTGCCCCCACCGCCCCGGCTTGCCTTTCTGCTTTCAGGCTGGTGAGTGCATCAAATGGAACAGCACTCCATATGTCTCACCAGGAAATGCTTGTAGCTTGTATCGGGGATGTTGGCAAACTCAAGGTACTCTGAGAAATTAAGATCGTCTTTTGGTAAAAAAGCACCCAACGATTGAATACCCCCGTCCCTCTCATTACGTTTTTGAGCACTGCTCAGTAATGACACCACGCACGGCTTCAAATTTAAGTACTAAGGTCCTCACAGACGTAGAGAGTTTTGCATCTTTCATGTATACAGCGGAGCACGACACCTCCCCAGGGGCCGGGGCAGCGCGGCTGTTTTCATCTGGAGACAGATTCCTGCTGCAGAGTCTAATGCCCCATTGAATCCAGCAGGGTTACATCAGAAGTAGAATATGAATCGGGATCTTAATTTGTCATTTGCTGTTTAGTCCATATTTGGTGTTGCTATAAATAGGTCATTGGGCGGCGATTCTTATTTCCAGATTTATTTATTTTTTTTAACCCCAGCTATGCTATTTTTTTGACCAAGACTGTGCGATGAGTCTCAAAATGTCAGATTTGGAATTGGAAAGGGCAGATAACTGAGGCATGGCTCACTCCCGTCCCAGGCTGCTCACTGCCTTCCCACTGTGGGCAGAAAAGGGCCAAATGATCAGTCTTGGCGTAGTCACCGAGGGTTGTTTTGAGATCTTAGGAATTTAACCCTATGGCTTTGACCTTTGACAAGAACACTTAATTATTTCCAGCTCTCCAGCCAGGTCATAAACTGGCTCTTTAAAGAAGTTTCCTGCTCTCCATAAAAGAGAGCTCTTGGCTTCTGTCATAGTGGAGTTTACATTCTTTGAATGGAGGGGCTTCTTGAATCAGTGGGATACCAGTGCTGGGTTAAAGAGTTCAGCATTTGGTTTTGTTTTTAACAGTAGATGAATCTGTGTTCTAAAATGTCACCCGATGTCCAGATTTTGTATCTCCCAAATTTTTCCTTTTCTTTTTTGTTTCCCCAGATTCTGGAATGTGATACTGTTCCATTATAAAACCAGAATTTGTCTGGAAAATCAGAATAAAAAATATTCTGCCCTTTTCTTATCTACAGAGTCACACTTGAAGAATAACCAATATTTTATTCATCCAAATATCCAGCAGTGACTGCCTTGTGCTCCTGAACCTTTAGCTTCGGTAGCAGCTTCTGAGTGTATCTCTTCCCTTGGCTGACGTACCAAGCTGCATATGGCACGCTTTCTGTGCGAGGCAAGAGAAATTTCTCTTTTTACTTTTTTCTCCGTGCTCTCCATGGAATGCTTTCCATGCATTCCATTTGTCAGGGGGACGTTTCTCCTTCGGTCAAGAAAAAATAATAAATGCAAAACATTACTTATACCAGACTATCCAATAAATTGGAAGGGAAGACCCCCCCTCACCCCCCGCTGCAGCACATCACGCCTTAATGAAGAAGTATTTCACCCCACGCTTTCTGTGATTTAGGTAAACAGACAGACCTAAACAACCACAAGGCACCGGGGAGTGAAGAGACTCTGCCTCGCAGCCTTGCAAGGCTCCTGCTTTTTCGCAGCCCAAAGATGGGCTGGTGGGGTGCTTGCTGACCTCCGGGCGCACATCACTCCTGGTAAGGAGCTATTGAAGCCATCGAAGCCTCACTTAAATGACAGTAAGGTTTAACAGAGAGTGTAATTCTGCCTGCCCACTTAACAGCTTTACCAGTAACTTGCTGCTTTTTCCTTACATGGGGATGTGGTTGGTGGGGACATTCTTTTAAAATGAAAAGGCGGCTCTTGGTTCCAAAAACCACTTGCCCACATTTCTAGCGTGATGCACTGTAAGGCAGCAAAACAGATCTGAAAAACAAACTTTTACTGAAACACCTATTTTTAGACCGATTTCCCGGCTTTTGCAGCCCCAGGATCTGCCTGCGGGATCTGAGGCCGAGCCCGGTGCCCCCGCAGGCACAGTAGCTAAAGCTGGCCTTAAGCAGGCAGCTCGGGTCCAAATCTGCCTTTGCATCAGCCCAGGTGTGTCGGACCGGGGTGAGGAATCGCCTGCATGCCGTGAAGCTGTGGCCAAGCCCGAGCCGTGACCAGAAACCCCCCTAGTGCCCCCAAGCCTTCATCTCCGGGTTTGGGGTCATTGAGACCATGACCGGCTGCAGGACCATCCTGGGAGATGGTGGGAGAGACGTGGGAGATGCCTGAGAGGACAGAAATGAACAGCACCCTTTCCTTGCCTCATTGCGGGAGGGGTGGAAATGGAAATGCCTGCATTTAAGATCACCTGTGGTAGCAGCAATTGCATTTCTTGGTCTGCGGAGCATGAATGAGTTCAGACAGAGACGTTATTAAACTTGTCTCGGAGAACAGAAAGCAGCCGTGAGCATCTTTCCTGCTCTGAGGTAGTGCCCTGTGCCTTGCAGAAAGCTGGATTCCTGAGCATGACCTGGGAAATTCCAGCCCTTCCCCTGCCTCTGGGGGGCTGCCAGCTTCCACCTTAGTTATATGTGAGAATACAGCCATTGCCAGGCAAAGGGAAAAAAAAAATAAAATAAAAAACAACAACAGAAAGCTTCACAGGCCACAAGCCCTCAGGGAAAGGGCTGCATTTCAAGATAAATCCGTTTAGCTCTAAACACAAATGTCATGTTTGTAAAATCACACAGAATCTCAGTTGCTGAAAACAAATGAGCGCTTAGCGGTGATGCTGAAGTCTGCGTCTTAAAGGGTTCATCTTTTTTTATACTTTTGTTCCTTCAGAGTCTCCTGCCTGTACACAACGTCCCGGAAATGCCTTCTGCTGCCTTCCCCTCTCCAACAGCATTTTGCAGCAAATTAATTGCTTTTTCCTCTGTCTTTTCTTCTGCAAATGATTGACTTTTTAAATTGCAATTCCGTGCTGCCTGAACCGAATTCTCACCCAGAGGCTGCCTTATACCGCTCCAGCAATGCCAAACTACTGAACTGCCAGTGTGGTATAAAAGGGACATTAAAAAAAACATCTTTTCATGTCTCTAGAATATTTTCCGTATTCTACAGAAGTACTAAGTACTTCTGTTTTCTCAAAATAAAAAAAATATTGCAAACTCACCCATTTAGTATTCCTACTCCCCATATATATCATATGGTATTTTAAAAACCATCTTTCAGGGCCCTTCTTTTTTAAAAACAAAGAAGTTTTATGGCATATTTTCCCCATGAGGTTAGGAAACCAATGTGTCGGACACTATATTTTTTAACAGTTATGGTATATTAGATCATGTTCTTTTGTGGTTAGGTATGACATCAGGCCACCACAAAGCCATACCAGGAGAAGCACATGAAGGAAAACATGTCAACTTAATAGCTTTCAACATTCAGGGGAGTTTTAAAAAGCCAAAACCTGGGTACATGGAATAATCTGTTGTTCTTCTGACAAAGCTAACCTGAGGTGACTCGCAAACATGAGTACTTATAAGAAATTTAGAGGGAGAGATGAGGTAAAAAACATCATTATCTGGATGCTGCAACTTCAGCAAAAAAAAACTGGCAAGGCAGAGAGGCCAACCACCGCCCCCACTTGCCCTCCAGTAAATCCCTGATAATTTACCTGCAATCTAAAGCTCTTGGTACTGGCTTTCCTAAATGAGAATGGCAGCCCCAACTGCTAACAGACCCAGCTCATGTCTGCCACTTTGGCACTGTTTTTATTTATCCATTCCACTTATCTGTTGGTTGGTTGGGTTTATTTTCTTAATGCAGCACTGGTGATTCTTAGACCTTTTGGCCATCATCATGAGGAAATACAGGAGAAAAATAACTTTTCCCGGAAGACAGATCTGCGAGAGCAAGTGCCAAAATGCTGACGGGCGGCTGTGAGCAGAGTGATGCCTGAGGCTGGCTGCGGGTGATTTAGGTGAGGAGGGAGCTCAGGATCCAGCCCCGGGCGGATATAACCTGCCCTGTGGGATTTCCCACTTTGGGTTGGGTGGTGGAACTGCCCTGACTTGTCACGGGTGCAGAGGGATTAGTTCCTGCCTTGTGCTGCCCCCATCCTCCCATGGCTCACCTCGTAACTGCTCTCCCACCCAGAGCAGCTGGGGAGCCTGGTTTTGCTCTCCCGATATCACCACAGCCACAGGCAGTGATTGCCACCCAGCAAGGGCCTCTCCGAGACACGTAGAGTAGCTCTGGAGGAAAGCAGATCTCAGGGAAGGTCTGCCCCTGAGGCAGGCAAGCAACCATCTACAGAGATTTGCATCAACTGCTGAGAAGTCATTGCCTCCATGGAGAGCCAATCCCAAGGCTGTAGAGGTGTTTTTTGGTTTGTTTCGGTTTTTTTTTGTTGGTTTTTTTTGTTGTTGGTTGTGGTTTCAGGTTTTTTTGGGGTTTGTTTGTTTGTTTGTTTGGGGTTTTGTTTTTGTTTTTTAAGTCACCAACTTTATTTGGGAATTTGCTATTTCTGTTTCTGACCCATAAAAGGACCTGCCTACCTGGCAGGTTTTCTCCTTTTTCTAACTCCACTAATTGGGCTAGTGAAAAGTATTTCTTCTACCTGTAAGCCTTGTCTTGGCTCAGGCTTACTCCATGGCTTCCCCAGAGGAAAGCAAAGTGCTGTTCCCACTGCTGGCCTTGTACTTTGAAGGATAGATGCAACATACGAGATATCCTGTATCTCCAGTAAGCCTGGGAGAACCTGAGAGTTACAAGTGATCTCATATTGATGTGCATACCTAAAAGGAGATATCTCAAATGGCAAAGGCAATCTTTATATTGGCATTTCTGAAGTCCTCACCTTTGTAAGACAATTAATGTCCTAATAGCACAGATTTGCATTTGGGCATGTAATAAAATGCTTTCAAGTGCTGACACCACCAGTTGTTTTGTGTCATTCGGATTACAGATTTATTGATAGAACAGATGCAGGTTTTCTCCCCAAAACAGAAAGAAGAAGAGAGACTTTAGATTCGGGTGTATTTTATGCACTGATGTTACGAACTTCTGCTACTCCTGCTCCATGCTGTGCTGTCCCCGCTGTCCCTGCCGCAGCAGAGGGGCAACCTCAGGTGCAGCCATAGGAGCTGTCTCACCTCCAGCAGCCCGGGATGCAACTGGTACCCACTTTCTCTCATTTCTCTTTTTGAGGAGGGGCACGTGTTCTACCCCAGTGTGTCTTAGGCAGTGGAAAATACATCAGTTGCTGGGGCTGCTCATACGTGCAGGAGATAATCTGGGAGATAATCCATCGATATTCATTTCCATCATAGCATATATTGATTTGATGGCTATAGTCAATCAAGTCAGCAATATTTTTTTAAGTGAGAAAATGTCCTATTACTATTTTATTATTTTTTTGCCCTTCTAATTTTTATATAGCCGTCATGACCATCTGTTCTGAATGGGGCTTTCCTTTGCAACATGCAGCTGAAAAGTATAAACAAAAAATTATACAGAGACAATTTCATGTGATCCACCAGGCCATTCAGACTTAACCAGTGTGCCTTGTACTTTGAATACTGACTATTCACAGCCACGTGATTGCAAGGGATATACAGCTTGGGGATTCCTGTTAGAAATATTTAGGGAAATCCTTCTGAATAAAGAACTCACTCAGATTTATATTTTTTTTTCAGCTGTTTACAGACAGTCTACAAACTCAGTGAGAGAATAAGTGTGGACTGCATTGCATGAAATTGTAGCATTTATTAAGTCAAATCTAAGCAAAGTGGAGTGGATTTTGACTTCTTCCTCCTGTCATTGTCCTTGCTAAATGAATTGTACAAAAGCAGCAATAGCAAATTTCACACACAGCGTTTCTCATCAGATCTTACACTGAGAGGCGAGGAGATATTTCTGATAACATTTAAAGTTATTCTTTTTTTAGATTCCAACATGTTCATAACAGCGTAGGAAAGGAAATTGGCTCTTCTGACTCGGCACATGGGACAAACCCCCAAGAGCCAATTCATTTGCTTTGCTCACAGTGAGCCACTGCTCTCCACTTTTGATTTCATACACAGCTTGACACTAGCTTAAATATTATCCTTTTTAACTTGCTTTAATGTGCTCAGGGATTTTTTTTTTATTTTTTTTTGTTGGATGGTTTTCTTTGGGATGGGGATTTGGAGGACTTTTGTGGTCAAAAGCTCCAATGTAGGTCTAAAACCCTGCATTGCTCCCTGCCCTTGAAGCCTGGGTGAGATCAGCAGAACCCAACCTGTCCTGCTGCTCTCCTGAGTGAATGGACACAGGGAGGAACTGGAGCTGTAGGAGGGGTGAGGACTGAAAAAACAGAGAGATCCCGTTTTCTTTGCAAAACGACGGAGAAATACAGGCAGGCCCAGCTCCCAGGCACGTCCTTGGGTGCTACACCAAATGCTGGCCTCTGGATTTTTAAGGCACTTTCCCGAGTGGGGCTGGGGGCTTCGTAAACACCTCGAAGCCACGTCGTGCTGCACCCTTGTCCTGCGTTAGCCTCACCCGTAACAGGCTCTGGCTGGCAGAGAGGTGGGGGAGCCCCGTCAGAAATGCACATGTCATTAGACCCTGCAACAAGGGGAAGATGCCCAGCATTAGCTCAGCATTGAGCTGGGTTGGGCACGCCTCTACTTCCCAGCCCTTAAGGACAGGGAGATGCCACTTCCTTGCTCTGGGTTGCTGCAAAACAGTTACTGATGGTTGGTGGGCATTTATCAGAGAGTAATAAGGAACTTCCTGACTTTTCAGGGAAACGTTTATCGTGCCTTCTCTGAACCACTGAATAATGTTTATACCCACAATTTTGAAAGAAAACCCTCGGCTAGGCACTGAAAAGAGAGATGTGGTTTCCACAGGCTGGCAGCACAGCACAGCTGCCCTTCCAGCTGTGGGGAATCAGTGCAGGGAGCAGCAAAGCAACGCGAAGCAGCTGAAAGGGAGGCAGCTTTTTATGTTACCTGCAGATGCTGCTGAGAATAGCACTGCCCTGGGATGGCCTAAAGGAATAATTTGTCCCAATCACAGCAGAATCTTTGGAAATTAGTGGAGTGGTAAGGTTCCTTGTCAATCTAGCAGCAATATCCTCTCCCTCCTGTGTTCTGTGACAAAGACGAAACATAAATATTCTGGCTGGGACTAGTACAAAAGGAGCCCTTAGAAGTTCTGCAGTCACTGGTTTCAGGTCCTTATCAAAGGATTGCTTCAAGCTATCAAAAAGGAGCTTAAACATCTTCTAGTTAAACTCTTTCCTTTGTCTAGAGTCTTTTTATGTCTCCAACTGCTGTATTCCTGTGCTTCCCCAGCTGAAAGGGAGCCAGGCACAGGGCAATCGAGTCTGAAAGCTCAGAGACTCCCTCTCTTCCAGTGGTTGGAGAGCAGAGTGAAAGCATTAGAAAGCAATGATGGCTCTTCCCTGGGCTGTTCTCCACCCTTTCATTATGCTTTTGCCCCAAAGGTTGATGATTGCTAGCATGAGGATTGTGGTGCTTGGTGGTTTTCCATTCCTGGTGAAAGGTTAAAGTTTCCTCTTCTGACTGGTGTAGTTCATCACAATGATCAATAAAAGCAACGGATGATGGTGAAGTCCTTGAACTCTACATGGGCTGAGGTCTGAGTCTAGCGTCTACTTATATTAGTGTGCTATAATATGTTATAAACCTCTAATCATAAACAGAGGTTAGATAAATACTGCTGAGACAACAAATAATGGTCAGGAGTTTAAAAAAAACACACACAGTGGTTTGTTGCTAGGATGGTGCTTGTCTCTTAGAGGAGGAAGTGGTGTCTTTTTTCTGATGCTGATAACTTTCCCCGGCAGAACAGCCAGCTTTTCTAAGAGCAGAATCGTGACTGTCACTGTATAAAACCTGTGTGTCTCCAACTTTGTATATTAAACTCTGTATAAAAGACCACTCATTTGTATACTGGACAAATACGATAACCCCTTTGAAGCTAGTTGAAGGAATGATTTTACTTGTTATTTTTCAGGCTGTTCTTGACTAGCTCTGGGCGCACAAAACATGGAGTCCACAAGACCCTTCCTCCCCTCCCTCACTTGTGAAGAATATGGACTTGATGTTGAAGATGTGTTCAAACAAGCTATGGTGCTGTTGACGCCAGCATGGCTTAGAAAAGTAAGTTTCGTTTGCTCCTTTTGGTGGCTGTTATTCAGAGGGAGTCACAGACTTCAATTTTCCATTTAAAAAAGAGCTGTTTCTCTTACTTTTTATAATGGAAAGAATCACATAATGTACCTAATGCTGGACTAGATGTTGTTGATACTGCTTCTCAGGAAACTCAAAGTAAAACCATTCATAACGCTGATGGCCAAGTCAGAAGCTCTACTGGAGGCAGGACAGTGGGCTTTTCCCATCTGTACTATCAGTGCTTGATGAGCCATTTGTCTAATGTGGCAAAAATCTGGACTGGAAGGGATGGAAACGGTAAACTAAAATAGGCAACTTTGGGCGTCACCTGAAGTAGCATCTGTTGCAGTACTAATGTAGCTCCTGGGAAAGACTTATTTAAAAGTAACATGGAGCAGCGAGGTATCTTGCTTGTATACTACAGTCCTTCACCATCACCACCATGAGCTTCTGTAATAGTGAAAACAAAGCAGTCACTGTTAAAATTTTGCTGGCAGAACTCATGGAGTTACTTCAATCATTCTGTGTTTCTGCTCTCAGCAGCTGAGGACGACAAAGACAGTAGACCCATCTTTCACCTCTTTACCTCTCCCCTTCACCTCTCAAGCATTTTGCCTGATGGCACTTTTCTTCGTTTTCCTTGGTCGCAGTGGTCTTGGAGGAGTCTGTCCCAGAGGTGAGGTCTGGGTGAGAGAAGGGGAGTCACTGTTACGATGCACTGCATGGGGTATTCTCTGAAACCAAAGTTGTGATAATTTGCCCTGTCCTTGCTCCTGCCTTCTCCCCCATAACTCTGCTGTACGTTGTTGTGCTTCTATTGCCTTGTAAGCTCACAAACCAGCCTTTCAGCAGGGAATGGTAACAGATGGGCTCTTCCAGGCTTCTGCAAGGTCTCTGTGTCCTATGGCAATCTGTTGTGGCGTTCAGCAGTAGGATCGTATGAACTTGTTTATGGTCTGTTTTCACAATTCTGACAAGAGGGAGCATGGGCCTGTTTAAGCAGGCTACCTGCCCGATGGACCTAAGGGCTAATTATAATGAGTGTGACTGGTTTTGTTTTAAACAAACAGATGCTCTTACGACTTTTTTTCAGACATATATT
The DNA here is from genome assembly GCA_025774025.1 of Xenus cinereus. Classification (NCBI taxonomy): domain Eukaryota; kingdom Metazoa; phylum Chordata; class Aves; order Charadriiformes; family Scolopacidae; genus Xenus; species Xenus cinereus. The sequence goes on along the minus strand of JAOXJK010000012.1, from coordinate 68,634,931 downwards.
TGATAAGGGAACCAACTTCAAAATTTTAATAATTAAGCTTAAAGCATATTAAATCCAAAATGCAGATCTGAAGTTGAAACAATCTCCTTCCCTCCCTACCCCAACAAGATCGTATCTGGATTTTTAGAATGGAAGGTTACTGGTGGACAACAAAGGAGACCTTTGTTCTGCTCTTGGACACACTTCTTGCTCTCAGGCTGACCTTCTTCAGGCCAGCCTCTCTCAGCCCGCTTAAAAAGGGAGTGTAATGATACCGACCTATTTGGCAAAGTGCTTTGAGATCTCTGTGAAAAAGTGCTGGGGGTGAGTTGCCTATGCAAACTTTGAGTGTTTCACATCGGTATGCAACTTCAGCTTGGAAAATATTACTTGCTAAATTTGTACAGGCTTTGGTGTTTGTGATTCATTTGCAGGGAATTCCTGAGTTCTTTAAACTCTTCCCTTATTTGTAGGTATTTGCTGTCTAGGTTACTCAATGGGCTGTTCTGAGGCCGATCACTACACTTGACATCACTTGCCCCTCTGTGTGACTCAGTCACACTCGACCAGGTCTTACACTAGTCTATGGTAGTTAAGATAAGGCAGAGGGAAGCAAAAACCCAGCCTTGAGCACAACCTACAGCTTGGCAGAGTGGGATGGGGTGGGATGGGGTGGAGTGGCAGCTCTACTTCCCTGAGGCTGAACCTTGTGGGTGTGTGACTCAAGGCTGGCTGAGCAGGCAGAGGTGGGACTTCAGAGGCTTGATAACAGCCGAGGACAAAGAGTAGTTGTTATCTGTTGTGCACTCAGAAGTACTCTCAGTGCAGACAGGGTATGTGGCACGTAAAATCATGAGCTAAGCACTACATGCAAAAGGTAACTGTAATAGAAGTATAATGAGCGCGTTTTGTTCATGGTTACTTCCTTGATAAAATAATCTAAAAACCATGACAGCTCTTTCCTTTAGCAACTTTCTTTTCTCCCATAGCTCCTATTTTAAGAATATTCCTATTCCGTATTCTGAAAAAATTATCTTATTATTTTGAAGCCTCTTGCAGGGAACAAAGATGCAGTTACAACCTGCTCATGCTTTCTCATAGATTGATTTCAAACCTTGTAAGTGGACATGTTGTGATCTCAACTGGTACTCAAGCTCATGTCTTCCATAAAAACACACAGCTGTCCCTTAATGGGAAATTAGTGATTCAATAAGATGTCTTTTTATCACTGTTGTTGTTCTCTCACTAATGAAACAGGCTTGTGCTGTGTGCTATCAGTTACGTTACAAACCGTGTAATGCAATGACTTGGTAATTTTCTTTTGTTTTAAGAAAATGTAGCTCTAAGTTTTATTCAGTCTGGTTATTTCATGGCTTCAGAATGTGTTGTCTAAGTCCCTAGTTCCTGCAGCTGTAGATAAAGACTTGATAATCTGAATCTCTTAAAGCTCAGGAGCATGACAGAAAATAGCCCCCAAAAGGTCACACGTGGTTTGTTTCTGCAGGAGAGAAGGTGGCGAGGAGACAAAATGGGATATTTGCAGGTAACATTGCTGGCAGTGGGGCTGCTGGCACTGTGTGGCTCTTGGGGCTTTTTGGAAAGTTTTCTCTGTTTAGCCTCTGAATCTGAATTCTTCCAGCATTGTTTAGTCTTTCTGGGCTCCCTTAAAGGTCAACTGAGAGAAAACATGAATTGGAGGAGGGAGCTGCTGCTGCTTCTCTCTCTCCGTTTGGCAATGCAGGGAAAGTGTCTAAAGTGTAATGGTGTGAGAGAAATTAGCTGCTTCTGCTTTCTCCCTTCCCCTGTAGTAAATCTTGTTCCCTGAACGAATGAGCTAGACTTAGTACCAATTTTATTCCCAACAGTCCTCGATATGCAACCTAAGAAAAACCTCAAAACTCACACATATCCCTCATAGCCCACAACTTTTTCTGGAGCTGATGAAAAACAGAACTGATGTCATGGGCTATTTTTATACAGTGATGTCTAAAATACTTGATTTTTGTAATAGTGAATGACTGTGCTATACTTGTATGTGAATTATTTCAATTGTATTGTTACCATTTATGTAATTTACAAATATCAGAGCTGAACTCAGGTGGAGTAAGTCTTTTTTTTTCTTTTTTTTTTTTTCAAATTACTTTCAAGTTCTTAAGCCCCGCTTCCACCCCTGTCCTCTTCCTCCAAGACTCCTCCAACAGCAAACACCAAGGTAACACCTTCCAGGGACAGGCTGAGCTCTCAAGACAGTGTCCTTTGGTCTCAAAATAAGAGCAAGTAAGTAATTGCACGCTCATAACCCCAGACCCGAGTGGTCAGTGCTGCAGCAGAAGTGGCACATTCATTCACAGTCCCGGGAGGTAGATGCCATGGTCCTGTCAGCTCCGCATCCTTGTGCTGTCCTAGCAGCTGTGAGAAGCCACCAAAGCTTCACAGAGAAGTTCCTGAGATGGTGGCAAAGAGAGTGAAAACACAAATGTCCAACTTGGATGTACGATGAATAATTGTCATTAGCCATGTCAGATACAGGCTGAGTGTTTTTCCATTTTCTGGTTTTCTTCTCCTTCGATGCTGCTGAAGTGTTTGGGCAGCCAGTCTGTTCCCTGTCAAAAGTGCTTGTATTTTAATTTTATTTTAATATCAAAGAGTAGCCCAGCGTGCAGAGTCTTGCCTGCTGGGTTCACATTTTTGCCAGCGAAGTCCCTGCTCCTGTCATTCACTTGACACCCTCTTGCTGCTCACTAGCAACCCAGGTGGGCACAGCACAGCCCTTGTCTCAGAGCCATCCATTAAAGTGCATTTTTTGGCAATTCAAGCAATTGCTAATCTGCAAAACTGAAAAATAGAAGTTCACTAAATGGAGCACAGGATGTGGTTGAATGCAGAACTGTTTAATTAAAGCAGTACAGGTTCTCTCCATCTCTGCTTCCAAAAAAACAAATCAAAGAAATAAAAATGTTTGGGGTTTTATTCAGGCCCTACTTCAGCAGCATCTGCCTTACCTGGGGAAAACATGTGTGATTAAGGTGGTAGACAAAGGGCTGTTTTCCAAAAGGATTCAGGTACCTAATAGAAGTTTGAGATGCTTCTGTCTAAACACAGTCTCCAAAAACCTCTTTGCTGTCCTAGTGGACCTGAAAACCTAACTCCAGGGCTCAGCAATAGCTGCTTTTTATCCCCTCATTTTTGAAAGTGGGAATAAAAACATCCATATCTCTTTACTGTCCAAGGACATTTGAATTCGTGTGTTTCACTTCCCCAGTGAATGTCCTAAGCAGCTAACTAGAGAGTATCCTGAAGTGGTGCTCTCTTTCTTACAGTTCTTCCTGTCTTAAAGTAATTACATGTATAATTATGAAGGTACAGGCACACTGAAGACTGACTCTGCCTGTGTGGTGGTTAAATACTCATTGTAGGCTCCAGTTCTTACTCCAAGGGTTTAAAGGTTTATTTATATATTCATTTATATGTCTAGTATTCAGTGAATTGTTCAGTTCAGAAAGGAACAACGCTCACTGAATCTTCATAAAAGCTTGTATTAATTCAGATCCAACATTTGGGTCCATTATACATACACAAACACAGGGACTCTAAAGGCCAAACTCCATCATATTTAACTGAGCAAGACGTTGTGCAGAGTTCCGCTGCAAAGCAAGCGCTGGCAGTGAGCACCGATCGAAAGGAAATACTCCTGGTGCCTGCCCATAAGCAGGTGCGGCATCAGACTGAGATGTATCATACTTCTCTGTTACATCTGCGTCATTTAAAGAAAAACAAAAGGATAATCTTCTCATTGCCATCTTCTCTGCCTCTGGCTTTCTGAATTATTTTCACTGATTTCATGGCTGATCCTGTGTTGCAATATGTAGCCCAGGCTGGAATAGTAATTGCATCTTACATACTCAAGGTAGAAAACATATTCCATTAGCTTCTTGCCACCTAAAGGGTCACATTAGTCAACTTTTTATCAGTATCTTCTTCAAAGCTTTCTCAAATTGGTATTATATAATATACACTTTTCCACTGTTTTTCTGATATCATTTTGTCTGACCACTATTATACCACCTGCCTCTGCAGTACAAATAATTACCCCAAACCTGCACTGTGTTTACTTACCTGTGGAAAAGTAGTCACTGAAAGCAGCTGCTGAAACTCTTGGCCACCAAGATGAGTGTGCTGAACCTGCTTCAGACAGCACTGGGGAGACTGCCTCCATCCCCCAGCTCCTGCGGGCCAGGGAAGGGGAAATCCAGGCTGGGAGAAATGGAAACATGGAAATGGAAACAACCTCAGAGGGTTTAAACAGTTTTGCCTCCTGAAGCTGCAGGAAGAAAGAGATGAATTGGTGACCATCAAAGAGCAGGCCCATCTGTACCACCAGGGAAGAAGAGGGGTCTGCAGACCCAAGGTTTATGTGATTCTCACTGTTTGTCACGGGTCCCATGGTACGTGGCAAAACACTGTCCAGAAGAGGCAGTCTGAAGTTGCTAGCTTTTGAGTTTGACCACATCTTGGCCCCTAGAAAGTTGTCTTTTGCATTTCTAGTTGGACCTGCTAAAGAAACAGTCCATCAGATGGGTTGTTGTAACTGAAAAGCCAGGACATAAGTTGTGCAATTTCAGCCCAGAGCGATTTCACTGTGAACTTACTAAGACAGTTACTTCCCTCTCAGGAGTTTGTCCTTTTGAATGCCCACACTCACCCCCAAAATCTCTGTCTTTCGTGAGCACCTGGCAGCTGAGAACCACCTCCTCTATATATGTTGTTTGATGGAGCTGAGCATAAACCTGCATGATGTGGCTGCCCTTATTTCTCTCTCCCATTGAGATTCAGCTGCTCTTTTTATAAAGAACCAACCTTTCCTTTTTTCCAAGTCTAGCCCTTCTGCCTTGGAGAAGTGCCCACTCCTCAGAGCCATGCCACCTTCCTCAGAGTGTTTATGTCCTCTCCCCAGGAAAGGATTACAAATTACGGCATGAATGCATTTTTCAAAACACACGACCTCTTATTAGACAGTGTTTTTAAGTAAAACAGCAGGTGAGCTTGTTAACTCCATCTGCCACTCTTCTCATCGAGTATATGTTTTTTAAACAAACTTTAATATCCTCTGCTAAATTAAAGAAGTGTTGTTTTCAACAGGAATACCCTGACTATAATCATGATATACATATGTGCCCTTTTTTTTAAAAAAAAAAAAACCCAACACAATAACTACCATCTGCCACTTTCTTAGTAAACATTGTGATATGATGTCATGAACTCAATTACGCAGATCACTGGGGTGTAGACAACCGGTTGCTGCTTTTTAAAAATAAATGTTGAAATAAAGCTTTGCTTTAGGTGCAGCAAGTCCATTACTGAATGTTCGTCAAAGAGAAGGGGCTCATTTCAGCCAGCTGCGCGTGTTCCCTTACGTCAGCGGGAAATGGCCTGGGCACAACCCGCTTGTTTCTTATTGACTTGTGTAATTATAGGCAGGGTTAACAAATGGCACCGGTTACTGCATTCTGCTGTCTGGCTTTGGCCAAGCCTGTTGAGAAATGATATCTTTCACCAGCTCTGCTTTTTGGTCAAATGTTCTCTGTGGAAGGAGGTGCATGTCTCAGGCTTGGATTTAGAAATTGATTCATTTATTTAGAAAAACGCGAACCTGAAGGGGTGACACACTGCTAGTGCAGGGGAGAAAGAGGAGGCGAAAGAGAGTTTTGTTCACATGAGGAGAAGGTTTGGTGACCCCCTTGAAATCTGAGGTTGGAAGCTGCGGGGGAAGATCAGAAGGAAATTGGGATTCAGAATTGGTGCAAAAGTACTTAAATTCACTGAGCAAAGGCGTTGAACAGAGATAGAGATAGCACGTGAGAAGAAAGGCACAAAAATAGCAAAAAGATTCGATGAACGTTTAAGGAATAGGGTGGGGGTCCCTCCTCCCTCTCCCCCAGGTCCTAAGAAATGACGATTTATTAATTAAAGAAATGGTGGAAGCTTGAAAGTAAAGAACTCCAAGGTTTAGAGATGCTTGTTTAAATTTGAGCCTTTTTAGATATAAATAAATAGAAACAGTTGTTAATTGTACACTAGGAGTGATCATGCAGTGAGCAACATCTGCTAGTTGAATGAGAAAAGCATCTTTTAGAAAGGGAAACCAGTTATGAGTCTAGAGGCAATCTGTGTTGCAAATCTAAGAGGACATTCATGGTTATTATTCCTAATTTATTGCTCACAGGGCATTGAATCATCTTCTCTGGAAAACCTGCAGAAATCTACTGTGTTACATCAGGTATTATTAACCTGTTACATCAGGTATTATTCAGAAACAAATTTCATCCTTTTTCAAATTATTACTGGCATCAGTTTCAGCCTGACACTTCAGGAATTTATAAACGTCTGTGTACTTGGCCTATATAACGTTCACCGAACATAGGGGTCAGACTCCTATCATCCTGCTTCAGTATTAATTGTGAACTGATGTTAGGTTGATACACCTGAAATGATTCCTGGGAAGTTTTAATAACTTCTTCCTCTCTTTTCATTTGGGCCTCTCTTCTCTCCCCTCCCTACCCAAACTGACCTGTTGGTTCTCACTGATCTTTTAAGCAGTTGATGTGGAGGGAAGGAAACCCCTCTGTGATAGTAGGGGCCAAACTGGTTTGATGCACAGAGCAAAACTCCTATTGACTTTAGTGGAATAAGGATCAATCCAAAGCCTTTCACTCTCCTTTTTGAGTTTCGGTGGGTTTCTTTGGTTGGTTTTGGGTTTCTTTTTGGCCAAAATGCAGTAACATGCTGTTTAGATGTTTCTATTACATTCAGTAAGGCACAAATAGAGAGCTTTATAAGGTTCCCAGGGCCTGTTTATTATTCAGGAGGTGTCTGTGTTTGATGTGGTGGGCACATTGTGTCCAATTCGTTACACCTGTTTGGTTCTCAGCTGAAATCCACTGGTGCAAAACTGCAGCCCATTGTACTAAGCAGACTGGTCTCTCGGCAGGTTCATTGTGAGTAAATGATATGTATCCCTCTGGCTCAATAAGACCTTGATGAACTTGTATCAAAGGATTTTCTGAACTCCTTTTAGGAGCGTGATGTGAATTATATGGAGCAGGTGTGAGTGCCAGAGAAAGGCGGAGGTTGGTGTCACACTTCACAGCTGAAAGCCACCCACCATCAAGGCTGCTTTTCATGTGCTCTGCCAATATGAACCCTACTGGAAACAGAAGGCCCTCTGAGGCTGTATGGTAAGCCTGAAGGGACAGAGAAGGCTTTTGAGGGAGGAAATCAAAAACATTGGAAAAATTCCTGCTTCAAATCAAGGTAACATTTAATGACTTGTAAGTCAAGACTAGACTGAAGAAAAAACATGATTTACAGAAATCCTTTGCCTTGCCTTCAAAGTAGGATACTTTCCAGGTCAAATCAGTTGCATCTCTCCACCACAGCAAAACAGAAAAAGGCTTTGTAGATAGAGCTCGTTACAGTCCCAGCATTCTGGTGCTACCTTCTGTTGGGGAGGGGTATGTGGTTTCACGTCAGATTGTACCATGTTATAGGCTGTAAGGGAGTCCTTTAGGGTGGCAAACAATCCTCTTGACTGGGGAACAGGACCGTGTTGTGTGCCTCTTTTACCCTCATGGAAACAGCAATGCTTGGATTTGACCCCTTTTTGTGCTATAGGTTTTGGGTTAGAGCAACACAACACCTGGACTCTTCTCTCCTGGAAATACAATGTTTGATGATGCCCTAAGGCTACAGGTAGAGTGCCTTAAAAGGGACAGGCTGTGGCTTTGTTTCCAGCAAAATTCCTGAACCACTACAGCTGACAGAGCTTTCGTAGGTGTGGGGAAAGAAATGTGTAAGGGTTGATGAAACTTTGTTTTAACAAAGTGATTTTGGATGGCTCCTAGCTGTTAGGGAATTCTTATGTTGTATGTCTCCAATAATATCAACTGGCAAATTATTCTTGTCACTGTGTTTCCTGAGGCACTGATTTTTTACCTGTTGTTCTTCTAATAATGTCCCAGCGTATCCAGCGTTAGATGCTGCAGAAGACACCTAAGCCTACAGCAGAAATTCCAGTGCACTTAATGGAGACTGTGTCTCTGGCCCAGTGTGGGATAAATATGAATCACAAAGTAACAGAGCTTTGGGTATCCATGCTCTGGTTAAGTATTTGGCTTTTGTATTGATTTGTTCGTTTTTCAGACTGAGTTGGCTTTTCTGTATTGATCCTCTCTTGAGGAAAGGAAACCCCAGGAAAATATTGCCATGGAAGGTTTCTCTGCTGTGGTCCCACGAAGTAAAATGGGGGCCCTTCACCATGAAAATGTTGTGCCTCCAGGAAGAAGTTTCAGCTGTTAAATCTGACAAGTTCCAGCATGTTTTCTAAAGTGTCCACATCTTTACCTGAAGGGAGTTGGGAATGGGGGATGCCTACAGCAGTTCTGACATAATGTTTTATTTTCAGCAACTGGAAACAAAAAGAAAAATAGAAGTAGTGTGAATATAAGCTACTAAGAGTGGCAAAAGGAGTCTGAAAGACTGCCATATGAAGTAAACTTCCTGAAAAGCTAGATAATTTCTTTGCAATGTTGGCACATATCTAAAAAAATGTGTAAGCTTCCTTGTATATTTCTGATTACTTAAAAAAAAAATGAGGAAGATGGATTACAGTGTTACCTAACACCAGCATGCTTTATGTAATTCTAAGGCAGTAAAGTTACAAAATTCAGAAACAGTTTTTTATTTTTTAGAAGATTTTAAACAGGGCAATGTGTAATAACAGTTGCTATCTATAAAGGGGGAAGAACGATTTCTGCCAGTTCTTAAATCAAGGGTTATGTTTGCAGAAGTGACCTTGGTTAAGGCTTTGCATTTCAAAGCTGTAGTCTTCTGAAGTCATGTTCTGAGTAGAGTTAGGTTCTGTTGGTGTAAACTGTGATGCCTATACGCACAGCCTCACATGTAACAGTTAATGTTTGAACAAAGCTTCTGACTGAATTAGCAGGTCATTTAAAAAAGTAAATATATTTTTTTTCCCCCATTTCTCAAAGCCAGCATAAAACCCTCAAAACCTTACTGCTTAAATAATGCAATACAAAATCTCAGGTAATGCGTTGACATCTGCAAACCAGAGTTAATTGATCCTTATAATACACTTTGGAGAAATAATCTCCTTTACCACTTCTTGGTGAGCGGCGCTATGGATAACATCAGCTCCCAGGGGGAAGAGTGGGGTTAGCCCAAAATCAAGGACTACACTGGCAGCAGGATACGACAAGAAGTAAAGCTGAGTTAACTAAAGCTACTGTTTCACTTCTCGGTAATCTTAATTTGGCAGCTTGCTTTACCCTTTGGCCAGAGCCCTTTGTGCCACGCATCAGCCTCTTACTTACTCTTTGCGGTCTGGGAATATAACAAAGAATATGCTTGGTTCTCTGATTAAAATCCTCCCAGCAGGGCTAAATTAAAAGAGCACGATGTGACAATGCCCTCCAGTCAATGAACTAGCAAAACTGAAGGGGTGACAGAATAGCAAAGTTACAGAGATGAACTAGGTATTACTGGGCACCAGTAATAACCTTGGGATAGTAAGAATGATGACTCTAATTCTCTTGGTATTCTACTAAAGAGTTAAGGATAGGGCAGCAGAAAGGCCTTTAGGCAACAAAGAGGTGAAGGCTAATGTTTTTCCAGGCTAGCATTTGCCAGCCAAATAATCTGCATGGGATTTGTAAAACCATAGGTGACTGCAAAGGACACTTGAAAGTAAACGCCTGAGGGAGTTTAGATTCACAAAAGCAAAGACTACAGGCACTGCTTCATTTTACCTTCTCCTGAGAAGAACACACGTGATGTGCCAGATCCACCACCAAATGGGCTTTGTACTTGTTTGCATTCTTTCCTACCAGCCCCATCTCTTCCACCAATTTCTTCCTATGTGAATGCTTTTAGCTGCCCATTTCTACTTTGATGGCAGGAGTAAGAACAGGCAGTGGGACTGCATCGAAGGAAAAGACTTTTCTGCTGCGTTCTGAAGTTCTTTTAATCTCATGGTGGCCTGGTTACCTCCCTGCTATTTTTTCCCTTTAAGAATTGAGTAACGTTGTCCGTGATGGAAATCACAGGTGTAGGTTGGCTTAACACCCCCTCTCTCCTGCTTCCCCCCATGGTTCATGGCTACTTTAGTTAGGCTGGTTTGCCTCTTTTAATATAGCAGGTGGCAGGTGCTGATGGCCTAGACTAAGGAAGTGTACTGTAGCTTTAAACATGATTTAGGTCTTCTAGGTGTTCCTTAGATTAGCAAAGTGTATTCCCTCTTGCATCAACCTAAAAAATAGTTGAAAAATGCAGCTATAAATATCCATCAATATGAAGCAAAGCCTGGGAAAACTAAAACCAGGAATTTGATGCTCTTATGCTTTACCCTCAAATGAGCCTTTTTTTTCAGCTGGATGTTATTTAGATTCCTCCTCTGGACCAGGTTTCATGGGTTTTACTCATCCCAAATCCTGTTTTGAAAGTAGGTCCAGTACAATTAAGGCATTAATTGACAATGGGCAGATAGCAAGGCACTGATTGGAACAAATACGTGTGACAGAAGCAAGGTCTTCTGCATCAAGTGTGTCAGCATGCATCTTCTTGATATTTTAACAGTGACTAAGTTAAAATTTGGGGGGGAAGGGAGGGGTGAATACAAGCCAATAAACTGTCACAGAGCCTTCCTCGTCTGAGCATATAACAGAGTCCCCCTTACTCTTTCAACCTATTTTGAGTTCAGCTGGATTAAAGTGGTGAACAAATATTGCATAATCGTTTGCCAGGAGCATAATGATCTGTGACAATTACAGTATAGGAGAAATGTGCCAAACTGCCCAGTGAGCTCCTCACCATCTAGCAATTATGCTGGTACACCACAGAGCGTAACTGAAATGCTGGTTAATGGAACTATTAATGAGGTAGTTCTAAAACTTTTTTCCTATTCTTCTGGGCAGTGTGAGAGGTTCCTAACCATCAGTGGCATGGAGGGGCATTTATAGGAACAGAGAAGAGGGAAGAGGAAGTCTAGAGAAAAGAGTCTAGACATCTGAGCATGGAATCTTCCCTTGAACCTAAACAAAGATATTTTTTTTTCTTTTCTTTCCTAGAAATGTGGAAGTTTTAGGATGTAGTTACATGAAACACTTTGCCTATTGGCAACTCTCATCTAAGGAGACTACTGACCTCTTGGTCCCATGACTGTGCTGCCATATGCCAGCCTCTCAGCTCTGTCGGTGCAGCCATCTGTGGTGCTGTGTGCTGAATGGTTTCCCCTGCCAAAGGACATGGAAGGCCACTGACCACCCCCGTGTGCAGCAGCAGATGCCATGTTGAAGAGCTTGACAGGCTTTTCTGGATGCAGTCATGCAAAAATGGCAGCTGATGAGGCAGTGATAGTCCATTAAAAAAAAAAAGCTGAAAGCACCTCTTGGAACTTGGAGTAGAAGCTCTTAGGAGAGCATGGAGTTCTGATTTCTGCTTACAGCTGGGTTATCAATTTTGAAAAGACCGCTTTACTTCACAAAACACATTGCAGGAGACTATTTGCGTGTTGCCTACCACATTTTCAGAAGTGCAAAATAGCACATTGGAATATCCAGTGTCTCCTCTTCCTGCCTTCCCAAAAAGATCCCTGTGAATCATGCTTGCCCCTTCTCTTCCCCTTTTTCAAGAGGTAGAAACTGTACTCCACTGAGTTCTATAGATGTGAATGAAAGTTTAAACGTGTAAATATTCAGCAAATTTCAATTGCCCTGCAGGAAGAAAACATGCCTGACTGTCCTTAATTCCAAGCTTCTGTGCACACACTAGCCTTTTACAACTTCAACGCGCTTGTCATAGTGACTGCATTGATTAAACAACACCTGTTTGCTAATAAATATTCTAATTGTTCTGTAGTATAAATCAAGGAGGAGAGAGGATTGTAGATCATAGCTTACAGAACTGTCAAAGGATATGCAAAGCCTTTGATGGCGTGTCTGAATAATGTTAAGGTATACTTGCTTTTTAATTAGAGCACGGGTCTACTCCTGAGCAAGACAGAAAGCAATATGTGCCCTAAGGACAGGTATGTGACAGAAGCTTGGGTTCTTAGAAAGCAACAGTGAGCAGTGCCAGCAATATCCAGTAGATCAGACGTTTCTAAGATCTCATGTTACTTGTCTGTGAAATCAAATTGAACTGCTGGCTCCCAAGGAACTTATAACACGAGTAATGTTCCCAGCTAAAATACTGCTTTGTAAAGCAAAGAGCACTAACTGCATATTAAATCTCTTTTATCGCTACTTCTAGGCATCCCAGCATGCAATTGTTAATTCCATCTGCATTTATTAGTGGGCTCTTAGGCAATGAAACATTAATTCTCCGATGTCATTTGCCATGCCAGCTGCAAAGTCAATGCAGAATGAGTCACGTTTCTATCAATGCTTGGTTACTCTACCCCAAGAGATTCTCTTGAACTCAATACCGTTGTTGTCTTTACTAACTAAATCAAAAAGCAAAATTAAAAACATCTTTCAGCCAAAGTCTACACTGGGATATGGAGGATCTCTTCCTTCTGACTGGTAATGCAGGATGCAGAAGGCAGATGGTGCATGTTTCTGGACCTGCTCTACACCCCCAATCCAAGGTGTATGCGTAGCATGCCTTGAAATTTGACCTTTCCTTCAAATTCATTTGTGGCATGTGGTTGAGTTAGCAGAGAAGTCAAAAAGAGTTGTAGCTGGATGATATGGAGGCTAGAGTAGAGGGATTAAATAGTTGTGCCCAGTGGTATAGTATGAGACACGGAAAGGTACTGAGAGTAAATTCAGGAGATTGTCATTAAAATGTCAGAGGTTATAGGTACCAACTAGAAAACAGGCTTTTGTTAGGCTTGTAGAATTATTATGTTAGTAATATGAAGACATGTTTTGAACCACGGACAATGGATTAGTGATAGTAATTGTGATATTAATTCTGGAAAGAGCTCGTTATTCACACCTGATGTACATCTGGCATTATCTAAAAGGTAGCTTTGTAACTTTCCACAGAAATCTACGTGATCCTGAGCTGATTGAAGGCAAGGCTGATTGATGTAAAACCCAGCAGGCTCTATCTGCAACAGGAAGATGTGGAATCAATATAATAAATGGAGCAATTTCAGAAATGCACTCTTTTTTTTTTTCCTCCCTGTTTTTGTGAAGGATGACATTTCAGCCATATGCAGAGAACCCGGCTAAAGCCTAGACAATACTTATGTACCATCTAATACCTAGTGTTTTGGAACCTGTATCAGAGCGGTGTGGTTTTGGACTACTATCTCTGGTGCTGAATTTCACCATTTGGGTTTATGTTATCATACTTTGTGTTGCAAAAATCTGGTTAAAACTGAGTCTGAACATGACTAGACTCTACCAGGATGCCTCCCTAAAGCTGGCTTCTTTACATGTCTTATCTGGTTACATTTAAAGCTGCTGACAATTTTATGTAAAATTTAGTCCCATCTACCTGAAAGAAAAGACCAAATCTAGCTGTGTTCTGCAGAAAACAAACACAGCTCCTGTGGTTTATTTGCCCAGGTGGCCCATGATATTATGTTAGTTGTTGTTGAGCTTTTCCAATTAGCATCCTAGAACAAAAAGTTTATTTTGAAATACATGTTTAAGTGCTGAGGATCAGAATCTCCTTTTTAATGCCTTAGCAGGGGATGCTCCATTGGGCAATTTCTTATTTCACAAATTGCATCACTGTCAGTACTGGAGCCTGTAACAGAGTGAAGTAATTGGGGTGTCAGAAACTGGCCTTCCATCACACAGCTTCTGTAATTCTTACTGTATTTGTGGTTCAGCCCGTGAAGATCAAAGTGAACAGAGGTAATGGTGATGTTGGAAACCATTGGATCAACCATCAGAATGACTTCCTGTTTGGCAAAAAGAGCATAGGGGTTCACCCCCACGGAATGTAGAACTGAAGGGGTCATCTGCTCTGCTAAACCCCATCCCTACAATCACCCGACCAAACCCAGTTCATCTCATGCACCAGAGCCTAGAAAACATCTTCCAGCCCCTTGCAGCAATAGTAGGGTCTGTAGCGAAATATGAAACATAACGTAATGTATATCAGCTCAAGACCTGTCCCTTTCCTTCTGCCTGCCTTTCTCTTCTTTTAAAATCTATCTAACATTTTGTTCTTACCAAGTCTGAATATGATTAGCTTTTGCTGCATGGTGGCACCAGTACCCAAAGCAGCAATAATGTGTGCTATTCTGCTGAAAAACAATGTGAAGGGGACTAAGCTTAAATATCTCCGAATAAAATCCTAATGCAAAATAATAGTCTTCTTCTTCTATAAAGTACTGAACATAAACAGGGCAATATTGGCCTTGATCCAAAAGTCACAAGGTGCTTTAATTACGCTGCTTAATGTTCCTGCCGAATTTTCTATGTCAGACATCTGTATGGCAGTGTGAGGTCAACCAAGCTAAGGTGGTGGCTCTAACTATGGGGTGAAAAAACTAACCATGACCTGGATTATAAAACGTTGACATTAAAGGTCTGCTGCTCCTTGTAAAGAGCGTGGTTTTATAATTTAAAGAAATCTGATCTTCTGAAAGTGCCCTGCTGGGCCTGCAGCTGACATCATGTTTGTCTGAGTTTTAACAGATTCAACAGGACTAGCATGATTAAAGCAACTTTCAGCTCCCTGTATTTTTGGAACAGAGCTGTGGAAAAGACACTTGGAGTTAAAGATGACAGCTCCCTGGAGATCTTGACTTCACCAGCTTCATTAGAAATTAAATTGCGAAACATAAAGCTATAGCTGAAAAGGATCCAGAGTTTATTTGTGATTCCTTGGTTACCTGTGAAAAATCAGTTGTTTTTCAGCTGTGCTCATTTAGGATCAGTGTGAAAGGTATGTGCCAGGAGCAAGTCACCACAAAGTAAACTAAGTCTGCATTCATAGCCTCTAATTTAACCTGCCATAACTGGCTGTGCATGCATTTTTTTAACCAGCTATAAATTCATGGCAGCTACCTCTCAGCAACAAATTTCTGGTGAGACAGGGTAATGAGACATTGCCCTTGCTCTTTACTGATTAAATAAAGAGCAGACTTTCAACTCTGTAACTGGACTGTTGACATTTTATCACAGCCTTCATCGAGAAGACTATCTTGGAAGGTCTAGAAGGAAACAAGTGCATTTAATTACCACATATGCAAATAGAACAATTGTGTGTATCAATGAGATAATGCTTATCTACAAAAGTCAGCAGGTAGCTGCCAGCTGCACTGTGTGTGTACACAGAATGTTATCTATAATGCAGACAGGTATATTTCTGCACGCAGACCTCGAGTCCTGCTTTAAAGCAATTTTTTTTTTTTTTGCATTCTTTTAACAATATTGTTTTTCAGTTATGTTAGGGGATTTCTGTATCTCTGCCTTTCACTGCAACTGCTTATCTTGATCTGCTTGAACTCCTTATCTTGATCATCACAGTACCCATCACTAGCATTACATTTTGTCAAGAAACCACTCTGGAAAACTACTCTGTCACCTTACAAAAGAGCATTGGCTGTAATTCACCCCTGCGAGGCATTCGGTCTTGCCTGTGTTATTCACCCATGAGATCTCAGCTCAGTCTGAAAATTTGGGTGATGTTCTAGCCTTGCACTGATCTCTTCATATAGCAGTGAAATTCTCTTCTTAGAAACCCCTTCAAAACGGTAAAATAGAAATTATAATATATTCAGCAAGCCCCTGGCATAAAAACCAGACTGTACTTGCAGAAGTGAAAATAGAAGCAATACAGCCAAAATGACACTACGACCAAATCACCATCCACTGTAAACCTTTAGAAACGGGCTAAATTTCCAACTAAAGATGCTTGAACTTTCTCTAGACTTTAAGACCCTCTGCACACTTCCAGGTGTGGGAGGAGGGAGTGGGTTGCCTCTAAGCAGTTAGGGGCAGAAGGGCTGAAAGTGATAGGTTCAAAAAATGTTCTGCATGGCTACGGAGGCTTGCAGGGAGGACTCCATCCGAAAGGGAGGGAAGCACCAACGTTAAGGTACATCTTCAGCGCATGCTTCAGCCTGGGCAAGCCTTGCAGCTATCAGGTTTCCAGTACCGTGCCATGCAGACTGGAAAGGAGGGTGGGTGAAGGTGGGGAAGCTGTTGAGGCCCAGGCAAGCCTCCAGGAGAGCTCTGGCAGAGGTGGCTGCTGGCGGCCAGCGTTGACTCGTCGCACCCTGGCGGCACAGCCCTCTTCAGCCAGCGCCGGCCGGGTTTGCTGAGCGGCGCTGGTTTTCCTTTGGTAGCTCTGGCTGCGGGAAGGTCGCAGCCACTCGCTCCAGCTTCCTCCCCAGACAGACAGACTGTCTGGAGGGCTCCGTGCCAGGCTTACTGCTGGCACCGGGGTTCAGCCCCCACTTAGGAGGATTTTGTTACTAACGCTTTTGTAATACTGATGATATTAGCGCCTACAGTACGGGCGTGCTTTTTTTTTTTTTTTTTGCGGAAGCTGCATTTGTTTGCTCCCACACGAGCAAGTAAGAAACAGAAAGGGGTATTTTTTTCGTGTTATGTAGTGAGAAGTGGAAACCAACCCCTAAACCCTTTTCCCTGATGTCCTGACCCACTGTGCCGCTTTACCCGTAGTGGCTGACAGAAACAGAGAACTTGGACCAACGTGTGTTTCTCCTCATTTTGCAAACTGACCAAGTTCCTCTTGCTGATGCGAGGTGGTACGTGTAAGCACGCTGTAAGACCAAACTGTTAGCTAATCCTCTGTTCTGGAGTCTGTCTGACAAAGGGCTAGAGTAGTGAGACATTTTCCTTTTGTAATCTGTTTAAGTAAACGAAATGAAATCTCTTTTTGGCCAATTTTAAAGATCAAGTCATAAGAGCCTGGAATAGTTCTGTTGTATACATTGCCCTTGGAAAGTATCTGCTTCAGCTTTTCTCTTTGTTAATCAGGTCTGAGACCTCCATTAGAGAATAGTTTATTCCCAGCTTTACTTAATATTTTTCAAATGGGCCGTATTTGTATACATTAATTCTTGCACTCTCAGCTCTCAAAGATTATCTGAGGACAGGACAGCTAATGTCTACTTGAATCCTGTCAGATTTTTTCACGATGTCATAGTAGGGATGGGAAAATTACCTGTAGAAAATAACTTACGAAATTAGTTGTGGTACTTTCCCTTTTGTAAGACTATTCTTGACTTTGTGGTTTGGTTGTTTTTTTCTGTGAGTAGTGGATTTTTTTAAGGCGGGTTCGTTATTCAGTGCACGTTGCAAGCAAACCTTTTTAAGTTCTGATTTCTTCGGGAAGATGGTTCACCTTATGTATTAATTTATTTTAACAATTTCTGTGATGACTGCTACCTGCACAAACTGTACAGTTTCTGATCCTTGCCAAGCAAGCAGAAAGTGAGGAAAATGTTTGTGAGATGGTCTTTATCATCTTATCAGGAGTATTTTAGGGCAGGGCTATAGCAGCTGATGTAGTCAAAAGCTAGCATTGTGTAAACTGGGAGTATTGCCATTGCATTCTTGGCCACTTTGGGTCAGATCTTGCCTTTCCTAGCAGGGATAAGTTTGTATCACCTTCTTTTTCTTCTGCTATTGCCATGGAAAGCAAGGACTTAGAACGTACTTGTGTACAGAGCTCTCTACTAATGTCTTAAAGGAATGATGCCACCTTAATGATTCATTCCCTCCCTCTCCTACAGATAAATTCATTTTCAGGCCACCCAGTTTACTACTCTAGTCTCAGTGCTGGCTTGGAGGGGGCACCTGAAGGAAGAGTGCGAGGCTGTTCTTTTCAGCATCAGCGCAGCCTTAGATGTACTTAAGCTGATTGTGAAACTGCACCTCTCACGAGGGCTTTGGACAGGGTGCCTGGCCATGAATGCATACATTTGCTTGCAAAATGCCCCTGACTTCGGGCATTTCCACGCAAGCAGGCGCAGGCTGCTTTCACGCAGTTCCCCCTGCACTAATACTTGGGCTGGGAGTGCAGGGGGATGAAATGCAGAAGGCAGAGCCCCTTCGCTCGGGCACAGCCCCGTGCCAATGTGGCCGCGCTGCTTCCGGACCCAGGGTGGAAAGAAGGTGTTGCACTGTGTGGCCTTCTCAATTCAAGCTCCTATCAGCGAGGTGCTCTGTACAACCAAACGGCAAAATTTTCCCCTCCTGAAAGAAGATTTCTTGCAGCAGATCACAGAGGAAGGCTGAGCCCAGACACAGTGATCAAGGCCATCCTTTGAGTGGGAAAGCACACTTCCCATCCTCACCTGTCTCTTTTTTTTTTTTCCCCTGTTCTTAAGAAAATTGAGTATCATGACAGCCCACTTGGAAAGGACCAGAAGAGTGCTTCTGGACAGGGTGTTAAATACTGGCTTGATCAAATACTTAATTTTTTTTTTCACTTGACTTATGTTTTTTGATCACCTGGAGCTTAGAAATCTAGTAAATCAAATAGTTCTCCAACAGGTGGTATTAAATTGCATGCAAAGCACAGTGGGCACATGGCCAGAACAATAACAAAGCCACCTTGAAAGTGGCAATTTGGCAATAGTTTATACTTCTCATTGCTGTCTATCTGAATCTTTTCAGTCCATATTAAACTGTCAGTAAATTAAACCTAGCAGGTAAGGTTGTCTCTCTTTTCCAATTGGAGAAACCAAAAACCAAAGGGCTTACAAATAGAATTTGGAGACCCCTTTGTGTTTTGAGTACTACCCAAGCCCTGGGGCCCACTGACGACAAGAGGGCTATTTACTGGGCATCGTACTGTCTAAGGTGAATCTGGCCGGGTGATTTACCTGTCAGCATGAGGCCAGGCTAGAAAGTGATGCCGAGATTGTTGGTTGTGCGCCTCAGTTATGCTGCTGGCTTTTTCCTCGCTTTAGGAGTAGTATTACTGAAATCAGGCAGTGGTAGTAGTGAATACAGTACAAACAAGCATTCCCAAGAAGCTCTTCGGGGTGTGATCAGATCATACATGCAGAATTTTCTGAAGTACCAAGGCCTGATCCAAAGAAAATGCGAGACTCCTTGTATTTACTGCTTTAATAGTTACAACTACCCACAACTTCATATGACTTCAGTTTTCTTTTCCTCAGAAAAGCGTGATCCCTTTGCTGTTGGCATCGGGTTTTTTTCTGCCCTTTTTGTCTACCCTGAGTCATTTTGCTCAGCAGCGCAAAGGTGGATAGATTTGGAAAGCATAGTTGTGTGGCGTATTTATATGATCGGCCTCAACTGTGAACTAGGAGAGGAAATCTGAAAGGGAGGATGGGAATTCAAAGACTTGCTACAACAGCTTGAAAATCCCAGGAATTCACATGGGAACCTCACAACGATCTGAATTCATATAGTCTTGTGTTGATGCCAAAAATTTCAAATTAACCAGTAAATTAAAATCAAGACAGGAGTCAGATTTTTAATTTTATGGGATTGTGGTAGGGCAGGAACCAGGGGAGGTAAAGAAATGATGGCAACACAGTTGTATTTTTTAAAAAAGAGGAAGAAGATGGCCTCAAAGATATTATCTGCAGTAGACTGTGTTGGTAAAATGAACAATTAGGTTATGTAAATCACCACTGCAAACGTGTTGGGGTAATCAAGAACTGAGTAAGACTAGAGAAAACTGGCCTATGCTATAGAGGAACAAAAACACATACCAGTGGCCCTTACTCACAGAAAGGAACTGTTCCCTAAGGCAACTGAATCTCTAGAAACACCTGTAACAGTTCTACTAAACCTAATTACAGTTGTCAGGTGAAAAGAAGATCAGATAATTCCACCATTCAGAACTGAATGTGAGGTCCACTGAGATAAATTAGGTATTTCCAGGTTATTGCAATGAATGCGGGGTCAGTGGGGAAAGAACCTGCTTAGGAACTGACTGTGATATTGCAAAGCACAGAGTGATTCGTGGTGGCAGAGCTGCCTTGGGGGGAAAACGAGGAGTTTTGAGGAAATGTCCTGCTTTGTGATGCTGATACATCACCTCCTGTCTTCTCAAGAGTGCATTGACAGAAGATCAAAGAAGAGAAAAGATGGAGTTCAGTGTAGGGGTGCTACAGATCACAAATACATACACGCAGGTATTGTTTTAACTGTGCGGGTTGAATTTACAGGTATTTCAACAAAATTTAGATATTTTGAAACCAATTTTTCCTGAATTCTGAATCATAAAATAAACACAAAGATATATTGCAAATCAGATATCCCAGTGCTCAGGATTGTATATACAAGCGATGCATAAAAGCCTGTATACCGTCTGGACAATAATATGCTTATGCGGGGGTTAAAAAAAAATTAGTTCAATGAAGGAACAGATTTCTCTTACAAACTTCCAGTAACTTCAAAACAAAGAATTTAAAAATAGGGTAATTCAAACCTAATAACTTGACAATGACCTTGCTAAGTAATGACCTAAGCATATGAGAAACCTGATGTGCAGGCTTATCATGCATCAAGTTGTTGATATGAATCTTGAGAGTCTGGTACATTATTTAAAAAATAATTCAGGAGGGGGGAGATGGGACTATTCTTAAAGAAATAAGTCTTGCAGCAAGCATGCTTTTTACATTTTAGCCAAATAACCTTTTTGAACATGGCACTGAAGAGAAAAGTTGTTCCCCACTTTTATTTCATTCTTAAGTCCTGATAGATGGATGAAACTAGTTTCACCGATCTGTTTTGAAAGACAGTTGTTTCCTCTAGCCTATTCCAAATGTTTTCTAATGACAACTTTCGCAGGTAATTGGCTGCTTTCAACCAGCTTAAAAGGGGAAACACAAATGATAATTCAGACTGCATGTGAACCCTGATAAAGTTCCTAATCATAAGATTCCTTAAGATGTGTTCACACAGAGTAAAAAAAATCCTCTTATAAATATCAGCATAGTTGATATTAACAGTAGTCCTGACTGAAAACTGCTTTGTGTATGAGTGCACACTCGTGTGTGCGAAGAGGGTAGAAGAAAGCCTTATTTTTCTGAGTGGTGATATTGTTTAAAACAAATATATGGCTTAGTCTTTTAAGCAGTGCAGACTTAAAGCCTAAAAACCAAATTTAGATCCCAGTTTAGGTAAGAGTTTATTTATGACAGCACTTCAGAAGTCTTTTTAGAGTAGTCAGTGGGACTTTCATATGTATTTTATGATGAGTCAAGTGTCCAGTTTTGGGCACCTCAATACAAGAGAGATATTGAGATGCTGGAGTGGGTACAGAGGAGGGCAATGAAGTTGGTGAAGAGCTCGAAGAATAAATCGTACGAAGAACGATTGAGGGAGCTGGGACTGTTTAGTTTGAGGAAGAGGAGACTGAGGGGTGACCTCATCACTCTCTACAA
>JAOXJK010000012.1:68597969-68613470 GCA_025774025.1 Xenus cinereus | reverse complement strand
TTCTTTACAGAAAGAGTAGTCAGGCATTGGAATAGGCTGCCCAGGGAGGTGGTTGAGTCACCATCCTTGGATGAGTTGAAGAGTCGCTTAGATGTGGTGTTGGGGGATATGGTGTAGATGGTTGGACTCGATGATCCCAAGGGTCTTTTCCAACCTGAATGATTCTATTATTGATTCTATGATTTAAGGCTTTTTAATACATGCAATATACTGGCTAAAAGTCAGCGTCTTTTACAGAGGGATATTCTGATGCGACTAAGCAGACTTTTTATTTGAAAGCTTTAGTTAAAAAAAAATTTAAAAAAGAGAGAGAGAGAGATTCTAACTGCGGACTCTAAGTATCCACAGGCATTGTGTTGCAATAACATAGCAAATAAAGCCACGGCAGCATGCGGGAGATGCTACCCGTCCCTGCAGCGCTCCCGCTCCCAGGGCGTACCCGGCTGCGCGCAGGAGATGTACGGTACCGCAGCGCTCCATCTACCGGTGGCTGGGAGAAGTCTCCTGTGCACCTCCGCAGCCTTGGCAGCGGGCTCCCAACGGGGTTTGGTGGCTTACATCGACCCGTGAGGCTGCTGCCGTGCTGGGGAGAGTCGTGATATCACCTACCTACCTACCTACCTACCTACCTACCTACCTTCCTTCCTTCCTTCCTTCCTCTCCTACATCGCTGTGGAGGCGTCTTCACCCACCCTCGGGGCTCAGGGCTGGGATCGCCTTTCAGCCTTTTAAGAGCTGAGATTACAAGGCCAAGGATCTCCGCATGACCCAGTTCCCAAACCGCAACTAGCTGCGGCTGCCGGCTCTTCTGATTGAGTAGTAACTGCTGGGCGAAAAATGGTGGTCTAGAAGGGGGGCCAAGTATGCAGAAGTCTATTGCTAACATCTGAGGTATTCATTTACTATCTGCACTTGGTGACGTCTTGTCAGTGACTTGAATCATAGGCTAAAATTAACCCCTTTGAAGGGAGAGAAAAAAAAAAAAAAGCCTGGATATCTGACCGGTGCTGAGGTTATCCATTCAGTAAAACCAGATCTCTAACAGATCTTGCAGTGCCAGGCCATCTGCGTGGCTAACCCTGCTTAGAAAAACTCGAGCGGAATTTTTTTCTTCAAGGGGACCAAAATCTATTGTTTGGATTTTTACTTTATATTACGACAAAAAGCTGATTTCATGATGCAAAAAATTAAATATTTGTTTCAAAACGTGACAATACAGGATGGCCAGTGTTGTTTGTTTCCCTAAAAAGATGTGATTACCTTTCCAAGTGGAAAATGATTCAGCCCATGGGTCTCCAATCAAATTTATCATTATTTCTTCAGCTTCTGAAATCAATACCAGAAGTTAATAGCAGCTTATGTAGAGATATTCTAATCTTTTGCAAGACAGAGAAACTAAGGTGACCCCACTTTTCCACCTGTAAAACTAATTTCCTTCAACCAAAGTCGGGGTTTACAGCCGTCTCCTTGCAGTGCTTTGCATTCACGCAGCTCAGGGAAGCTTCCATATCTCCCAGCTACCACGAGGGAAATGGGGAGCGGGAGTTACACTGGAGGGAAAGTAGGGATTGTCTGGAATCAAGATTAATCCATGTGTTTTCAGGAGCTCCTCATGGAGCTTTTCATCGGTGTGTTCCTACTCACAAAGGCAGCCCGGAGTCTGTAAAGCTTTAATTATCACTCAGTGCTCAGGGCTGGTTGTCAGGCAGTCGGTGTTTGCCTTGGACCCTCTGCACCCTCCCTCCCCTCTTTACACACCAGGGCAGCGCTGCCCCTCGTGATTTCTCCTCCTCGAGGTCTTCCAGCCACCGCTGACCCTGCTTGCCTTGCCCAAGCATCCCTGGCTTCTTGTGTCCTGCCCCTGCTCAGCGTCACAGCTTCAGCAGCAACCTAAGCCGAGCTGCCTCAGCCCCGCTGGGGACACTTTGACCTTGTAGTGGTTGCTCATAATAATCCCCGCAGGGAGCTAATACCCTCAGGCCTTCCTTGGCAACGCCTCTCCGGTGACAGGTCTCGCTGAGGACAAAGCGCTGGCCACCGGTCCCTGCTCGTATGGAGTTACAGTTCGGAGGAGTGAATTTTGGTTGTTTCTGCTGTTTCATTCAGGGCACGCTGTTCCTCCCGCGTGGTCCTCCCAGCGTTGTGCTACTGGGAAATGTCATTGTCACGGTGCACCTTTTTTTCTTTTAAAGTCAATGCTTTAACAATATTTTCCTTGATGATCCAGTTAGCCTCATTTTCACGTGGCAAAAAGGGCATTTCAAATGTGTATCCAGCTCTTCCGCTGGATGATGGACCGAGGACTAAGTTGAATAAATAAGACAAGTTATGGTCCCTTGTAAGAAGAGTTTCTGCCCCTTTATCCCTCGTATCCCTCCTGCACTGTCAACAGAGCTTCTCCAAGCGCCTCAGTGGTGTTTTGATCGGAAAATGTTCAGTTCCTTGAGATTAAGATATTGCGTGCCTGAGGTTTGACGATCGCTTTTAACACCCAAGGCAGAGTTTCAGCAGAAACTGGCCTGAGGTTGTGGTGGATCGCTCAGGGGAGGGAAGTCGGTTTTGTTCTCCCTTTAGAGCTGTAGAGAGGCTGTGCTCCTGCAGTCCCTGCTCTGCTGCAGAAGGATCAGCCCTCCCTGGAGGAGGCCCAGCAGGCTTCCAAAGTCTCTGTCCCTAGGGGGACAGCATCTGTGCAACCTTAAAGGGGTGCTCCCCAGCAACCATTACAACAGGCTGCAGCGATACTCCTGGCCCGTCGGATGGTCTTGCTGACATCTGTCAGTAGGTTCCAGTAAGGTTTATAAGCTAAAACGTTCACAAAATGCTAGTTTTCTTTTTATCTGGGAGTTTCTCTGATTACACTACAGTGCCCCATGGAGTATATTGTTCTTGGGGCATCGGTTTATACTGCAAACAGATTTAGGCTTGGGGATTTTTTAAGGGCATTGAAAAACGTTACTTTCTCGAAGTTCACCATGCTGAGGTTGAAAAGAATAAACCAGAGCAACTGTTTCGAAACACTTCATTGTATGTTTCGCATTCAAACATAAACGACACGCTATTTTCTCACTGAGCCCTACTCAAAGTATGGAATAATTCCGCCCTAAAAATGAATGACTACTGTGTAACAAAGGGGGTTGTTTCCTGTGAGGCCTGAATTATCCAACTGTAAGTTGCTGTAGTGGTGGGATCGCAGGAAGAGGGAGGGAGGACCTTCCCCCCAGTCATGGAAGGGGGGACCTGGCCCAGCAGCTGGGTTCTTTCTCCGTCACAGTGATCCCATTCTTAATCAGCCAAACCCAGAGCCCTCTAGGGAGCCATTCGCTGTGAGTTTCTCATTGCCTGGCTTGATACCTACTTGCAGAAATGCCAAGCATTGTCAGCTGCAAACAAAAGGCTTTGGGAGTAGTCTGCTGAACCAAACATCCTGCAATCGTCTATCTGAAAAAAAATCAGGTCTCTGGCATCAAGCAGGATATTAGTTGATTTATCCGTCGTGGCTCTTCATAGAAAAATTGTAAATCATATTGCAAATTACTTTACCTCTCCAATCCTTGCATCAAAAGATGCCGACATAAAACGATGCTTATGAAGTGCTATAGCAAGTACTGTTGAATAAAGGCCAGTGAGGGACTGTGTGCACTAAATATGGCCTACGGCCACATATTTAAGAAGGGGGGAGAGAGGGAGAATTTCTGGCTTTTAAATCAGTAAGCACCATGCATCCCATGCCTTGAAAGAGGCAGCGTTCGGCTTACAGGCTGCATTCTTTTATTCTATAAAGCAATGGAACTAACTGAAGTATGGTTACAGAATTAAGATTTGCTCAAGGTTTCTCACGTTTTCAAGCCTTTGAGGGCTTTAACGCGCAGCAGCGCTGACCGTCGAGCCCTCCGGTTCACGGGGACAGGAGCGTTCGCTGGCGTGGCCTGGATGCTGCCTCAGGATGACAGCTCCTGCTGTCACCCAAGCTCAGGCAGCTCCGCCATTCCTGACTAAAATCCACCTCGTGTGCCTAACCTGCCCGGCCCCGGCCCCTCGGCGCTGTCTCCTCAGCTCGCCGCCCCCCCTTCGCCTCAGCGGCGGTCCCCTCACACCCCGCCGCGGGGGTGCTAACGCCCGCGCTCCCTGGGGCTTCGTGTTTTAACGCTGCACGGAAAAGCCGCTGCCGTCTCCCTTCCTACTACCCACGCCGGTCGTGGCCCACGGGTCGATGCCTCCCGGCCGGTGAGGGGTCCCCGTCCGGCCCCAACGGCGCCAACAGCCGGGGATGAGAAGCGGGGGGTGGAGGCAGGGGGCGGTGCCGCGGGCACGTGGGGCGAGTCCGTCGTCCCTGTGGCGAGAGCCAATCAGGGAGCGGGGCGCAGCTCGCGCGCGGACTAACGGTCACCGGGACCCTGCCCCTTCCCCGCGCGCAGCCCGGGGGAGAGGGCCGCGGCGGTGCTCGCTCGCTCCCTCCCTCCCTCCGGCTCCTCGCGCTGCGCCTGCGCGGGATGGGGAGGGAGCCTCCCCGCTCCTCCCTCACTCCCTTTTCCTAAGGGCGGGGCAGCTGGCGCCGCGCGCCGGCCCCGCCCCGCGCGCCAGGTGATGCCGGTGACCGGGGCGACGGTGCCGCCGGTGAGGCAGCGGCGGTCGCGGCCGTTACTGATGGGGAAGAAGAAGAAGGAGGAGGTGGAGGTGGAGCAGGCAGTGAGGCCCGCGCTGGCTTCGTCGCCCGTCCCTACCGCCGGCTCGCACCTCGGGGCCGCCCCACCCCGCCTCTGAGCCGCGGGGGAAGTGCCGGTGGCCGGTCCCGATCGCCCGGCTTCCCCGCCCGCTATCTTCCCCCGCCGTCCTCAATGTCTCCCCCGCGGCGCGGAGGCCCCGCCGCCGCCTCTCCGCCCTCTTGCTTCTCGCCGCCGCCGCAGCCCTCCCGCCCCGCCGTCCGGCGGCGAGAGGCGCCCGGCCTGCCGGTCGTCAGGCCGTCGCTGCTGCCCGTCCCCCCCGGCTGAGGAGCGGCCGCTGGGGCCACCCGCCACGATGAAGGTGGAAGCGGGCGACAACTCCATGATCAACCTGTCGGTGCAGCAAGTGCTGAGCCTGTGGGCTCACGGCACCGTCCTCCGCAACCTCACCGGTAACCGAGCGGCGGGGGTGCGTGGGCAGGCAGGGTGGTGGGTGAGGGGGCCGTGGCAGGGGCGGGGGGACTAGGGGGGCGGGAGAGGGGCGTGGGGTGGTGGGTGTACGCTCCCGTGGTGCGGCTGGGCGAGTAGCACCGTGGGTGCGGGAGCCCCGGGGGGGGGGAAGGCGCTCCGTGGCTGGAGAGCGAGCCCCGGTGGGCACACAATGGAGGGCGTGGGTGTAGGACCGGTGTGTAGGGCTGGGGGAGGCCTCCCTGCGTGTTACACACCAGCCGCGGGGGGGGCTGGTGGTTGTGTTCCTGAGTCGTGTTCCCTAAGCGTGCATATAACGTGGGGTTGGGATGGCCGGGAAAACCAGAGGGATCCGTGTGTTAGGTGTCGGGAGGAACGGTACGTGCGCCTGAAACCTGCCACGCCGGCACGAGTAGAGGAGCTGAGGGTGCGCGTGTGGTCGCTCACTTTTATACGTGTATATATATAATAAAAGGCTAATGGTGTAAGGTATGTGTATATGACCAAAGTGATGGATACCTGCCTTATGAGTAAAGGGTTGTAGGAAGCATGTATGAAGGTATAAATATGTATGGAAGCCTGGAGTACGGTTGGGGTAGTGTGGGTTGGGTTTTTTTCGGTGGATATAATGTGCTGATTGGCATTTAACAGAGAGCTATAAAAAAACAGTGTGTGACACAGAATGTGAGAAGCAGGGACTTTCCCCCCCCCAGCTCCAAGTATACCCCTGGATAACGTGAGCTATGGAAAGTAGTGGGGTGGCAGACGTTTCCTGACAAATAGACATAATCTTAAGCATCAGGGATTCTTAAAGACTGAGCTCTTCTGAAACAAAATATGTGAACCAAAGTAGTGTCAGGTCTTCGTCCTCTGTTAGGATAGGGGAGCCTTTAGCTAGCTTTGGCAAGAACTCAGCTTTTTTTTTTTTCTGCTCAGTCTCATGCTGAAAAATGGGTATGGGCTACTATGAGACCCAAGGCATATAGTGGAGAGGTGAATTTTCTGATTTCCCCTTCTGTCCAGGTGTAAAGAAAAACGTAAGCTTCCAGCTCTGAATAAGCAGGGATTTGGTGTCAGTAGCAGAGAGATACCGAGTAAATTCCTTCTCCTTTGTATTAGGTGGTGATAGATTAGTGGGAAATATAAAGAGGGTATGTTTTGAATACTTATGAAAATATTTTGATACTTATGAAAAAGTATTATGCTATCTTTTCCCCCTTCTATATTAATGATTGTTAGGATGTTTTTTTTAAAAAAAATCTATTCAAGGTAGAAGAAATATGATGAAAGTAGAGAGGTAGCTGAAGTTGAAGCTGCAGGAAACAAAGTTATCATATTAGGCTTCATTATCCTTCTTTTTCTTTTAACTTTCAGCATACTTTTTAATGTAATAAAAAGGTTATACAGATTTATTTTTTTATTTGATCTATGAACTCCTTAAGATGTGTGTCTGATGATTAAATTTTCCAGGTATTAGTATGGTGGCACACTAATACAGCTCACCTTGTGATTTGTTATTTTTTCATACTTATTATAAAAATACATCTTGTTAAAGGAAAAAGTTAGCAATGCGTTTAACTTTTCTTTGTGCCAGACATCCTCTATAAAGTTTTTCGTATTAGAGCATTATGCAACATAGACGTTTCTGTGAAATTCAGTGCTGAGTGTTAAGAAAGCAAAACAGTTTGTTTCTCACTGCTTTTGCAATATAAAGAGAGGTTGCACAAGGTATTTTTCATGTGGAATGGTATTCTTTTTAATTTGTGGAATATGAAAAAGAATCATTTATCCGTTGTAGCATTGTTGGAGAATATGTAAAGTGTCAGTTGTAGTTGTAGTACAGTTTCTGATTTGGTGCCTAAATGCAGGTTGTCCTGTTGTGCTGAATGTTCTCATGGACTGTTAACAGTTAATAACTTTCACTGGATTTAAAGTCTTCCGTATAAGATACAGGGTTACTGATTATATCTTAGGAGACTTTTTCAATATAATATTTGATTATAATAATTGATATTAACAAATAACTGTTATTAAACTTACATAAATAATTCCTAAATACTTACCAACTATAGAGGTAAGCTCTGTTCAAAAACAGAAGTTCTGGTTTTCCATGCTAAAAAAAATAGGTATGTGAGTGAGTTTGTCTAGGTTTAATACTTAATTCATTCCCCTCTGCCTATCTGTCGAGTATAAGGAGAAACTTCTTCAAAGTACTGTGAAAAGAAAGTCATAAATATACAGTATGCCATGAAGATTCATTAAGACTGCTTTGTGTTTATTTTTGGACTCAAAGTTGCGATCTGGAAATGGCTTTTAAGTTGTACTAGTAAAAACTTATCTTCTTTAGATAAACAACGTTGATTATGTTTGCGCAAAGCTGTAAAGTTTTATCAGTAAACTTCTTTAAAATATATTACTTTTCCAAAACTTTCAACAGGAGCCTGATATGAACTCCAGCCCCAATCAGGAAGTGATTCAAACCTTAATGGTTTCATTTTGATATTTCTCCCCCCGCAATGAGAAGCTGAACCATTTTTATACCATATATGTGATTCAGGTTTAACAAAAAAAAAAAAAAAAAAATCACGTCTTTCGTGACCCAAAATGCCCAGGAGAATGCAGTTTCATTCGCATCCATATGCACAGCCTGCAATAGCTAAAGCTGCAAGCACTGTTCTTTGTAGCTGAACCTTGACCCACCAGCATGATACACTTTGCTTCATATCTTCCTGCCTTCACTTGGGAGGAAGAGGAGTGTTACTGTAAATGGTGGAGGTAAGTCTCTAGTAACAATGTGAGAGGAGGCTTTTAACTTCCTCTGTTTTACCTCTTTCAGCAAATCCCAAGAAGAGCCCCTTTGTATGGACTGGTTGTGTTTTAGAGTTAGTGGAAGATCAGGGTTTAATAGAACAAGTCAGATAATAGCTGAATCTGAACTGAATAAAACCCATCCCATTTTGAGTGCCCATTAAAATAAATACTTACATTTAAAGGCTACTTCCACAGTGAAGAACCTATCAATGTTTCTACTCTTCCTGTAACCAATGTAAATGTTTTGTTTGTGTCTAGTCATTGTACGTTCCAAAGATGTAACCTTCTGGTCTGAATGAGTTTTATATTAGTCTCTGAGGAGCTGGGGGAGAATGTCATGTTCTCTGTGCCACTGCATTCGGAGTTGTGCTGTATGACTTCTAATGTCAGAATCATCTTCCTTCTCCTCCCCACACCTCCAGTGTCCTAAGGCAATGAGCTCAAGACTCCACAACTAGTTTTGAAATAAAAGTCTGAAATTATAAAGTGCTGGACAGTAATATCTCCTGAATTTGTTGAAAGTGAACATTTTTAAGAGGTTATGGGCATCACATAGTAGATGCCCCTTGTCTGTTATATTTTTTTTCCTAAGCTT
This sequence comes from Xenus cinereus, assembly GCA_025774025.1. NCBI lineage: Eukaryota > Metazoa > Chordata > Aves > Charadriiformes > Scolopacidae > Xenus > Xenus cinereus. The sequence continues at coordinate 68,604,935 of JAOXJK010000012.1, read as the reverse complement.
CATCCTGTAATCATATGTCCCTGCTTGCCTGGTTTATGTCTTTGTCCCCTATCCTGTAATTGAGTCTGTAACTTACAGTTTAAATACTCTTCAAGTGCTACTCTTCCACTCAAGCAAGAAGTTAGTGTCTCCAAACAAAAATTTGACAGTATAGATCTGATAACTTAGAGAAAATACTGTAACATTTGAAGAACCAAGTTACATTTGCAGATATAGTACACTAGCATTTCTTTTCTGAGTACTTTGAGTTTATAAGGCAATTAAGAAATAACATGATACAGTTTCTTATTTCAAATTTCAATGCATGCTACCTTGTTGACTTAAATTTGTGTCTTTGTATTCACAGCACAGATACTTACTACTTGACTTAACTCTAGCTCATAGTGGTAGTCTGCATACATAGATTAGAATCTCAAGAGAGATTCTTTTGGAGTAATCAATTATGAAATGTTATAGGCAATCATTATTTATCTGGCAAATCAAGCTAAGTACTAGTGGAAAAGAAAACTGCTGATGATTAAATACTCTATTTACTGATGCTGATTGGCAGTAGGACAGCATGTTCGTGTATAGAGATAATATTTGAAAATGTTAGCATTTATATATTTTGTGTGTTGACTTTGCATTTTTTTTATTTGCCCAAGATAAAGCTGTTGATGGAGTGCAACTTCAAGTTTTGATAAGTTGGAAGCGATATGAATGTTGTTCTGAACTGTGGCATGCTTAAAACTCTCAAGACTAATCTTTACAGTTGTGTATGCCTACACCAATACGTATACTGTGTATATGTAGTACATAAGAATATTGTATGTATGATATTTATGCATCTATGATATGTATAGATACCTAAATTAACAAAGAAGTACTCTTACTGGAGTAATAGGGCATAGATTACAAGTTATTTGAGCCTTGCAGCTTTTTTGGTAGGAAAAAAAAAAACACCAACAAACACCCAAGTAAAACCAGTGGAAAGGAACATAAACAAGATATGACCTAAGATACTGGTTAACTGATAAGATTTTTTTCAATAAACCTGAAATATGGATCTCAGTCGTCCTTATAAGAAAAGCTCTGGATTCTGTACAGTAGATTGAATGTCACTATGCTTTGAGCTAGTATCTTTCCTAGTTCTGTGTCAGTGCATTCCTCTGGCAGCTGTGGAGTTTTGATACAAATAAGTTGTGTTTTGCCTACTTAAAGTAATTGGGATACACTGAAACTTTCTTAGGGTCATGCAAAGGAAGTTGGGAGGTCTTTCTAAAGTTTTATTTTATTCACGGCACTTTAAGGTAGTGCTATGAGGACATGACTAAATAAACTCAGGCTAGGTTAGTTTTTGGAGCTCTCTGCCAGATAAAGCTGAATTCTTATTACCATACCAGCAAAGTACTCTATATGCACAGCTCATCATCAAAAGAGCAAGCTATTTAGTATAGCTACACAAAGACTGACGGTTTTTGACAACATGCTTTTTTATCGAGGTAGCAACGATGATCATGTAGGTAAGTTTATGCCTCTTAAAGTATGAATCATTACATAGGACATAAATAGTTTTTGTGCCAGCATATTCTTGAGATACTTCAGTCTCACTTCCTCCTTATAGATAATGCAAATCTTTCAACTACTTGGTTATTTTTGAGCAAGCCAGGTCTTGAGCATTTGTGTCCAGAGGTCCACATTCTCTTTCTCTGTTTTCTAGTGGCGTTTCTCAGTGTTATCCTCAAACTATTCTTTGCTTCTGATTGTTACTCTAGCATGCTTTTTTTTTTTTTTCCTGGTGGCCATCTCTCATCATGGTTCTGGAGTTAGATCATGCTGAATTTTAGTGAACTTTGAACTCTTCCACTCAGAAATTCCTTTGCCTTAAGTTGTTTTCCCTCGACCTGTCAGGTTAAGAACAACTAAGTTGTCCTCTGGGTTTATAGAACTTGAAGCATCCTCCAGTTTGCTTAGAAGGTTGGCTCTCCTCCTTACTCTGTTCATCCATTTTAAACATTGGTCATCTTCATCTCTGGCCTAATTAATGAGCAGAAGTAAATAAGGGAATGTGTTGAACTACAAGACATAAAAAGGGTAAGTGAAGGTGGCTAAGAAAGGATAATGACTCCTCCCATTCCTGTGGAAGGTGCTCTAAAGATATTTGTCCTGTTTCATGTTCCAGGGACTGAGATGATGTTTTAATGAAGTGAGGTGATTTAACAGAGTGGATGATGTCTACTCAGAAATTTTTGTATACAGAAGAATTGCTAATAAATATCCCGTCACTTTGCTTACTAAATGTGTAGTCTGTAGCTGAAGAACAGGAAACATTTATGTGAAATAATCAATTGATACAATTCTCTGAATTGCAGATCTTTCATGTATAACAGCTACTTTAACATGACAAAGATGACTGATGAAAGGTTCATGAATTATGATTATAAAGACTCCAATTTTTTTATGTTGTATAAGTTTCCTGGCAAATATGTTGCTGTGTTTCATTGAGTCCCTCACTAGAAAAAGCCAACTTTGCAAAAGAAAAGTGCTATTTAAATCAATGATTAAGAACCGTTATGTGATCGAGTTACCAATTTCAAGTTATCATCCCAGAGTATTTGTTGAGTAGTGTGATTATTCTTTTTTTCTCTATTTTGTGTCAGGATGAAACAATATAAATTATTGCCTATTCCTTGCTAATACCAACCATTCAAAGTAAAAAAAAAAAAAAAAAACCAAACAAAACCAACCAAAACCAAACAAAAAACCCCAAAAGAACAAGCCAACCAAAATCAAACAAACAAAAAAACCACCCACAACAAAAACCAACCAAAAAAAAAAAACCACCCTAAACCAAATACCAAATCTTCAGGAAATTAGAGGTATCTTGGTACTAAGGGAAGATACTAGAATAGTTCTAACCACAAGACAGTGGCAGAACTGTACTTTGTTTCCTGTTCAGGGAGAATTTTCTCTTTCTTCCCTTTTAAAATCTAATTCTTGTTGCAGCAGGTGAGAACCTTTAACAAGAATGTGTGGGAGCGGAGGATAAAAATATTTCTCTAGTCTCTCTGTTCTTAACTCTGTCTAGTGACTTGGTAAATAAAAGCTTTTCAGCTGCTTTCATTTAACAAATTTAGACATGTAAACTGGTGGTGAGTAAATAGAGTATATATACTTGATGGAGTTGCCCAAATAAAAAGCAACTCCAAATAGAAGATGGTCTATAAGTTATTTGCCTAGTTACAGGATAAAGAGAGTTACCCAGTCCTCAACTGCTTGCTATGTCCCTCACCCTTCTACCTGTCTTCTGCAAATAGGAGTATCACAGGTCCTTGTCCCCAACCCTTCTGTTTACACCTGTCACTTCTCCTTTAGTCTCCTTCCCAAATAAACAAATTTTTGGTCCTTCCTCTCTTATCTTCAGCTGGACATGAAGGCGTTCCCTCTGCCTCCCTCCCCTCCAACTGTTCTGAAGTAAACACCTACAAGATTTAGCATCTGCAGTGAGTTTGGCAAAATGATAACCTATTGTGAATAATTTATAATAAGGAGGTACTGGATTATTGCAGGCGTGTGTAACACTACCTGTATTTTTTGTGTCACTGACTTTACGATGCTCTTGACTTGGAAACCTAAGCCTCTGTGAAGTGATGTTTTCCTTAAATGCTGCAGCTGCATTTGTGTGGAACAAGGAATATTTCTGGATGTTCTCTAATTTCCTTTTGAATGCATTTAATATGTGTATTGCTCTTAAGAAGTAGTAGAAGAAACTCTGTACCAAAGAACTCAAATTTATATTCCTTTATCCAACAGGACATTTGGGGATGGTTCTATTCTTGTGTCTCCTGCCCTAAATATAAAGTGAGGGGTGATGCTAATTTTCCTTGAGTTTTATTTGGAATGTAAATAAGACCCAAGATAGTTACTGACTATGAAGCTATTTTGTTGTTTAAGGGTTTGTAAATATTTTTGGTTTCTTAGTTACAGAGGAGTAGTTAGTTTTTCCTTTTCATCTGAAAATATAGTAATCTTAACAAGTCTTCCTAAGACTGTCAACCCTGACCAGATAGAAAAGAGAAGTGATTTCCAAAGACCACAAGCACTGATTTCCTTAAAGGTAATGCAGTGCCTAGTAAACCCTGTGGAAATGAGAGGGAATGACAGTGTCTGAGTCAGATTCCAACAGACTTTCTTGGTCCAGTTTCAAGCTTTTCAGCTGATATAGTGTTTTAAGAGAAAATGAAAGTGCAGCTTTCATTGTCCTGGGACTGTCCCTCAGATATGTTTGCAGAGACAATGTCAAGAGCTTTGTTTCTTCTCCCCAGAGCATATCTACGTATTGGCTGTTCACTTCAGAACAACTGGCTGCTGAAGAGGCTGCCATAATTGCAGGTCCCTTCTCACCTGAAATAACCCTGTCTCTTCTGTTCTTGGGCTTCATGTTAAATGGAGACAAGTTTGTGACAGTCTTATGCAGTTTTATTAAATCATTTGATACCTGCCTGAATTCAGGATCCACAACAGCACACCTTCCAGAAGTTTGTTTTTAGGCTATGGAAGAGATTTTTAGATAATACTAATCAATACACCATTGGTGTAGTTACGGAGTGTTTGGCAATCTTTGAAGCCTGCAGTTGTCATGTAACCTTACATAAGAACCAAGGGTTTTCTTCTGCAGACTTGAAATATTACACAGAAATATTTTCTGTGTCCAGAAAATAACTAGCATCTCCACTACAGTATTTACTGGCAAACAAGGCAAATAATCCTCTTCTGTGTAAAAACAATTTATCTTTTGAAGTGGTGCATTCAGCATCACATTGACCTGCCAGCAATTCAGTTTTGTGTTTCTCTGAATAATCTGGGAGATGGGCTCAGCCACATTACTCTGGAGAACTAAAATGAAAGATCTAAGATATGCATGTATTGTCTGCTAGGATTGAAGGTCTTCAGAGATCAACATATGCAAATAAGGAAACGCTTGCTCTTGCCTACTAGATACGTTCTTAATTCCTGTATTAGAGTTCTTTACTATATGAATAACCATGAAGAGCAAGAGTTAAAGTGAAACATAGACCTTGTGTTTTTTCATTGCCAGTGTTGACAAAGCAGTTTAGACTTGAGGACCTGTTCAGTGTATTGCTCAGGTCTGCTCAGTCCATACTTCTAGAAGTGTCAGCTTCTTGGTGCTCAAGGAAATGATCCATCATGGGACAGGAGCTTAGTTTTTATTATTTTGGTAGAATAGTGTTTTGGGCTGTTAGGAATCTGGTTTTGTGACTTTTTTTTTTTCAATGAAAGGGTCTTCCCTGGTAGCTCTTCTGATGTACACTAGAATGAGAGTATGCCTTCCTGACAGGATTTTCCTGCCTAAAGTTGTATGTGATTTGCCTTTGCAAGAAAGTAAACTTTTTTCCCAGTCTCATAAGGCTTATTTACCAATGGTCAAACTGTAGGTCTATCAGGGCTGCCAGGTTCTATATTGATAGATCCTTTCATGAATCTCCTTGCTTGTTTGCTTTAACTGGAAAAAAACCCAACAGGAATACCCAAGCTGTGTTCGTAAAGACAAGGCCTGTTAGGATGGCAGGAGAGGTTCTTCCAAACTATCCATGACCGTGGCAGATTAGATCAGCAATCGATCAATCTTCCTTAATGTAGTGAGAGGTTTTGTCAGGTGTTTGTAGAGTGACTGCTTGGCACTCTTGCCATTGTTTTGTCACAGTAGCTTCTGAGAATGATGCGACATTTAGTAGAACAGTCCTTTTGCACAGATTTTTGCCACCCAACTTGGGGTCAGAAGTGAAGGGATGGAGGATCTGAGGAGAACTGCTTGGAGCCACCCTCAGTATATGTGGGTGTATGTCCAAGCACTCAGAGAAGTTACAACTTGAACTACAGCTGTTAGTATTAACTGAATGTATGTTTACCACCCACTTTCCTCGCTGCTCTGCTAAGAGAGCCTTTTGGTTACCATAACTTAGAGGAGCTGTAAGTCCTATGACATAGTTCTGCCTTTTATGCCTGTATGAAAGGGGAAGGGTTGAGCCTACTGTCAGAATACTGCTAAATGAAAAAGCTTAAACTGTATTTGTGCTATAGGTATACATACAATATTGACATTAGACTTAAAGGACTGTGGTTATTGTCTAGCAAACATTCTTTCTCAGCATCCTTTCACAGTATGTTTTGTTTGAGCTAAGTATTGTTAAGTTAGCTAATTGGGTAGTATTTCTGCTCAAATGAGTGATGTGTGTCAAGCTGCAGTAATGCAAGCTCACTTCATAGACATTAAATATCCTGCTGTTGTAAGGAAACTGGTGGTGTGGTTTTGTTTTTTTTTTTTTGAGAGGGAACTGCAACAAAAACTCTGAATTAATGACAGTTTCATGGGATTATGTCAACCAGGAAAAAGCGTCCAAATTTCCTGAATTCTGTGATGATATATACTCACTGTAGTTGACTTGAGGAAAAAAAAATGTTTTTTCTCCCTTTTGTTACATTTCCCCACCCTTTTGAGTTACAGTAAATGTTTTTAGAAAATTGCAAACAAGTGAGAAAGGCTCTTTAATGCTTATGTAGCTTCGTTGATGGTTCATGCTCTTTTCTTTGAAAGGTAATGATCATGCCTAGTATGCTTCAGGGAAATGTTTGTCCTCCACAAATTCTCATCATTTCTTGTCCTTGCTTAGTAATTTAAAGAATAGTGATTACCTGTCTTTATGAAGCTCTGTGCTAAGCAGTTAGAACCAAGGAGTTAGACCTGTTAAAACCACTACAATTCTAACAAGAAATTTTATTTTTGCCTTTGAAGCTAATTTGATAAAATACTCTATTACAGATCCTAGGTAGATAAACTGAAGTTTTTAATCTCAGTTTTCCCATTTGATGTTACCTGATCTCCTCTGGTTTAAAATAAAAAAACCCACACCAAAACAAACGCAAGCCCTATCCGCCCCCGCCCCCCCGTGCTTGACTCGTCCCTGG
>JAOXJK010000012.1:68571656-68597869 GCA_025774025.1 Xenus cinereus | reverse complement strand
CACACGCCAGCCCGCCCTCCTCCCCCCCCCCCAGTGCTTGACTTGTCCCTGGTTCAGTCTTTGTTTCTGAGAATATTACATTCTGCAGAGTAGTTGCAATGCCAAGTAAGAAATTGCAATTAATGTTCAAAGAAACCATTAAAAGAATGATGGGTTTACTCTAATAATATATCTGAATCAATAATTGTGCCAAATCCTTTTTATAATCTTTTGGTTGTAATAGAATTATTCCTTTATGCTGAAAGGGGGAAAGTGTTTTGAGCATATGCTGGTGTCATGTGTATTCCTTTTAAGATGGAATTCAGTATTGTTTTTCTCTTACTATCGATTGTATGCAATGTTTTAAAGTTTCTTATTTATAAAGTTATTGTCTCAGAAATATTAACCCTTTGTTTGACTGCTTTCTTTCAGAGATGTGGTACTGGGTTTTCCTCTGGGCTCTCTTCTCCTCTCTCTTTGTCCATGGTGCTGTGGGAGTATTAATGTTTGTGATGCTGCAGAGGCATAGGCAGGGGAGGCTGATCTCTGTCATTGTGGTCAGCATTGGATTTCTGGGCTCTATAACTGGAGCAATGATAACCAGTAAGTCTGTCTTTTTGTTTTTGTTTCTTCCTCTCTTTCTTACTTTACATCTAACTTCTTAAAAAAAAAAAAAAAAAACAAACACCAAAACCCCTTTTCTTAGTGATTTGTTAATTGTTTATTAAGGATTTTGCCTTAGTTATATAGCTATCCTAATGATAATGACAACTGAGTTGCTCTTCTATTGTGCAAAGATAAAACTACTATAAGTTACTTTACGTTTACATCTACTTTAAGTTACTTACTTTACATCTAACATCTAAAAAGAAAATAAAAAAAGAAAAATAACTTTTTTTCTTAGTGATTTGTTAATTGTTTATTAAGGATTTTGCCTTAGTTATATAGCTATCCTAACGATGATGACAGCTGAGTTGCTCTTCTGTTGTGTAAAGATAAAGCTACTATAAATTGTTAGAGGAGCACAGAAAGCATCCTACTCTTCATTTTGTAAATGTTGAGTACCAAGCTATTCAAAAGGGGTATGGTCAGCAGGTAATATCTTCTGGGGAACAGGAAAAACACATTTTTGGGATCAAATGTTTCTGATCAAGATCACATCTTAGCACTCTTGAAGTCATGAGTTTCTCTTGGAAATGAGGTCCTGATTCCACTGGTGGCAAGGCTGAATTCCTGCTTGTTTCCTTGGGCCTGCTGGAGGCTCTTAAATTGTACCTGAATAAGATATTGCTCTTTTAAAAGAAATAAAGGTGCAATGTAGGATAGTGATTTGTAGCTAAGAAAATTTGTTTGTTTGTCTGGAGAAGTTACACTTGGCTCATGGATTTGAAAGAACTTCCCGGTTTTGGCTTGGCTAGAATGTTACTTTCTCGTTTATTTGGGGTAGGGAAGAAAGATGGAGGAAGGCCATTAGACTTCCCCCTTCCAAAAAAAATAATAATATAAAGCAAGCTATGCTGCCGTTCTAGGTAAAATACTCTTAAAGGAGTTAGACAAAAGGACCCCCTGGGAAACTGTTCTCAGGGACAAGGGGACAGAACAGAGCTGGCAGGTCTTTAGGGACTCTTTCCGTAGAGCACAAGAGCTCTCAATCCTCAGGTTTAAGAAATGGAGCAAGAAAGGGAAGATACAAACATGGCTGAGTCATGACCTGCTGGCCAAACTACAGCCAAGAAGGAACTTCACAGGCTGTTCAGGCAGGATCTGATATCCTTGGAGGAGTGTAGGGATGCTGCCTGGTTATGTAGGGACAAGGTCAGGAAGGCCAAGGCATGGCTGAAGCTGAACCTGGCAAGGGATGCTAAGAATAACAAGAAAGGCTTCTACACGTATGTCAATCAGGAAAGGAAGGTTAGAGAAAGTGTACGCCCCACGATGACCAAGAATAGCAAACTGGTAACAACAGATAAGAAGGCTGAGGTTCTCCACAACTTTTTTGCATCAGTCTTCACTGCCAACCCCTCTCCTCACACCTTCCAAGTTGAAAGATCAGGTGAAAACAGAGGATTGAGAATGAAGAACCACCCACAGGTTCAAGACCTAAGGAACCTGAAGGCACATAAGTCCGTGGGACCTGATTAAATCCATCCACGGGTCCTGAGGGAGCTGGCGGATGAAGTTGCCAAGTCACTTTCCATTGTATTTGAAAAACTGTAGCAGTCTAGTGGAATTCCAGCTGACTGAAAAAGGGGAAACAAAACCCCCATTTTCAAAAAGAGAAAAAACGACGACATGGGAAATTACAAGCTGGTCAGTCTCACCTCTGTGCCTGGCAAGCTCATGGAACAGATCCTCCTGGAATGACTGCTAAGTCATATGGAAAATAAGGAGGTGATATTAATGACAGCCAACATGGCTTCACCAAGGGTAAGTCATGCCTGACAAATTTGTTGGCCTTCTACAAATGTGCTACAGCATTGGTAAACAAGGGGAGAGCAACAGACGTCATCTACCTGGACTTAGGCAAAGCATTTGACATTGTCCTGTATGACATCCTGGTCTCTAAACTGGAGAGACATAGATTTGATGGATGGAGCAGTCAGTGGATCAGGAACTGGCTGGATGGCCGCACTTTAAGGGTTGCAGTCAACAGCTCAATGTCTAAATGGAAGCCAGTGATGAGTGGTGTTCCTCAGGGATCAGTAGTGGGACCAGTGCTGTTCAACATCTTTGTTGGAGACATGATTGAGTGGGATTGAGTGCACTCTCAGCAAGTTTGCTGATGACACCAAGCTGTGTGGTGTGGTTGACTTGCTGGAGGGAAGAGATGCCATCCAGAGGACCTGGACAGGCTTGAGAAGTGTGCCTGTGTGAACCTCATGAAGTTCAACCAGGCCGAGTTCAAGGTCCTGCACCTGGGTCACAACAATCCCAAAAACAAATACAGGTTGGGCAGAGGTTGGATTGAGAGCAGCCTTGAGAAGAAGGACTTGGGGGTGTTGGTGGATGAGAAGCCCAACGTGAGTCGGCAAAGTGTGCTGGCAGCCCACAAAGCCAACCACATTCTGGTCTGCATCAAGAGAAGTGTGGCCAGCAGGTTGAGGGAGGTGATTCTGCCCCGCTGTTCTTGTGTGACCCCACCTGGAGTACTGTGTCCAGCTTTGGAGTCCTCAGCACAGGAAGGACACGGACCTGTTGGAAAGAGTCCAGCAGAGGGCCATGAAGTTGATCAGAGGGCTGGAGCACCTCTCCCATGAAGGCAAGCAAGCTGAAAGAGTTGGGGTTATTTGGTGATTCTATGATCTGTTACAGAGTTTCTTATCTTGTTAGTCTAATGCCTACCACTCAGGATACATTTTAGACATTTTTTATTTCTTGACATTGCATCCACAGGTAAGATGCTGATCATTTTTCTGTTAAAGCAGCATGCTGAAAGGCTCACAGAGCTATAGCTAAAACCTATACTCATTATTAGAACATTGCAGAAAGCAGAAGTATTTTATGTAGGAAAATTCAGAAGTGTTACACCTGACCAAATATGGCACGCAAGTGAAGATGCCAAAAACATTTTGAGGAAATGCTGCTTAGCTGTTTTCATCTAGAGTTATTGGTATCAGCCACTGTTTTTTTTGTGTTTCCTAAGAAATTGCATTATCTTTGTCAATACTAAAATATATGCCATAAGATTAGTAGGATGCTTTATTCAGTCTTTGGCTTTATCATATCCAGCTATGTTTATCTAACTTAAAAATAGACTACAGTAGTTTTCCAACACAAATAGGAGTGTGGTGAGTTTTCTGTCTGGAAAGGGAAAAGAAACAGTGAATATTACTTTCACAGGAAAGAAGCTTGTGCTTTGTTGTCTGAAACAATGCAGGTAAGGGGTTCTCAACATTAAATCAATTGACTGAATGGGGCCTACGTTAATCTGGGCAGCAGCTTCTGGCCAAGTATCTTCAGTGCTGTTAACAAGATGGTCAAACTCGAAAGGCCTTTGAGGGTAAGGAACTGTAAATCTAGTGACTCCTTAAACTGTAGGCAAGCCTTGCCTTTCATTCCCATTTTCTGTGTACTGCCCAGTTTATCAGAATAGTGGTATCACTTCAGTTTTGGACCTATTCATGGATGATTTGTAGCGTATTTTTTTTTATTGCTACTGAAAGTCCTTCTTGCCTCTTGGTTTTCAAGGTTAAATAAAAACGCAAATTGCATGAAAAATTTTATTAGGACTTTCCTCAAAAGCTTGTTTTAATTGCTGTATATTTCTCAGCCTAGAATTTCCATCACTTAACAACAGTACAGTTCAGTATGACTCTACTTTTTTTTTTTTTTTTGCTAAGGTGAGGTGGACTCAACCGAGTGCCTTATTTTACGTGTTATATTGGTTTTTGTCCTATGATTAAAATGGCATTGGCCCTCTTAAAAGGTCAATCGTGCATCAGCATTTCTGAAGAACATAAGATAGGAAATGTGATGCTGGAATACCCAAACAGAGACTTTTAGAGTATTGTGTGATGGGGAAGGTTCAGTGTTTCTCAAATTAAAGTACTTTGTCTTATATCTATGCATAAAAAGAGGAGCAACACAGTTGTGTCTTTGGCATCCTATTTTACGGGTCAAAACATAAAACAAGTAAGCAGTATTGTGTTTGTGTAAATTCACCTGAGAATTTCTCCAAGCTTAGACTATAGACTTGTTATGTGGTTCCCAAAGGTCTTGTACAGAGCATTGCAACTTGAATAGCCAAATACTTTTACTTTCAGGTATTTTTGTTCCTGGACAGCAGTGGGTTGTTTCATACTGAAAGAAATTCTGTGGGGACCTTCTGAAGACAAATTATGGTGACAAAACATTAAAGAGAGTATTTTAAACAGCTATTGTGCTGCGAACTGGAATGTAATTCAAAGTATTTAGTCATTTGGATATGCCTTGTCTAGTGCATAAGAAATTGAAAATAGCAAACTGACTTCAATTTTCATTTTGTATTTCCAGTTCTCTGCATCATTTGTGTAGGTGAATAAATACAGTATATATTATTAAATAATACAAGTTTAATTTTGCTCAGGTTCAAACTTTCTGGCCTTCTAGCCAGGTAGAAAAGCAAGAAACCCCTCAGTTTCTAGGCTTTGAAAGATCATGGGACTTAACAGTTATTTAAAAAGGTATAAAAAATTACTAAGTAGCACTGGATACTGTCAAAACAAACAAACAAAACCACCAACCCTCCTCCCCCTAAAAAAAACCAAAACCAAGAACAAATAAATATCAGGCAGTTTGAGGCAAGGATTTTAGCTGTATTTCATCCAGAAGGGTCTGTTGTTCTTTTTCCTTTCCCCAAGCACACTCCTTTTTGGTGACATATTCTCATTTTCCTCATTGGCAGCCCTTTGTAGTGTACTTTGGCTCTGTGCCAATTGTGCTGGTCTATGCATTACAGGCTGTATTGCACACTGTTATTTGATGTGTATAAATACATAATTATCAAACAACCAAATTGTTATGGTTTTATTATTGATATTTTCTACAACATCTCAGTGTTTTCTCAAGAAGCCAAAAATTTCTGTTATTGATTAACTAATAGCATCGAATTATGGTAATCCATTTGGCTGATTTGAATTCACTTCGAGAATTCAATCACCAAAATAATTTTAGTGTCAGTACCGGGCTCACTCTAAAGGATCTCGTTTGTATTCTGACAACAGATAGTCAAGGAACAGATGAAAAAGCTTATGCAAGGTAGCTGAGTGAAATACCATAAGGCTAACCTTCTGGGGAGATATTTCTGACAACATCTACTGTACAGGATATGTTAGGTTTTTTTAAAAAACAATAAAAAAAACCCCAAACAACTCCAAATGTACTCACCTAACAGTCTGATACTGTTTGTAAATACTGTTATGGTCACAATTATTAGTGAATTCTAATCTTCCTAACATTTTTGTAAAAATGAGGTGTTACTTTAAGATATCATATGATTCAGATACAGATTGTACTTTCAGGAAATCTGTTGGGACTTAATGTATTTCTGTGTCACTAATAAGTTTTGATCACTTCAGCAGACTATTCCTGTTAGTGACTGTGCAAGTCCAAGAAAATTCCAAATTTTTTAACCCTTGCCTATTACTTGAAAAACTTTGGCTTTTCAGTTTTCTTTAAGCCTGAAAAAACCTCTGTGATATCTGAAAGCATTTGATTGTGATTAGATAGCATCTGAGACCATACATACTGAAGGTCTATAATGAAATCTTGTGTTTTGTTCTTCAGGAAAAATTCATTCATTCTGAAATAAATGACAATAAGCTTAATGTTTTTTCATCAGTCAAGGAAAGCAAGCACTGCATCAAAAATATCAGTTCAGAAAGTATTAAATAGAAGTTTTCTTCTAAGTGAACGTTTGAGATTCTGATTTGAGTAAATTTAAGTAGAGACACAGCTGAGTACAAGGCTGAGTTTCTTTTTTTGAATGAACATTTTAGTGTCCTTAAAAGGTTCAGAAGTTGAGCAGAAAGTGTTCTTTATAATTAATGTGTTATTTTTCTCACTGATTGATATGAAGATTTATCTTTTTCTCAGGTTTTTGCTCCAAGATGTCATAGCTATACATTCGTTCTGTGACTTTTGTTCTTTAAACGCATGTGAAAAATTCAGTATGTGAAAGACAGTAAAAGGGTGTTAGTAGCACATGGCTGTTTTTACAGTGCAGTATTTTGTTTCTGGTTTATCCTGGCCATTTGATGTTATAGTTTAAATGGGTATTTGCACTCAACTGTACAAGAAAAACAGTCTCTCTTGAATGTGTTAGACCTCAAAATCTAATCATATTGGTTAGAAATTTCCTCTCGTGCACATTCATGGATAACTGAAATACTTTGACCTTTTTCGTGTTTTGCTTGATTGCTAAACAATTGTTAACAATTTAATAGGTTAAGACGAAGGTGAACTGACACAGGTTATTCAACTGAAATATTAAATGAAGATGATAAATGTGGGTTTACAATTATTTTGTAGACACTAAGAATTTTACTGTTGTTGTCTTCTCCCTGCCTACACAAGCAATATTAAACCACGCTTTGGACTTGGTCAATTTTTAGAGGACTTTCTTTGTTACCTTTGCAAATTAGCAGGAGGCAAAAACATAAAAAAAACCCAACAAACAAAAAAACCCAAAAATAACTTTTTGAAGATGTCTACAGGGAAAAGGCAAGATTCTTAAATAAAACTGATTTTGGAAAAGTTAATCTGGTTCAGTTGGGAAAATCGTTCCTGAAGAACTTGCATAACTAGAAAAATAAAAGAAAGGCTAATAATTCCATAATGCCATGAAGTAATAAGCATTTCATAATGTTCTATAAATAGCTGAGGCATAGACACAATAAATAATTTGTCACATATTTCAACCCTGGATTTTCTGTGATTTGATGATTGTTTTTCTTGTGATTCTTAGGTGCTGCAGTAGCTGGAATTTACAGAGTAGCAGGAAAGAATATGGCTCCCTTAGAAGCTCTTGTCTTTGGTGTTGGACAGACAGTACTGACGTTAATTATCTCATTTTCAAGAATTCTTGCAACGCTTTGAAACTTATATAGAACGGGAAAAAAATCTACTAGTTTAAAGAAATCTTTAATCTGAAAAGAAGCTTCCTGAAAGTGGATTCATCAGTTTATGAACTTGAATTCTAGTGCAAGAGGAAGGAAGCTATGTGGAACCTGCACTACAAATCTAGAGGTTCAGTCAAATCAGCAGACTGTCCTCTAGTGTCTGAACTGTTGTACTTCTGCACTGCGCCTTAATGTGCCTCAGTCGCAGGCAAGGTGCAATCCACGTGTGTGAAGTTGAGATAAAGCACCTTGAGTAGCTGCCAGTCAGGTTAATGCTTGGTGATGGGATTATTGTTCTTAACAGTGTTGTAATAAAAGAAAGGGACGCTCCTGAAAACTGCTGCATGTGCCAAACTTGGAGTTTAGTGCTTAACTGTTGGTTGGGTAAGCTTTGAAACTGCAATTGTAGAAGAATGCTGTGGACATAGAGCCTACTTCAATTTGGGTAAAATAGCAAGATAACTGACTTCTGTATTAGCAGAATCTATTTGAATGCTGAATATTCTTATTCAGTATCCAAAGCAACTGTTAGGTCTGTTTTGAAGTATAGATGAATACTGATGGGGTTTAAGAACCACAACTTTAGCAACCCTGATGTAATCAGCATAATGTGTAGAATGGCTCGTGGCAGTTTTCTGAAGTTCAGCACATCACTTCTACATGGGTTTAGCTTGTCAGAAATCAGTAGTTTAAGGAGACTGTATGGGAGTTACTAAGTACAATCTGTTGTGTATGCACAAACAAATCTTAAATTGATGCTTTCCTTGAAATTATTTTGTCTTAAACACAAAGATGGTTACCAGCCCTTCTGAAAACCTCACAAAGGCTACTTGTTGCAAATAAGCTCCCTATATTTGTTTAAGCACTGGTAGGACTCTTTATCCTATATGTATTCTTTAAAGAACACACAAATACAACAGACTTTAAAAGAATACACCTATGAGGAAAATGGAAAGGGATTAAAAAAAAAAAGTATAGTGGTCTTCTACCAAAAAAAAAATCTAGAGTTTAATAAAATAGTATAATCCAAAAGTTTGGAAGTGGGGCAGCATTAATGTATTTACTACCTTGTTTCTGAACACTTTGTATCTTTGGAAAGATTAAGATACCTGGAACTTTGAAATACTTAGATTTCAGTAGAGTTTGTGCTTTTCTAGTTTAAAAGGGACAGTAGTGTTGTGCATGTGAAATGTCTTAAATGTGAATGTTTTGGAGTGAATAGAAATTTTAAGTCTAATTACTAATTATTTATGAAATGCAAAATTTAAAGGGCACAAAGTTCTGTGAGGAATAAGGGAATTTTTTTTACCTCTTTCCTCAACTGAATGCTTTTCAACAGTTAGCTTTTAATGTTGACAGGAAGAGTAAATTGCTCAAAAGCTTTTGCTATTAAGATGTCAGAAAGACTTACTGAACTGTTGAAACCACTGGCACCTACTGCACAGATAAAAGAATATGGCTAAAATGCAATTTACAATCCAGCCGTATTGCTTAGTGCTTCAAATATTACAATGAATTAACCTGTCTGCCTTTATTTTGTTCCACAAACAGTTTTTTTTTTTAAGTGCTAAGGATGCTGATTATTATTTTTTTTTCTTTAAAAGTATTTAAGTCTTGTTTGGAAAATGTACAAAGTTATGGACTTTGCAGGGAACAAGGTAAAATATAGGTTTATAAACCTTTCAGTGTTATATTTTGGCTTTGAATTGCTTTAAAATGTGGCTGAATACATATAGTCTCACTATTTTGAATGTCTTAAACTTATTTATTTTTAGTGGTTTGGATTTTTTTGTCTCATCTTTTTTTACTTTCTGCTGATACTTTTTGGCATAACAGTCATTGCACTTGAGACAATAAAATTATTATTACATCTGTAAAAGGCAGTTTAAACTCCCCATTTTCTTAAATTATGAAAACTGGTTTCAGGTATTTAAGTCAAATTGAATAATAAAATTATTGAAGAGATTGCTCCTAATGTGCCTTGTTACATATATTTTTAGGGGAAAGCATTTAAAAAAAATAAATTACTGTAACTTCATTTTTGTTCTATTTTTGCCATTTCTAATTAATTTGGTTATTTGATATAATGTCTTACTCAACAGACACTAAAACATTTCTGTTTGACAACCTGGAAATGCTTGTCTGGATCAAAACCAACTGTTTCATGAAGCACTGTGTTCAGTAATTCAGATTGTCTCATGACTTCACCTCACACTTAAATTCCTTCCCAGTTTCCAAATTTCCTTGAGCATCTTGACTCTTATTTATTGTACGAGGCTATTAGGCTACCACTGATCAATGGCTTGCTGTCTTTCACCAAGTTAAATTAGAACAAACTACTGCGAACTTATGAAATGCATATAAAAAAATATTAACTTCATTCTTAATTTTGATTGCAGTGCCAATGAAATTGTTGCCATTGTAACTTTCCTCCTTTGACAAGGAGGCATCTTTGCAGATGTAAAGTTACCTTCCTCCAAATAACTTTTATTGCATAGATCATTGTAATCACTTTTAGAACAGTTAGGTGCTTAGTTGTCTCTGCTTTATATGGCATTATTGCCTGGCATCAGTGTATAGGCAGGTAATATAATGCCTAAGTGGCTTAACAGAGACAAAGTTATGTATTTGACAGAAAATTTTTTTAACTGTTTCTTGTGAGGAATATATGAGGACAAATATTATTCTTTGATCACGGCATGATCTTACTGCCTAATTCCAGTAGTGAAAGGAAATGTGAGTAAGTGGCCTTATGTCTGTGAAAATTTGGAGTTTAATTCCACATCCTTAGGAACAGCTTTGTTAAACATAAGGTGCTCTAGTCAGCGTGCAGTGTATGCATAGATACATTTGTGTGTGTATATATATGTATGAGTGATATTTTGGGGTGTATTCTGTACCTTACACACGCTAACAATTGAAATAACTTATCCCAGAAAAAGAACGTTACTTCAGATAACCTTTCCTCTCTCTCTTGCTATTAGACTACAAAGATGTCTTGTGTGTGAATGGCACTGATGGTACCCTGGATCCCTTTGGACAATGCAGTGTTGTGCAGATATCCACACAGGACCTTCTAGCACTGTCTTCAAATAGCTCTGCCTGTCTCTGCATTGTCTCACCGCATTCTGTGCATTGTTAATGATTAGTTTCCAGTAAAGAACAAATAATAATACAATTTAATCTTGGGATTATATTTCCAAATCATTATCGTTTTTCATTTCATGGGTAATTCTGAGTTTATTAAACTAATCTGTGTAGTATGGCTAGCGACATAATTTGAAGTTTACTGTTGACACTTTATTTTTAAAGAAACCAATAATTTAACCAGATTTGAACATTCAACATAGACCAAAGAGAGTAGTCCTGATTTTGTGTAATGTAGCTTTCTATTTGTGAAGTATGCTGCTTTTATTACTCTAAAGGAAATAGTATTCATCTTCAACATATTGCACATTGTTATTTATTTTGGTTACAATTTCTATTTGGATTCTGTTGGTGGGGAGACGTATATAATGTCATTTGAATGGAAGCTGTAATGGAGTCTAAGCTCTAATAACTATAAAAACTGATTTAATTGTTATTTTCTGTTTTAATTTACGTATTTCATGCACTAAGTGTGTTCTAATAATGCCTTTCCTGCACTAAATTGGAATATTATATAGTGAGCGTATTAAGCTGCATGGTTTTGTACATAGCAATTCAACATCATCCATTTCTAATTCAACATGAGAGATTTTTTTTTTCTTTAGACACAATATTCCTAGGTGTAATGAAGTATGAATTAATTGGTTTGGGAGAAGGGGGGGAAAAAAAAAAAAGTATGTGACTAATAAGGCTTAGAAAAATAATTGTGAATGTGGGAATTTTTTCAGTTAGTCTGTTGTTTCTGTAAATAAGCTTTGTCATCATATGTGTATTTCAGTTAAGGGGAAATATGTGGAGATTTGGTTGTTTGGATGAAAACTGCAACTTCATATAATTCCAGGCAATTTGAGACGAATTGGAATTCTGAATTCCATTCATAAATTATAACAGAGTGCTACATCTATATATGTGCTAGAACATAACTTTGAGTGCTACCGGAATTAAACGTGCAACTGTATCAGCATATTGACAGAATACTTTTTGAATTATTTCCTTTTTTTAACCTCTAGATTGGAAGCAGCTCAAGGTGAAAAGACTGTTTAAATTCTCAGCTGTTGCTTCAGAAGAAATAAGTGTTCTTTGTGTACAGGTGAATTTAACACAGCTGAAAACCTAGTATTGGGTTAAAAGTCACTTTTTGGGTCACATCTTGGTCATAGGACCACAACCTTTAAGGTCAGTGGGAAAAATACTCTGTACCATTTTACAGCGATGAAATCTTTAGCTGGGCTGCACTAGTTTGTGTACTTAACTGCGCATCCTCTGGTGAAAATTAAGTTGTGATAGAAGATAGACTTTAACCTGAGTACGTACCATTTGATACCTTGTGAGAGCATGTCCTGACAGCATGCTGTTTCACACGCTTGTGCCTAGAAATCAGTTTCTGTGTTAAGTTGAAATGTAATCACAAAGATACCTCAAAGTCTGTTACTGCTTAGGGCATTCTCCCGGTATAGCAGGTGTAAAAACAATTATACTCTAAAGTTATGAGCTAAAGTAGGACCTTCTTTCAGGCACAGACATTTTTTTTCCTAGTTCTAATTGTTCACCTTGTAGTTACTGAGCGCTTTAAGAAGTTACTGCATGAATACTAGTAAGATGTCAGCTGTTAAAGGGAATGGGTAGTAGGTCCTTTTGTGCTGCTTTTGTGAACTGAAAAAAACCCTCACAAACCTATAAGGCAAAGTAAATACTGAAGAAATATTTTTGATTAAAATAAATAATACTTGATTGACATACATGGCATTCCTTCTGATTTGAGATCTAACTTTTTAAGTTTAGCTTGTTTATTTAATATTGCCATTGTAAAAATCTGTTTTTTGGATTATCCATCAATACAAAGTATATTGATGAGGCCACCAGAGCTAAAAATCTGAATCCTTTTAAAATTGCTTGCCTGGAGTTTTTTACTTGCTTGAAATGTACTTAACTGTTATACAGATAATGAAGTTTTGAAAGCCCTTAGTGTTTTGGGGGGTTAGAGGGTAATCAGGTATTTCTGTAACTAAACTTTTGACTGTGGCAATATATAGAATAGCATAAAATTCTTCAGAAATACTTACAGAAGCCACGGAAGATAGATGCCTATTTTACAGTTAGAAAAAGGCTACGATGTTTGACATCTATATTGATAACTTTAACAGTTGCACTGTAGGCTTTACAAATACAATCAGTATTATAACCATTTGGATTTGGCTGAGCAAATAATGGGGAAAGGATAAAGGGAATTTGAAAATATTTAAAAAAGAAAAAGGGAAAAAGTATCCGTTAGTCCACTGCCAAAATCATGCCCCTCCAATACTGTTTTACATCAAGCATGGCTTAGACCATACACAATGCTGCATAATATCTCTCCATGAAGTGTCTCGTGGATAGAATGCACTCTACAAATTTGTTTTAGAAATGAATGTTTGTATTTTCACGTGGTGAAGTTACCTGAGTTAAAGGATCATGACCTAGACATTATGAAGGTCAAAGATAGCAAGAACAGTGATGGAGAAGAGTGATTTAACATATTGTTAATTTATGCTTTGTACAGAACTATATTACACTGCGAAAAAAGGTCTTCATTTTGAGTTGTGGATGTACTGCATGTTCATGTAACAGTTTAGCTCCAATTAAAAAAAAAAAGTACTTTAATGGGTGATATTTAGGCTGTAAATACTGTATACTATTTTCTTTTTTAAGCAACTTTTTTATTTCCCTATTTGTGTACAGTTCTCTATGTACATATAAAAATCCCACAACATTTTGAGAAACCTTTATAGTTAACTCCTACATTTCAATTGCAGCACTGATTTGAACAGGTCAATTTGGCTGTTTAGTTCTGTTCTCACAGTATGCTTTCAGGTTCTTTGAAAAGCAGCAATAACAGTTGGACAATTATTTAAAGTAAAACTTTCTTGTGCACAATTTCCACTTCCATGTTTTAGAATGGAGGCACAGTGGACCACTTGTCCAATTGTAAGATTTCAAGAGCCTTTAAGTAGTTTTTATCTTTTTTTTTTCCTGTGGTGGGAAGTGTTTTGTAGTAGCTTATATACAGAATTTATATGTCAAACACAATTTCTCATGCTCATTTATTTGATTAAAACTTTCTGTTAAAAGATTTTCATAAACTTTGTATAGTTTATTGCATGTGCTCATAAATAAGTAGTCATAAAACTATGCGTCGACCTCTGTATGAAATAATCTGATAACAAGTTTTACATTTTGTGAACCTGTTTGAAATGTACAGATGTACACATACAATAAAGCTAAAATTAATACTGAAGTGATGCACTTTCTTCTAGACTGTAGTGGTGTGTTCCTGCAAGCATCTTGTTTCTGCTTTATAGATAGAAAAAAAAACCCCCACACCTTAATAGAACTATATAATATGCTGGCAAAAGACTAAAGTGTGTTGTGGGAGAGACTTTCATTTCTCCAATATTTTTTTACACATTATTTTAATACCTATGGCCTCTGTTTCTGAGAGTTAAATTCTAGCATGTGGGGGAAAAAATGCCTGAGCAAATGAAACATGTGCCTAGTTAGAAGAGAAACTAGGCCCCTGCTTTTGTGGTTATAATAAAGATTTGTTTATGCAACTGGATATGCGTAGTTTAGAAAACAACTTGGTTGCAGAAATGAAAACCAAATTGATTCAGTTTGTCAGATTAAGACAGCTCACAATGGAATGCTGTTTGGGGAAAAAATTGCTGAGTCAACATAATGTAAAAATTTTTACCTTTAGTTTCTTTGGGTTTCGTTGTTGACAGTTATGTAGATGCTGTTTATTCTACCTTTTGTTACATGTGCTTTGTCTTTAAGGAAGTCTAATTCAGGCTGAGTGTGTTAGTCATTACCTCTTGGAGGTGCTGTTTTGACAAAGTAAGATATAAGCTTTGTATTGTCTATTTTAAATACAAGGTACAGTTTTGTTTGCTTTATATTTTATTAAATCAGTCCAAGAACATTCACCAGTAAATCTGTATCTCTTCCATGTAGACTGAATGTACTGCTTTTAGAGATGGCATCATAATACTTAATTTTTCATGAAGAGCTTAAGGGGCTTTAGAGAGAATAAAACCAGGTTATATCTTGAAGTAGTCATTTGGGCATTTTTTTCGTTTTGTTTGGTTGTGGTTTTTTTAATTTCTAAGTTAAAGTTGCTTTCAAGATGACTGTTTATTGCAAGTGGTGGAGGCACAAGAAGGGAAATTAGTCTGGAAGAAAAGATTCAAAATGCCTGAATCCTCAGATTATAAACTCCAGAGGAACCTATGTAAGGTACAATGCAATCTTGTGCAAAAGTATAAGTTTTCAGAGTAACTGCCAGAAGCAAGGAGCTACTTTAATTTTGTACCCTGTGTGGTCTAAGTGCCTCTGCACAACAGCTGGGTACTTTTGGAGTCCACCTTGTCCGCAGTGCTTCCTTGGCTGCCTGCCTTCCACCGCTGCGGGAAGGCCTGTGGGAGAGCTGAGCTGTGTGGGCATCGGGAACCAGGGGGACAGCAGGAGCCAAAAGCACCAGAGCTGCTCCAAGGTAAGTCATCCCCGCTCCCAAAATAGAGTTCCCTCTCTGGGGAGAATGATGTCCAAATGCTATTTCTAGTGCACCAAAGTGGCTCACTTAGAACTAGTTTGGGTGCTTATTATTCTTCTTGGGGGGGGGGGGGAAGTGTTTATTTTTAAGACATATTTTCTCCTGGAGAACTAACTTTTCTTGCTTTCTGAGAAGCTTACTTTTAGGAATGGTGTTAAGCCACTGCATCTTACACTGCTTCACAGAAAGGTTTTTGAATCCATTTCACTCTTTATGACACACAAGAGAAATAGTTTCATCTTTTCAATACCAAAACTAATTGGCCTGGTGAGGTAGGTGTTACCAGAATAAAACAACATTAGTAAGTTTTATATAATATGAAATATGTAACATGTCTACATACATACATGTAGATATAAATATAGATGTATAATACAGAATTGTATATGTATGTTCATGTTTAATTGAATTCATACTGGCTATACTTGTGTAAATAATGGAGGTTTTTTTACCCTTTCTAAAATAATACCTGGTATTTCTCTTTTTAAAGTATTTCTAGTAAGCTTGGGCACAGAAGTATACTGTGGGTGGAGCTTGTTCAACCGTAATATAGGATACACATTTAAGTTATTCAGAGAGCATGGAGACCTGATTTTTATTTTAAGTATGTTCCTTTTGTCCAAAATAATTACTGCACGTATCAGCCTAACTGTGTTGATGGATTACAGAACAACACTGGTTACTGACATTCCAGGCATGATAGATACTGGCAGTAGCAGTGGTTTTTAAAAACTGTTAGAAGCTGAATGAAAATATTGTTGTAGAATAGGAGCTTAAAATTTTATCAGTAGAAGGGGAGCCAGAGTAATCAATTGTCTGAGCATATAGCTTCCTATTTAACATGTAGTGTATTTCAACGCAGCAACTCCAAAAACAGACAAAGTTACCCCGTTGCACAGTGCCTGTCAACTGAGCAGTACCTTTGTACAGTGGTTGCGTTTTACTTTAGAGCTGTCTAAACTGTCCCTGATGCTATTAATAAAAATAAGAAATAAAAAAATAATAATGCTGCCTTGAGAAATAGTGCAGTCATTAGAACCATTCTTTTTCAGTGCTGTAGCAGCTGCAGCTAATGTATGCCTTTGTATTTTAAACTCTTACTGGTTGTAGCTTCTGCTTTAGTAGGATTTAGATGTTATTTGTTGTCCACTGATTATTCAGCATAAGCTGTTGGTTAATTTTTTGTGCAGCCCAGTTCCTAGGAGTGGGCAACCCAGAGCTTTAGTCTCTGACTGTTCTCTGTTGTGCTAGCAGGCACACATGTCACCTGCCCCAAACAGGCTATAACTAATGTAAGACTGCAGAAAACAGTAATCTAAAAACAGTAATCTAAAATGCTAAAATGATAGGGTTTAAATAATTATTTTTTTAAAAAAACCATAATTAATCCCCTTATCACAAAGCTAAGTAAGTTGAGTGATTAGGGATAAAGCGTAACAGTGTTTGAGAAGGCCCATCAGATGTGGGTGAAAATTCCTTGATAATGTAGATGGCTTGAGTGGCACAAGCTATGGAATACCTTCAAACAAAAGCATGAAACTTAGGTGGGATGAAGAAGCAGAACAAGGGATGGGGTGGCCAAGACCTAGGATGCACTGGGTTATGCCAAATGTCTTTGTAGTGTGTGAAAGGGAGGGAGCAAAGAAAGGTGTATTTCTCAGGGCTGGGGAAAAAAAAATTAACAAAAAAAAAAAGTACTGCTAAGAATGGTAGAAGGCTAGTTTTCAACCTGTTATCTGCAGGAGAGGTTTGTTATTCTGCACATAAAAATATAGATAACCACATCAAAGATCATGCATCAAGTTTACCATTTTAAATGATGGCAGTGCTGTCCAGGGAGGGAAAGTAAGTAGTGAGATAATGTATTCTGCTAGAAGAATTAAAGACAAATTACTTCACCTGCCACTCCTTCACAGTCAGGTGCTGCAGAAGGCATGCATCCAGGGCTGTTGCCCTTGTGTAGAAGGGATGCTTCTGCTCTCATAGAGTTTGTAGTCTGTCTTTTTCAGGGTCTCACCAGTGCAAAAAAACTCCTCCTGTTCCTGTTAAGTAATGCCAAAATAACTAATTTAAAAACTGTTCAGGATCAAATAATATTTAACTTATTAGTTACTTAAATTTTTAGTTTAGGGAATACTAGAACAGGTGCCTTGCCAAATTAATCTTCCATAAATGGAAAAGGTTTTTTTTCTTGGTTGTTTTTAAAACAAGCAAAAAGCCAACAAAGTAATAAGTACCATACTGCACCAGATCATATGTTCTGATTTTTTTTTCCTATTCCTAAAGGAATATATAATCCTTACACTAGGGGATTATTATTGTAAAAGGATTGGATGGTTTGTTTCTCTGGCACACTAGCTTGTCTGATACTGAAGTAAACCACCTGCAAAGCAAAAGTTCTGTCACTAGGTGGTGATCTTGGCCTGTGCATGCTTTCTTGGCTGCCTGCCGCCTTCTCCCCCTTTCCTCCCACACTACCCTTCTAGATAATAGCAAATAATCCTCAAAAAATAATCCAAAGCAGTAATCCTCAGTTTCTGCTCTGTTTTAATGCTGCTTCTGAATATTATGTCTACAAATGTAAAAAGTCTTGGCATTTAAAGGCTTAGGGCAAACTGAAACAATTCATCTTCATCTTTTTCCTCTCAACTTTCTCTTTGCTTATGATGTCTGGTACCCAAATCATTATTTATTATTTATGGCTGGTAGTGTTCTTTATATGAATACTTCTAAAAGTCAAAATAAAAACTACAGGAGCAGATGAGAAAATCCAGAGCTGGAACACTTAAATTATTCTTTACCTGAGTAGCAGGAAAAAAAAATGGATTTTTAAATTTTTTTTTTTTTTTTAAAGAAAGAAATAGAGTGATAGTGTATAGGTTTGGGAATCCAAGGTAAAAACTTTTTGCCTAGTAACAGGTAGTAAGGAAACAGTAAAAGTGAGTGGAGGCAACAAACTGGGACAGAAGGTAATCTCTCCTTGAGACTTTACCTCAACTTGACTTGTTACAGTGGGTGCTTTCTTTGATATACCTTCTTTCTTTCCTCATAGCGCAGCTTTCACTCGGCACCTTTTACAGGCATCCAGATGACAAACTGGGAATTTTTTCAGTAATTTACTAAACATGGTGGTTTCGTCCTTTGCATTTGCCAATGAAAGTCAGGGCTCAGACTTGCACAGCTAAACTTTAGACTCACCTCTGCTAGTGCATGGCCATTGCATTAAAGCTTCCTATCAGTCCATTGTGTGTTTTGGAAAGTGAAGTCGTTTTTGGCTTTCCAATTGGTCAGGTTCCTCCACTCCTAAATATAAAACGTGTTTTCCAAGCAGAGATTTTGGAGGTATTAAAATGTGAACAAAGCTCAATTTCTAGTTTTTCAGGTTTGGGTATGTATCACTTGACATCTTTCTGTACAAGAGAACACTGTGAACAAAAGGAAGTCTAGAAACTAAAGAGAGATTTTCAAGCTACAGCTCCTCTGACCCTCCTACCGCTCTTGGAATATTTTTGTTTTAATAAACTCCCTTCTCGAGTCTTATGTACCCAAAGTATGCTATGGTATAGTATTAACAAGCACAGCAGACGAGTTTGTTCACAATATTTTTATTTATTTTATAATAGTGTATTATTCTGCAATGAAACCGGGGGGAAGGAAGAACTTCAGCCTTTGGTGGTCCGTTGCATTTAAAGTTAACTCCTTTTTGGATCAGTAAGATAGTCACTCCTTTATTTTTAGTTTTGTCAGCTCCTGAGTACTGATTTCAGGTAGGTCAATAATATAAAAAAGACTTCAGATTTCTGAATTTAAAAGGTGTGGTGTTTTTCTTGTGGTTTTTTTGTTTGTTTGTTGTTTTTTTTCAACCAGGCTAAACAGCATTTGGAGGGCTACTGCTAAGTTGAAGTCATCAACTAAGTATTTCAACAGGGTAAAATCTGTTAAATTAAACTATAAACATCTTTGAGAGACCCTGTGGAAACTTCAAGTTGAAAAAGAAAACGGTGAGTCCCTGTTGTAAACTTTCAACAATACCAGTAACAGAAATATTCTGCCCTTTGCCATGGGTCTGAGAGTGAGTTTTCTAGTAAGTTTGCAATGTAATAGTTGAATGTTCTTGCCTTTGAGGGACCTCTGAGCACATATAGTGTGTGGATCATGTGTTTGAAAGGTACTTTAAATAAACTGTAGGGGAGAGATTTATTATTCCAATAATTAAACAGAGTAAAGCAAGTGCTTATTAAATGCCAGAGATTGCATGATGGGCCATTGTTACTGCTGTCAAAATACTGACTTAGAAGTGGTAAAAGATTCATTGAATAAGTTCAAACAGTTCCAGTGTTGAACCTGAAACTTGTAGAGCTGTGAATTTTGAAGAAATAAGGCCTTCATTTAAAGCCAGAACAAACAAGGAAAGTCTAAATAGTCTGACCTATTGCAGAACAAGTCTGTACCTAAAGGTCAGGCTGAGTTCTGGAAGTGTAGGACCAATGAGTATGGATAGCCATCTTCTGAGACCAAAGAGTTCAGCATACCCCCTCCAAAAACCAAGTACTCATCACCACGATGATCAGTATGAAAAGGTGCAGCTATGGGTGATCAAGAGATTGTTGCCCCTGACTTTGGGTGTCCACGTGAGAGAAGGGGATGATCTCCTTTAGTTGAAGTCTCAGTGTTGGCTAAACAATGAAACCTATCCCACTGTAAAAATGTGCATTTGAGGCTTTAAAGAGTATATCTGCTGCTTGATAAAGTGGTTGTTACAAATCTTAAGCCAAATGTCTGCAAGGTACAACTTAGTATTTGAGTTCTTCAGACTTTTCTTCTGCTGATCTTCCTCTGAGTGTTTGACACTGATCTGCCTTGGAATATAAAGGCTGAACCTATTAATTTCACCCTATACCTAAATTAGGGTCTTAGGACTGAACATCTAATAGCCCCATGCCAAAAAGACCAGAAGCAGATGGTGCTGCACCTGTGTGAAAGTATTAACGATTGTAACACTATCTGCCCAATTACTTCCTCTGAATAATAGATGGGTCATGACCAGGTTATATCAATTGATCTTTCCAGCTTCTCTTCTGTAGTTGTCAGGAAATTTCCCTTTCCAGGCTCAGTTTCACAAACATGTAATTTAATAGGGGCATGGTTGAATTGCTTGGCTTGTATGGTTATATGAAAATAAAGGCTTGAGAGCTCAAGAGCATAAGAGCATGCACAGTTGGGGGGGGTGGAGGGTCATAACATTTATTGCTAGACTGTAGTGAAAAAGATCCCTGCAAAAAGTGAACTTGGTGTTAGTTTTAAATCTCCCCAGAGCTTGCATGGTCTCTACTTTATACAAACAGCCCAGGGAGTGATAGTGTGTCCTAAAAGTTTGACCTAAGCTTTAGGTGTGAACAGCTTTAAGTCTAGCTTGTTTCTCAATACTTTCAATTCACTAATAGGTGCTACTGTATGGCCTTCTTGTTCACAGGTTCTTGACGTGGGCTGTGCAGCGGGACCCTTCTGAAAGGCTGTTACCTACCTGCACTGGTCACTGCTCCCTTTTGGCTTGCCTGACCTCCTGTAACTCACTCTTTGCAGTGAGTATGAGACTAAGTAAAAATGTGGGATGTATTTTTCTCATTACTGTAGCCAGCTGAGGTATTTTGATACAAAGCAAAAATCCTCTAAGCATGCACTATCTCATACATACATATATTTATTAGGATAATGCAAGCTGGGGTGAAAGAGTAATTCCCGGTGTGTACGAGTCCTGCAACACACAGAATGCAATTCGATTGGTCTTAACAGGTTTTTAAGACATTCTAAATTTCAGCAGTGCCAGGTCATATTAATGCGGTACGTTTGGTGGCACTTATGCTGAATACATATGCCTTTTTCAGCGAGGATAATTTTCTTTCAAACAGCTTTTTCTTCCTTTTGAAACCATATTTTAATGGTTTGATTTACATTCTGATATGAAATTATAACTGCTTTTGCATGTCCTTGCACCGTTCCCCCCCCCCCTTCTCCCACAGTTCCAATAGAGCCTGCCTCAAAATATCCAAAACTATTTGTCTTGAACTGTCTGGGATGGTTGATATTACAAATATGTTATGCATAAGCACCATCAAATATACCTCTTCTTCAAGATTTGCTTTTGGCTGCATCTTATTGACTGGATTCCTTCAATGGGCTATGGAAGAGAGAAATTTTCCTTCGTGCAGTTTGAGACATAAATTACGCAGCCTAAAAATAAATTTATAAAATAAAATCTATGAAAAGTACAAAATAAAAAAAAACCAACACTGTTACTGTCTGCTCCCTACCCATGGGAATCTTTTTCCAGGTGCTTTCAGGACATGTAGTAGCTGTCTCACTTAAATAGCTAAAAGGGGTCATAAATTCATTCAAAGAAATGTGACAACTGACTTTTGCCAGACAGAAAGATGTCAGTACAGAGAATGTGGTCCTTGGATTTTAGGAGCAAGGGGAATCATATGGGCATACAATAGTAAAATCTCCTCTCTTTGTTCCTTGGTACCCTAGGAAAGGCAGTCTGCTAGAGAGCAGTAAGGAAATTCAAGCTGAAGGTGCTCAAGATTTTTGCAACACTTTACAGGATATTGTTCATTTCATTTTCTGCCACAAGGACTTTGTGTTGCAGCTAGAGTGGAGAAAGGGAAAAAGATGTATTGGTGTAGTCTCATCCCTTATTCTGTGACCTGGGATTATTTTAGAAAACAGCAATTCTAGGATAATAGCTGAAGTTAACAATATTCCTTAGCTAGATGAGCACTACCACAGCTTTAGTTAGTGAATATACAGTGTTTCAAATTTACTTTTGATGAGCTGCATATCCTAAAATCTCTGGTATGTTTTTCCTAAGCCAAAAGACACTGGAAAGGAAAAAAAAAAACCAAAACACCAAAACCAACAACAAACCCACAACACCCCACCCCCCAAAAAAAAACCCAAACCAACAAAAAACCCCAAACACTCATGCCTCTTCAAAACTTTTCAATGATCTAGGATGTATCTTGAAATACATTGATGATTTCATCCTTTGCATATGACTTTGCATTGCAAATGTCACCATAACAAGCTATTAGTATGTTCTGTATTGAATGGGCTTGGCAGCAGAACAATTTTTTTCCTGTAAGCATTCATCATTTTTCTGGGGCAGTGGTATCATGAGATGAGGGCTGAAGGAGTAGTGAAGCAGAATATGAAGAAGCCTTATTGCTGTTTTCTGTGGCGTGTGTGATTTATGGATAGAGGGAGTGTTCCCTGTCTCAGTACTGAACAGTATTTGCAAGCTTTTCAGGAGAATTACTGTTATTTTAAGCATGGTCTGATTTATTTTCTTAGAAAAGCTTTGGATAGATGTTTCATGCCACTGATTTTTGTAAGTAAGCACTCTGTGTTTCGCTGACACAGCAGCAAAAGCAAATCATACATTAGTAAAAGCATTTCACCCATAATTCTTTGTTGCTGCACACTTCATGGGTGCATTGATCCAATGTCAAAAGGAGGGGAGTTAATGTAGTTTTAAATCCTTACTCTTGTGGTAGTAGTTCAGGCTCCGAAGAATAAACATAGTCTGTGCACTGGCTACAGAAAGAAATTGCATATGGACAGGCAGAATCTCAAACACTTCAAAAAACAGAGAGGCTTCCCAGGAAAGATGTGTATGCCCTGGCTTCCTATGGGTGTTTTCCATAATGTGAAAATAAGGTGAAAAAGTAGTTAATTCTAAAGTAAGATGGTCCACATACATTTAGGTGGGAATGGTTAACCGAGATTATGTGTGGACAAGTGTTGTTAAAACTAGCCTCTAAAATCGGTGTGTTAGAGGTCAGCATATGGAAGACTTAATTGATGGGTCCTATACGGCGCTGACAGAAATATCTAAAGACCCAGGTGACTTCCAAAAAGTGTTTGGTCACATTCATTATTGGCTGAATCAGTGGCGACAAAGTCCTAAAACTTTTCATCTTTCCTTGCTTCCCTGACACGTGCCCCCACACTCTCCAAAACCCCTACGATCACGGTATTTAAATAATCCAGTTAAAACAAAGTTGTTGTTGTTCAGCATCCTGCCTACCCATGCCTGCAGTCTGCTGGCACATTGCACACCCCTGCTCCCCTTTGCATACATGAAGCAGCACCTTTTATTCCTCCAGAAATGACTTCTGCTATCAACAGTAGTATGCTATGGTCGATATCTGGAGAGGAAAAAGCTCAATGCATCCATTAGGATATGTTTTCTTACGGGCAAATGAACAACTGGTGAGAGGAAATGTCCTGTGGAAAAAGTTGCTGAGTGATGTAGGATGGTGAAAGGAAGCAAATGAGCAGTTGGTGATTTATAGAGAGAGCGAGAAAAAGATGTTACGGGTCAGTCTGGCAGTGACAAACAAGGTATTTCAAGCTAATTAGTTGAAAAAATTTTGGCATGTTTTAATTTCCTGAACAATTAGGACGAATAGAAATGTCTTCTGCTTTCTTTGGAAAACATTTTTTAAAGCGCATCGTGTTAGGAAAAGGATTAAAGATCTGCAATAACAGAAATGGGAAGTCTAATAATCAGCTAATTAGACCTGGACAATAGATCTAGCCCTCATAAATAAGATCACTGTCTGTCTTTTGGTTGGCACTGAATTAAATCAAACCTTTTGCAAAACATGTTTTGAATGAAGGCTAATTCACTTCTATATAGCAGCTGCTTATTTTCTTAGAAAAATTATACCAGGGCATTGATCTTGTAAGCTGAAAAGGGAAGTGCAAAATTTTGACAGTCAAATTTTTACAGAGTGCCAATGATCCTTGGGGAAGCAGATCTCTAGTTGGTACAAATAATGAGAGCTTCATTATTCAGCTTCACTTTGTAGGTGGCTTTAAAGAGAGCTGTAGGTTTGCCTCTGGGCAACCTAGATGCCTAGTCAAATTGTTTCACAAATTGTATAAATGGAGAAAATCTTTAGCTGTGTGTTGAGGCTATGTGGGATGGAAGCATCACTTTCGTTCATGACTGAATGGCTCACCCCACTTTTTGTTCTCAAACCCCACAGCATCCTCGTGGCGATCTCATTATTACTTGCCTGGAAGTTAATCATTAAGTGTAAGTGCGTATTTTTAACTTTCTTGAAGGTGATCAGCTTTCTATACTTGCAGGACTGTCAGGTCTATCACTGTAAATAAGGGAAAAGAAGGGCGATGGTTGTGGCTTTCTGTGCCGTATCAGGGCTACCGGCCCTGCTTGAAGGCTCCTGTACTGAGCCTTTTCACTCTTCTTAAATTAATCATTTCAGGTCAAGCTTTGCCAGAGTGAGTTCCTGAGATAGAATTTGTTTTTCACCTTTGAACAATAACAAAAACTGGCATGCTACCAGGAAGGGCAGTGGCTGGGGTGGGTAGGAAGGAAAGAATCATATAGGAAATAATTGTGTAGGAGGTTTTTGAGTATGAGGAAGTAGAAACCACGAGTGAGATCTTCAACAGGTTTATGATGAATACATATGTTTAGTTATAGGGAGTATCTGTATAGAAAAATGATCTATTTTTTTTGCTTGCAGGCTTTGCATCACCATTCTAATGTGCTATTCTGGTTTTTCCCAAATATATTAATCTATGCAGGTGAGTCCGAACTGGAAAATTAAATGTGAGCAGCCCTGAATGCTGGGGAAAATTCCGACTTCACAGCCAACCCAGGATTCATACTCATTTCTGGTGCGTGTGAGACTGAGAGAAAGAGTCTCCTAGAGATTTGAACTTTGGTGGAAAATCAGCTAACTGCCCAGGAGTCGTGGAGTGGGCATGGGATGGAGGAAAGGAGACCTGTGATTCTTGCACAGCTCAGGTATTCGCAAGGACTGCGTTTTCTCTAGTAATGGAAACAACAAAATGTCCTGACTTCCCAAACCATGTAAGTCCTCTTAACTGTCCAGTGGATGTTCAGCTGCTTCTGTCTATCCAGAGTGGGCACACTACTGCGGGCGGATGTTATTTGGGAGGAAGGGAAGGAACAGTCTGAGAGTGAAGGACTGACATTACAACTAACTTTACTTCTGTGGCTCCACACTTCTTCAGAAGCACAGAGGGAGGGCAGAGGAGAAGGGGAAAGCTTTGTCACTATGTGGATTATCGGTGAAGCAAAGGGCTGATTGTTTTAAATGCACTTCTGAAAACAGAAAGTAAAATTAATGGCAACCTTTGGGTTTTTGCAGTTATGCAGGCAAATTGCACTTGTTAAATAGATTTTTAGCAGTTTCTCTGATCAGGTTGACACTTTCTGTATTCTTAATTAGAAGCTGCTGGGGTGTTTGAGGATAATTTTCAGTCCTTGCAAGATGAGAATAGCTAGTAACTTGGTAATCTTTATTTAACTTTTAAAGTAGTCTTGTCTAAATATTGTCCTTCAAGGTCTGTGAGAGGACATCATGCAATTGGAGTTAGAAATAGAGCACTGAATAAACAGCAATATTGGCAGTCAGGCAAAAAGATGCCTTCAGAAACAGTGCCAGAAACGGAAGTTATTGTACTGGACACCTACCTGTATACGAACCTTGATGGTTTTCTGGTCATATGGCATTACACCCTTGCACAGCAGCTCTGTTTCTAGAGCATCTCTTTGTAGCTGTTTTCTCCTGTGGATTTGTATTTTGTAGTCACCTGTGCTACAATTCCGGATACCTTTGAGAATACAATACTCACACCTCGAGTATTGTGTCCAGTTTTGGGCACCTCAATATAAGAGAGATATCAAGGTGCTGGAGCGAGTACAGAGGAGGGCAATGAAGCTGGTGAAGGGCCTAGAAAACAAATCATATGAAGAGCGGCTGAAGGAGCTGGGACTGTTTAGTATGAGAAAGAGGAGGCTGAGGGGAGACCTCATCACTCTCTACAACTACTTGAAA
>JAOXJK010000012.1:68554990-68571556 GCA_025774025.1 Xenus cinereus | reverse complement strand
GGAGAACCTTGTAGAGTAGGGTGGATGGTTGGACTCGATGATCCCAAGGGTCTCTTCCAACCTAAATGATTCTGTGAGAAATAAGGGGGCAGTGCCTACCTCAGCCTTACTGAACAGCTCTTCTAGTTCCTGGGGGTCCCTGTGAAAGAAGCAGCCTTGACACAGTTAGCTCAGTTGCTGTCTTGTCACTCTTCCTAGCACTTGCTTTTTTTGTATATAGCTTTCCTACCCGGAATAGAATAGTTTGGGTGCTTTTTGCCAAATTATTTTTTTTTTCTGCTCTTATTCTCTGCTTATTTTTCTGTTACAATTCAGCTAATTGTCCTCCAGCTCTAGGCCTTGGCACAGGGGCCTTTATCCCGCTGTTGAAGTGGTGTGCTGTGAGGTGCACTGCGATACTCTGCTAGGGAGAAGTGATCTTTGATGGTATCAAAGAATTCTTACAAAGCAACGCCACAAAGATCTGTGGTGTTTGTACTGCTGTTGGCAGGAATACCTGGAACAAAGAAACAAATGAGCTCTTGGGTGCTTCAGACCTGAAAGGGAAGCAGCAAAACTCGAGGTTGAAAGCAGAGCTGGGTAGTGAGCTTCATCTGATTCACAAAAGCGCAATGTAGCTGCTTTCTGAATTCTGGGGCACTCTTGATAGTTCCTTCCCCAGTTCTCAGAAGGACACCAAGTTATGCTTCTCCTGTGGAATCTTGTGCTGCATCATATACTTCATTACCTGCATGGTGGAATTTTGTCTTTCACTTTAGCAAGGGTGTTTTGTTTGGTCTCCCATTCCTTTTCCGCTGGGTCCCGAAGCCTGTGGAACTCAGCCAGTCAGCCAGCATCAATAATTAATAGTGAATAGCAAATACTTGCTGTAGTTATTTCATGATCTGTTTGTTAGTCACTGAACAGCGGCAAATAATAGCAGGAGTAAGTATCTCAGACTGTTTATGCTCAATTTCCAAGCAGCAATGAAGTGACTACTTATCTATGCAAGTAGTGTGATAACTAAATGAAAAGGGTAAGAAAGCCAATTTGAAGAGGTGGGTTTAATTGTCCTAGCTGGTGGCTAACACTACTTTCAGACAAGTATTTATTTGTAATGTGCTGTGGAAATGTGTTTACCACTTCCTGAATGTGGCATTTACTTTATTTTCAATATGTTACGGGTGCATGTGCATATTTAATATTTTTAATCTGTTGAAGGTTAAAGATTCTTACAACTACTTTCTGCTGTCATTTACTCAGGGGTTTTGAGATGGACTAACCCTAAACCGTTCTGTTTTGTTTTCAGAAAATAGCCAGAAGTGACAAAACTGGCCAAATCTTTCCTTTTCCTTGAAAGCGCAGATGTCTAAGGGAGCCCTGCTTTGCAAGGACTTTTGCAACCTTTGTTTTTTGACTCCTCTGGAATGTGTCACATTGTTATCGCAGTTGCCTAAGAAGGCTTTGGTTGCAGGTTTATCATATACTCCAGGCTCATGAACTATTTCCCTGGGGACCACACTGCATTCTTGATTTGCATGGCGTCTCGTGGCCAGCCAGCACCATTCAATTCCTGTCCTCTTGGCATCCTGTCTTAGAAAATGACCTTCTATTTTCCCCCAGTAGCTCCAAGTTGCTATTGAAAAAGATGCCTGCTGTTCAGGAAGACCCACGGGGTGTCTGGCAAGAGAAAACAGCATTTGAGTCTAGGAAGTTTCAGTGATGCATACACACACTCACACACAGTCATCTCAGGAAAAGCAGAGATGTTTATGTTCCTGTCTTTGAAATGATAAAGAATACAGAAAAATTCCAAATATGTACAGTATGAAACAGGTGCAGAGAAGCCCAGCAGCAAACAAAGGGCAATGTACAAAAACCCCAGCTTCCAAAACATGGGCTGAATTTGCACTTTGTGAAGTGCAAATTCAGAATTTATTTCCAATGTAAATTGGGTATATGCTGGGGGATGGTATATTTTTATTTTAGGGTTTTCTTAATGAATTCAGTTTTGAGAAGAAAAAAAAATTCCTTTTTAGGAAATCATTACCAAACTCTCAAGGCAGTTCTTGAATGGTAATACTGTAGGCATTAAGACATTTGTAGACTTGGCAGGATCCCTATAGAACAACGTTTTTAATCCAGTATGCACTTAATTATCTCAATTAAGGATACAAGTAAAGCCACGTTAAATTTTTGGGAGCAGGTGCTAACTATCTTCTCTGCATAGAGTAATGGCATTCTAAAAATCCCATTCTGCTGATAGGAGAAACTCATTTCCTTAACCATCTCAGAAAAATTGTCAATTGCATTTATTTTAATCCATGAGAATTTTCGTAACGGCACAGAAAAACATTTATTTTCTCATGTTCATTAAACTGTCATTCCAAACTTTAACTGCATATTCCCAATTGAGCAAATGGAACAGTAAGTTCCTGATTTATTTTCTAGCAATTCCTTACAAATCTTACAGTGAGATGGGTGAAATGCACATTCAGCTGTGTGCATGTCACTTTCAATGAGTTAAAGGTGGGGTACATACTGAAGTTCCTTGTTGATATGTGTCTATCCTGTGCAGTCTAACCAGTTCGATATTTTTTTAGAAATATGGTCTAGCTACATTTAATAAGAACATTGTTTGTAGAGAAATCCAGAGCGTAGGGAGCATACACATATGTATGGTGATTTTTAGAATACTCACATATATGAGTGTACGCATGATGTCTCTTAAGCATATAGACCTATTGTGACTTTAGAAACAAACCAAACCATATTTTTAGTGAGTATAGGCTGGGCAATGTAAAACATAAGCTCCAGATCATAGAGCTGTCAAGGATCTCTTAAGGAAAAGAGAGGAAAGGAGCAATTTATTCCACCTATTGCACTCCTACCTGTGCTGCGTATCTGGGCTTAGAGGTGCTGCTAAGTAATTAGTGACCCTGAAAGAGCATGGTTGGATGGTTTTCTGACCTGCAGCCCTTTCACTCAGCTGGAGGGCAAGGAGTGTCCTGAGGTGCCTCTGGCAGGGCTGTGTTTCTTCTGCGGTGCCAAAGGCTCCTGATGCTGGAGCTGGGGATGCCCTGCCTGCCTTCAGCTACAAATGTGCATCTCCCCCCAGCTGTGGTTCAGCCTTGCCAAGGAGCGTTGCTCTGCTTCTAACAGTGTACATTGCTTCTCTAAAGAAAAAAGAAAGTTAAAAAACAGTTGTTAAAAAACAAGTGTTTTCTAGAATGTTTTAAAACCCAGCTAAGGAACAGTGCCCTAGGAAACCTTGGCTTGCTACCCAAGTGTTTTTCACTCATGTTTCGGTTTCAAAAATAGCTCTTGTTGTTGAGGCTAATCTCAAGACAATAACAAAGTGATGATGATGATAAAAAAAAATAAATCTCCACCTCCCTCAGAGATTGGGTAGAAGCTCATACCCTGATCTTCCTTTCAAATGTAGCCTTTTTCATCCTAGCTTTTAAGGCAATTTGAATGTCACTAGGCTAAAAAAAAAAAAAAATCATCACTGTGGAGCACCAAGCAGGAGGAGCTTTTCCTTGTTTTAACACCAGAAAAATCTCGAACTAAACTTTTTCTCTTCAGACATTTATCTTCAGCACTGACAAAGCTAATACCAAGAGCCAGAGGCTTATGTTCCTCAGGTATGTGCTTTTCTAGTCCTCACAGCCTCAACAAGTTTTAGGGCTGAATGCCAACTTGACGGTGGTGGGCAGGCTTTGGGGTGGGAAAGACCTTAAAACTACAAAATCTTTCCCTGATTTCAGACTTAGAGGGCATCCTGTTGCTGCTCCATGTCAAGCTGAGGTCAGGGAAGCCTCTTCAACTTTCTCAATAACTCCGTTCTTGATACTGTTTCCAGGTCTTTGCCTCCGACACTAGAAGCTGGTGACACAACACGCCTATGGTCTGACATGGTTATATGCTCCTGTGCTGATTTTTATGTTAATCCTTTGATTTGGTTTAATCATGTAGGTTTACACTGATTATACAATAAGCTCTTCAGGTGAATCTAATTGCAGTCAACTATCACCACTTTACTGCTTAGTAATGTTTGTTCTGACAAGTCCTCAGAACTTGCTATTGAAACAAAGCAGTTGTGCTTTCTTCTTATTAAAAATATAACAATAAAAAAGTCAGCTATTCTTTTTCCCTCTCAGGAAATGTTTAATAGATGTGGTTTGAAGTTAGTTTTTTTTTTTTAAATCTCTTATGACATTTTTATGTGCCTGTTGAATAGAAAGCTGTAAACAAAAACTTACATAATGTTGTTGAAAACCTTTATATTTAAAAAAAACCTTTTTTATTTGAAAACTAAGCAAAAACAGAAATATTTTTTTCTAAAAACTTTTTTGCAGATAAAAACTTTCCAGCAGACAGTATATAAATATTTATAATGCTGATAGAAATTTTCATTTTGTTTTAAGTAGTGTTAACAATAGGTGTTCAATCAGCCCTAATTATTACTACAGTCTTTGACTTTTGGAGGGCAGCTATCCTCAGTGAAGAGAGTATCTGAAACATGCTGCAATTTCTTCCCAAACTAAACTTTTACTTAACTGGTAATGATATAAAATTTAAAAAAATTATTATAAAACACTGCTGAATTAAACTATTTAATTAATTAAATTAATTAAATTAATTAAATTTAACTTTAAAAAGATTTGAAATCTGGGATGTTCATTGCTAACTGGGAGAGAAAACCTAGTTGAAATCGATTACCTGGATTACATGGGGATACTGCCGACGGTAATTTTAAAAAACAACAACAAAAAACCCAAGAAATTGCCCAACTGGACTACTACTGCCTCTGTGTACAAAATCTTTTCATTCCTGACTAGTTAGATGATGTTTCTTTGCTGGAGCAATTGCACATTCATCTCCCCAGGGACCCATGTCCTCACGTAAGTGTTAACACACATTCCTCTCTAAAAGTTTTTGGGCATGTCCAGATGAGGTCATGGTAATTAGAGATAGAAAAGACCCTTTGGATCACCATGTTTTTCCCCTTGCCAATGTAATTCTGTTTTTTTAGGAGGTGTATTTTCAATTGATTTAACAAAGCTTTGGAAAAGTGACTCAAGATGAGGCAATTGCTCTTTGCTAGGGAGACTGTTCCATTTCCAATAGACCATAAGAATAGCCTTTTTTTGCTGTTGTTTTCTTATATTTTCCTTTGCTGCAATTATTTTTTCATCTGATAGGCACCTGAGAATCCCCAGTAACAATTCAATTTGGAGCTTGTCTGTCATTAGCAACTTCCTGCTTCATCGTGTTGTGCATTAGCTCACTCCCTGAGTAGACATTTAGTTCAGAGCTCGGCACATGATGTGGGCTTTCTTAGCTTTTTATTACTCTGTTGTTGAGCCACTTTCTTTCCTGGGACCTCTTAAGTTCTCCTGGGCTTAAAGTCAAGTTTGTTATGTGTGAAGAACAGCATGTCAGACCTGCAAGGAAAGATTTTGGTTTGAGGGAGGTTTGGTTTGGGCCAGAAATGTTTTGGGTTTTTTTTCTTGAGTTGTTCTGCTACTTCTTGTTTGTAGTAATGTCTCAGTTAAACTATAGTTAGTCACTGGTCAACAGTACCGCTCCCCAACATCTCTTTTAACTAGATTTAAAAGATTATGAGCTCACTTAATCCTGCCTTACATCATTGTAATTCCATATGGTAAAAACATAACTCTGTCAAAGGCAATAGCAATTTTTACCTGTTTTCCCTGGACTTAACTGATACAAGTCAGATGTCAATGTTTCCATTGTTGCCACATGTCCTTTTATGCATGTGCTAATATGTTTATTTACCAAGAGAGGTTTTTCTTTCCTTGCCTTCTTCACTGGGTACTGGATGATGGGAAAGCTCCATGTTCTGTCATCTTTTAAATAAATACCCTTGTATTTAAAAAAGGAAGAAAAAAATGTAAAATGTAATTGTTTTCAAAAGCTTGATGAGAAGGAGGCGGGTGTCTAGTTGTAAGTGGGAGTTAAGATATAAACAAAACGAATTGGGAGATTTATTTTTTAAAGCCCCCATGTTCATAGCTGACTGCTTTAGCAGCAGCGTGGGCTGGCTGATCTTGTTTGATCCTGTGAACCTATTTGAGGTTACAATGGATAATCTAGATATGTTGCTTGAGGAAACTTCAGTAAAAAATGATTCAGTAGAAAATAATTGTTTGCTCCTTTCTTGCGTAACTGTGTTTTGTTGTGGGTTTCTTTTTTTTCCACAGATAGAGCCACAGGATTTTAGAATTAGTTTTTTTAATAATTCTCAGAATTTATCACCATATTTTCTTTGCTCTTTTCTAGTATCAGGCACTATAAAAGACTATAGTTTTGTTACTGGAAAGCTAAATCGCCTGCCAAGCTTTCCTTTACAGTTAAATTGTTGCTTTTACAGAGAAGATAAAAGCTCAAAAAAAAAAAAAAATCACACAAAACCACAGCAACTTTCAAATAGCATGCAGACAGCAGGGTGCCTTATAGACCTCCATGCTTACACAGTCACCTTTTGAAATACCAGCAATTATACTGCATGAGGCACTATTGCTACTCATGTGCCAGTTTTCACTTCTTAAAAGATGACTATTAGTTATATTTCCTCCTTGTGAGACACTATAAAGTTGTGTAGCATTTTGAGCAAGCAAGAATGTTTTCTAAAACACATATCACTTTAAAAAAAAAAAAACAAACCACAAAACGAAACAAAAAATCCCCCCCCACACTGTACAACCCAACAACTTGGCATCTTTAAGTAGTGTAGAATACTCATGGCATCAATAAAAGCTGGCTTTCTGTTGCAGGAAAAGACTACTGTCTGTACTGCCTCTGCAACCTCATCACGAGAAGAGCGCTGTGAATGCTTATGACATGCAGGAGATCGTAAGAAAAAATAGCAAAGGCAAGTTGTGGAATAAAAAGTAAGTCAATGCCGTCATCTCCAGTGCTAAAATATTTTGTATCCGTTACACAGAGTTCTCATTCCTGTCCTCATATCACTGTGGGGTTTTTTTTAAGCACTTCTTAAAATTTCTAATAAGAAATGCTCTTTTAGGTTCATTGAACTCTTTCACACAAAGTGAAAGAAAAGAATTGAAAAGCTGACTCAAAAGCTGTGAAGGAACGTGGTGCTTTCTAGAGGTGTCTTCATCCTCATGTTGTACTCGCAGGAATTGGGAATGCGCAGATAGATTTAGCAAAAGGCTTTGGTTTTAAGGAACTTCTAAATCTTTCTCTGTTATGCTCCTTTCTTACTATGTGGTTGGCATTAAAGAAAGAGATGGAGAAGCTGAGCTGGAGAAACTGAATAGCAGAGGCAGAAGGAGAACACTATTCATGGAGGGGGAAATCAAAACCAACCAACTAAACAGAAGAGCTTTCCAAAATATCAACCAAGGGATTTAATTGGTCTGCCTTTCTTCTACTTGCAGAGCGTGTAACATAAAGTCAGCTAAACAGAAAATGAATGGGATCTCGTCTCAGAAAGGTCACTGCCAGAAGGTGGACGTGATCTTTTTATTGCCTGTATTTCAGTTGTAGAGTATCCTCACGCAATCTAGCTGGCACAAGTGATGGCATCCTGTCTCCCGTGTTGCCTTTCTCCGTGCTACACAGCCTTGCCATAACTGGATGCCTCGCGTGAGCGCGGACTGAACCAGAGTCTGGATTCATTAACTAAGTAGTCCTCGTGCAATAATGTCCTCGTCACCCTCCACTGAGGAACAAAAGCCTGAAATGGGAGCATCTCATGTTCTGGACTTCCGCGGGAGCTCTGCGTTGTGTGAGCATAACATTAAGTAATTTCTTGTGCCTGTCAGATTTAATTGCAAGCATTTTCAGAGCACAGCAATGAAATAGCTAGCAAGAAATCTCCAGTGCAAAATTAATCTACGCCACTCATTTTTTCATCCTGATACAGATTTGATACAGTGACAGACCAATTGCATTAGAAATTACACTCGGTGAGTAGCACTTGTTCCTTTCTGTTAATGGCATTGGTTTTAACAAAATGCAAACTGTTCTGTGCTGTAAAATAAACAAAAGGTTGCTCAGGATAGGCAAACTAGGTGTTGTTTCTCTCACACAGTCAAATGAAATATGGTTGATATTTACCACTGTGAATTGGTCCTGAATGTACTTTGTGTCTCCATCCGCTGCCCAATTTAGATATCTACAGTCTTTACTAATATGAAAGAGAGGGAATTAAAAACAGTAGGCATAATGAAGAGAGAATTAAAATTTGTTTTTATTAAGAATAAATAATAATTTTTTTCTTTTAACTTCTGAACTGTCAAATTCCAGGCACAAGTCATTATATGGTTTGATACCTACTGCTTTAAAAGAATATTGCTGCTTATTTGCATTTGAGGAGGAAAAAAATCTTCATAATTATGAGTGAGTAGTCACAGAAAAACTTGCATTAAATCAAAGCTAATCAATACTGTGCTTAAAACACATTACCTGGGAAAGCAAAACGGATGCTCAGCAAGAAGGATACTAATTACCATTCTGTTTCCAAAGTGAGTTCTTGCACAATTTTTTTGAGGAATCCCAAACATATTGTCCTTATTTTTCTGAAAGAAAGTAAATGGACAATTTTTGTTCTATCAGATCTGACCTCTGATCTCTTATAAGAGAATAGCCTACATGTTTTTCCTTCTTTTTGGTGGGGAATTCCAAGAATAGTTGTCTCAGGGGACTTGGGTCCATTTGTTTTGAGATCTGTAAAAGTCTGATTTCACCACTGTATTTGAAATCCCTTTAATTCTTGAGAAAAGGATAGATCTTACTATTTCATTAAACTGAATGTGATTTTTCTGTGGTTGCATTTATGAAAAAGTTAGCCACACTGCTACAGGCACGAAGTGCTTTGCTAACAATAGACCTGTGTAGCCCATGAATAAACCTTGCGTGAAACAGGTTTTGAGGAAGGGATCAGTGCTGGATTTGAGGATAGCTGGCATCCTTTTCTCTCAAGCTAAAGAGCTCAAGAGGAGCTCCTTAAGGCTGCTCTATATGGAGAAGCTGTTGATAAATAAATTAGTGGAGGAAGTTAAAGAACAAAAGCTGGTCTCTGGGAAGAGGCTGTTGTTCCAGGAAGACACTAGTACTCCCTGCCTAGCACCTCTGGGTCACCTGGCTCGATTCCCTTCCAGAGATGCTCGAGGGCTTTAACAACTGCCATGTGTCACCTGAATACCTAACCACGTGTATAGTCTTAGCCTGACACTAAACTAAGGTCAAACCTGGGTGTACACTTCCTTGACACTGCAAGTGTGAGAGCTAATTGCGGACTGTGCACCAGGCTGTTTTTACAGAGTACAATAGCTGTGTTCCAAGCTCCAATTTTTTTTTTGCTGTGAACTGTGGGCGCAGCTTGGTGTTTAGGCTCTGCTTTCTGGTGTCACTTAGTTATAAGAAAATCTGGGTAGTTTTTGGTTTTTTGTTTTTTGGTTTGTTTTTTTTTTTTTCATAATTAGAGTGCAAAAGGCAGAAAAAAAGATTCTGGTCTTCATTTTGCTTCTGAGAAATGCATGGGACCTAATGGGTTGCTGGGCAGAAGACAAACAAAAGGAACACAAGTTGAAGTACTTTTAAGGCCACTGTTTTTCAACATGGCATTTAAAGACAGTGAAAAGCAGGGTGGAGTAGCAAACTATGCTTATTAGTAAGCTGGATCTCTAAAAAGCATAATTAAACTGAACCAAGCAAGGCTTAAATAGGTAAGACTGTCCACATAAGAGTTTCCAAGTATTGAATTAGATCAATTAGTAAGCCATTTTAAGCTAATCTATTGCAAATTCTGAATATCGACATTCATTGCAGCAATTCAAACATAACGACCTCATGCTAATGCCTAAGAACCAAAAAACAGGCTGAAAACAAAAGTAAAATGGACTTGCTCAATGACACAGTCCAAGACAGGTGAAAAGTAAATAAGAAAACAACCATAAGGAGTTATGTGTCTAGTAATAATCACTTTATGTAGATTATCAGATATAATCTTTTTTTCCAGTAAAAGAGGAAAGTTTTTTGGTGTAGTTTATACATGACTAATTGCCAGTGTGACTAAGAACAGAATTTGTTCCTGAATTTCAGTCTTGTGCACTTCTGTTTCAAAATACCTGATTGTGTGTATGTGCGATGAAGCTGTTTGTCTCTTTAGAGTCTGGGTGAAAGAGAAAGAGGAAGAACATCCAAATCCCATTTTATCTCTCATAATTGTTTTGGCACAGGAAGAACTCTCAATCAATTATGGTATTTGAATCTACTGGCTAAGAGCAGCCTGGCTTGAAGTTGAACCCAGTGCAGCACAGCCACAAACAATGTGCTCCGGCCGTTCAAATGGTGCCTCTTTGCTGTAACATCACTTATTGCCACGTCATTGCCAAGGCAGACCCCTGTCGCCCCTGTCAAGGTGTCAGCTTAGATTGGTACAGCGATAGGATTTAATTCAGCTGTCTACACGATGCAGGATTGCTTACAACAAAGCAACGATAAAGTGCTCCGAGCTGGTAAGCTGGCAGTAGGGTTTGGGGGAAGGGAGGGCAGGAGAGGAAGGTGAATGTGTGTGAATAAAACAAATAGGGAGCTGTAATTACAACAAATGTGCTCAGCTTGATTACTTGATAACCTTGGTTTTCAGCTCAGTATGACCATGTGAACTTTGTAGCCAAAACTTTACTGAAACAATAGATATAGCTGTGTAACCTTTACTAATTAAAACCATAATAACAGCATGTGACTGTGCGGGAATGCATAGTTGAAGGGATGGACAGAGTTAAAGCCCAGTGCAGAGGAAACGTTTTTTGCATGTATTGATCCAAAGCCCAGTGAAGACAAAGGGAATGAAATGAGGGTCTTGTGCCAGGAGCCAGGAGACCCAGATCCTCTTCTGATAAGTCTGGAGTGTTCTGGCCAGGGCTTCTAGCTTCATGTGTTTTAAAAGTAGCTTTTGGTTTATATACTTTCCTATCTGAGGGTAATCTGGCATGAGACCCCTACAACCTGGCCATCAAAAGTGCTGTCAACCATTTCCCCTGACTTCTGCTGCGCTGAGTCGTACTGACAATCCAGTCTAGACGTGTTTTTACGTTCACACATCCAGAAGCAGTGGATATCATAGAGTACCTGGGTCTTCTCTTTTCAATACTCAGTTTCACTGCTTGTAAATGTGGTACTAAAGTTTTTATCCCATTTTTAGGTTTAATTAATATTTTTTGGCATATTTAGATTTTCTTAGATGAAAGAGCCACAATACAGAGTCACATTATGGCAGCATGTGATGATTGGAGTCAGTGATTCCAGACTTAAATCGACATGATGCTGACACCAAACTGAAGTTCCTACCCGAAGTACCTGGCGATCTATTCAAACAAAGTATTGTTTAATATGCTCTTAGGAGGAAAGTCAATCTGCTGAAACAGAATCTCTGATTATTATCCTCTGACATTTCCTCTTGCTTAGAGTTGCAAAGA
Organism: Xenus cinereus; assembly: GCA_025774025.1. Taxonomy (NCBI): domain Eukaryota; kingdom Metazoa; phylum Chordata; class Aves; order Charadriiformes; family Scolopacidae; genus Xenus; species Xenus cinereus. The sequence continues at coordinate 68,560,100 of JAOXJK010000012.1, read as the reverse complement.
AGCCATGGCCCTGGCGTGCCAAAAAATCTATTGATACACAGCAAACTGTAGATCATTTCATTAGGTAGGGTTAATAATGTTTTACAAAGTTTTCATGTTTGCCTTGGAGCAGAAGTTTAGAACAGGAGAAGGAAGAGGAATGGTACTTCTGGGAGGTCCTGAGGGGAAGGAGGAGGGGGAACCTTCAGAGGGAAAATGGCTTTTTGTAGAAGATGCATGATTGGAATCCGCTAGGGAGCGAAGTCTGGGAGGAGGAAAGGAGAAAAAAAGAGGTAGGAAGGCTTCCTTGTTCATTCTTTCTATTTAAGACAGGCACGGGAAGTTGGAATCCAAGTTTTGAGAGAAGTGGTCCTAACATTTCCAACCCCTCCAGGGGACAAGGGGATACCCTGGAATAGAAGTTGAGAATTTGAAATAACAGATTTTCCTGGAGTGTAGGGCAGAAGTGGCACCTACTAAAATTCTTCTGCAAGCAATTGCAAGCTGGGTGAAGAACCCCATCCTTTGTGCTCGATTTTCTCTTGCCTTCAGCAGTCGCTGCTGGTGGAGCGCACCCGAGAGGAATGGACCCCTTCCCCATTGGATGGGTGAGCGGTTGTTCCTCAAAGTTGCACGCCAAACCTGGAGTTGGGTCTGTAGCAACACGCTCGTCTTGCTTCGGCAGCGATGGAGCAAGCATCTCTCCTTCCACTCCCTCCCCCTGACTCCATCCTCTCCACGCGCAGGAATCCCCTAACTGGGGAGGTATGCACGGGCTGTTTAGCAATGGGGTCAAATCCATTTGGATGAAATTCCAGGGCTGTAGGGATAACAATGGCAGGAAGCGAGGCCCTTGAGCTGGCCCACGCTGCCCGCCCATAGCAGCACGTTATTGAAAGAGGTGGCCCGCTGCCGGCTGTGCTGTGCTGCCTGCCCTTGGAAAGCCCTGGCTGCTCCCCACACCACAGAGAACCAAAAGCTCACCATAAGTGGAGTTGGGCAGCAGGAAGCCCTCTGTTAATTATCAAATTAATGTACGACTGCATTGTTTGTCCAAGCCTAAAATCTCCTCGTCAACCCTTTGGGAGTTTTACGTGGTTTGTGTTAGCAAGCGGTGAATTCCCTTTCGCCCCTTGCTGCTTTCCCACAGGAAAACCCTGCCATATGAGCCCCAGCATGAGCATACTTTGCATTGCAAGCCCACATCTCGGATATCTTCAGCCTGTCTGAGGGAAATCATGGTTTACTCATTGCTCCTCAAAGTGTACGAGTCAATACACAAATAAGATACAGAGCATGGGTTTCATCAGGTTGTTACTGATGTTCAATACAGCACTTCATTTTTCATTCCTTCAGCTACTGTTTTTTTACTGCTTCGTTGAAACTCCCCATCAGTTAAGGCAGATGTGCAAATGGACCAAATCCAGGGCACGAAGCCACATCTGCCATTTGCTACAGCAATGCCAGTGCTGGAGCCTGGGAGATGTTTCTCTGTCTCGCTCTGACCCTGAGACAAGGAGGAGGAACATCTGGAGGGCTAGTCCAAGTTAGAAATAGTGTAAGCACATTTTTTTCATCGCTAACACGCCATGCAGTGCTCCAGTTCCCTGATAGCAACTGTATGGGAAAATTCCATCTTATCAATTCGTTTTTAAAAAAAAAAAGCCTTTCTCATCGGGGAATAGGAGATGGGACTCACATGCACAGACAGAGAATGTAGGAGTGCTTTGTGAGTGCTCTGATAATTGGGAAACTCCAAACCCCAGTAACTAAGCAAAACAAACCAGGAACTCCTAAAAGGCACCACCACCACTGAAAGGAAATCCATTTTTTCTGTCAACATAATGACCAGATCAACCTCATTTCCCTTGTGACTAGTTTGTTTGGAGTTTTTCTAGCTGATGACAAGAGCACACTGACGGAATGATGTCCCACACAGTTTCCTCCAAGTCGTTTCCCTTTTCTTCAGCTCTGGAAGCAGCTTGGACTGGGGTGGTCAGACCTGGACCCATGTGCTTGTTTCTCTAGACATACAGATTCTGGCTCCCCCGAGGAGGAAGTTGCTGCAGCTGTACCTGCGGTGGCACATACTTTTACGATGAGCATATAGACATGCCATGAGGGAGAGAGCTTGGAGGATGCTTCTGAATGGCACAGGCTTTGCCTAGAGACGGTGCTTTACGTTGACCGTGTTTTTTTTCCCTTATAAGGGATGGTCATATTTAAAGAGAGAGCATAACTGAGTCTCTCCCGCAGTCTGGTCTTGCTGGCCACTTGGGATTCAGGATTTTTCCTCTTTTTTTCCCTCCCACTGTGTTCCTCTATTATTCTTCTGTGACCTTCTAACGCTGCAGGTTATTTATCAAATAGCCAGTAATGGCTAAACAGAGGCCCATTATAACCAGCATTTGCAACATTTTGTGAGCGATAAATACGCTGGGGTTAGTAAATACGTTGTAACTGGGTAGCATTACATGGAAACATGAGCTTCAGTACTTGCCAGCATTTCAAACTGGATTTTAAAAATTAAAAAAATTAACTTTCATCTGAAATAGTTGAGGTGGCTTTTCTGAGCCCATTTCGGGGTTTCCTACACCTTTGTTTCAGGATTTAGATCAAAGTTCAGCTCTAAATTTGCGTCAGGATCTAGAACTGAGACTTGGTGTGACGAAGTAGACTGATGACTAGAAGTAGAAACGTGGAAGAAAACTTGAAACTCAAACTTTCTTCCAGTGTACAGTATGCATATGGATTTGTCCTTTCTTTCACGGTAAGATAAATGTATTGCCGATAGAAGATGTATGATCTTTATTTTATATCAGAAAATGTAAGCACAGACAACAGCACTATGAAGTTCCACTGGTTGACCAAGATGTTTCTCTTGCAGCCTGGACCATTGACAGCAGAAAAGCTACACTGATCCTTCACTGGTGTTTTTTGAACAGCAGTTAGGAAATAAATTCAATAACTAGGGAGGCACTTTGGATCAACTCCCTTTTTTTTGCCTGTATGCTTTTCTGCAAAGTTTTGAATAGAGCACAGACCGCCCGTGAGCCATAGGCTGTGTGTCTGTGATGCCTGTAATTTCCAGATAATTCATCTTCTAACAACTTCTTTCTCCCAACCAGGAGGGGGGGTAGCCACTTCATGTTCCCTCACAAATACTCATTCAAACTGATGTTTGTGTCTTGAGAACCAACACTGGCAAAGCTGTGGTAAAAGCTGAAGAGGAAAAAAGTCTAAAAGAGAATACTTCTCAATTTTTTAGCCTTCTCTATCTTTTTCCTCCCTCGCAACTAATTTCTTTCTAAAATCAGAGCCACATAAAAGCACCATTTAAGGTGCAAAAGCACAACTAACCTGCTCAAGAGTAACATGCAAGTCTTAACCATATGATATTCAAATATTTGTATTTTGTTTTCACCTACGCAACAACATAAAAACAGCTGCTTAACTTAAACATGTCACTATCTTTTAATACAAACTCTTCCCCGTAATGTTTTTATTCTCTTCCATACCCTACCACTTTCTTATTCCTACTCCACCCGCTTCCACTGTTTCTACATGCTTTTCAAGTTGTTCTGCTCCGATTTGGTTTATTTGTGCTGTACGCCATCCATAAAGTCATCTCTGGAACTTATAAGTACTTTCGCAAAGACAACAGTGGGAAGGCAGTTGCATATCTTATTATTTTTGGCTAGATCCTCCAGGAACAATGGCTATTGTTTGGCAGCTAACAACAAGGAGGCTGCTTTAGCCATGGAACGGTTTGGAGCCTGGGGGCTGTTCCTCAAAGGGTTGTGAGCCATTCTAAGGTATGTGTGATTCAAGGTCAAAACTATTTGGAAACAGCTGTTTTAAAAGAAAAAAAAAAAAAAAAAAAAGACGGGGGGAAAAAAAAAGGCACAACAACCCCAAATCTGAGACTATGGATAAAAATAATGTGCTCTATTAACTTTTGTTTCTTTCCTCTTGCACATGATTGTACACGACTGACTTTCTATTTATTTTTCCCTGTGATTTTTGACTTAATAACACGGCGTTAGTCGGCTGAGAGGTGATGCGGTGGGACCAGAGAGGGGGGTTTTCTTTTTGGGCTGGTTTGGACTCCCCGACGTGCGGGTGAAATTAATGCCTGTGCCTAAAAGCCTCCAGCTGGGCTTGAAGAGCATCTGTGGCAAATTTCGGGGAGGGGGTGTGTGTGTGTGTGTGTGTGTGTGTGTGTGTGTGTGTTGTAGTGACATGTTAATTAACACCGCTTATAACGTTGAAGAGACCCCCTTGTCGCAGCACCCCCGAGTGCCGTGATTAATGTTGAAATAACCCACAGCAGCAGCTTTTCCACAGCTGCCTATAACGCTGCAACGACCCCCCCAAAAAAGGGGGTTGGGGGCTTTCCGGCGGGAGACGCGTCTCCTGTTGGCGCTTAGGGGCGGGAGAGCTGCCGCCGCATTTTGCTCCACCAGGGGGCGCTGTGGCGCCTCGGGAGCGGTGGGGCCGCCCCGCCCCCGGGAGGCGGTTCCCACGGACATCCCCGGAGCGCGCCACCGCCGGGGGCATCCGCGCCGCCCCCGCCCGCGGGTGGGTGTTGTGCGGGTGAAAAAAGGCTGTGTCTAGAAGGGGGAAAAAAGCAAAAAAAAAAAATAGTTCCCCGGGTATCCGAGTGGATTTTTCGCGTCGCGAAATGACCCCGTGGAGGCGGGCGGCCGGACGCAGCTCGTAGCCGGGTGACAGCCTGGCGGGGATGGGTGACCCGCTGCGGCCGGTGCCGGTTTGGGAAGCGGCGCCCTCCCTACCGGCGCGGCGGTGCCGCTGGTCTGTGATCTCCGGCCTTTCCTCTCCCGTGACCGCGGGGTCTGGAGGCAGACCGCAAGTAGCTGCTGCCGGTGGCGTGGCAAGATGTATGCCCTTGTGCAGAAAGTGTTTCCCCGTGGGACATCTGTAGGAGGATCTGGGGGTCCTGGTGGATAGCAAACTTTCCATGAGCCAGCAATGTGCCCTTGTCGCCAAGAGGGCCAATGGGATCCTGGGCTGCATAGGGAGGAGTGTGGCCTGTAGGTCGAGGGAGGTCATTCTCCCCCTCTACTCTGCACTGGTGAGGCCACAACTGGAATACTGCGTCCAGTTCTGG
>JAOXJK010000012.1:68511315-68554890 GCA_025774025.1 Xenus cinereus | reverse complement strand
CCCCGCCGTGTGTGTGTGTCCCCCCTCTCTGGAAACGACCCGAGTTAGGATAACCAAAACCGTCAGAACCTTCCACCGAGCGAAACGTGCTGATTTTTTTGGTCCGTTTTTCTGTCTGGGGTGTGAGGGGCCGGCGGCAGCCATACCCCCGCTTTAAAGTTGGGGGGGGTGGGTTTTTTCTTCCCCCCTTCAAAGACGCCCCACCGAGGTTGTCCCCCTTCTCCTGCAGCCTCTAGAAAAGCCCCACACGGAAACAAAGGCTTAAGCGTGGGGCGCCTCTTCTCGCGTACGGGCTCCTCGTGGCCCGCTTTGCATCGGTTCTGGGGCAGGCCGAGCCCCGCTGCGGCCGTGCCACGCTGCACGTCTCTGCCCCGTAACCCCAACCCGGGCCAGCTCTGAGCCCACAGCTGAAATCGTTCCCATCGTTTTGGGAGTTCCCGCAACTTGCCTTCAAGGAAATGTGATTTGGGGGCCTGGAGAAGAACAGCCCAGGACCTTGGAAGCCTCTGGGCGAGAGCTCCGGCCACGGGTCAGGGAGGTTGTGCTTGCCCACGCGGTTGCCCCTGCCATGGGAAGGGTCGCTTCTAAGCTGGTAGGGCAGGTGCCCGGGGACAGTCCTCTCTCTCTGCAGCACAGCCTGAAATCTTCACAGATGGACCATCTCCTTGTCTCCTTGTACTGTGCTGCTGTGTCAGAGCCGTGGGATGCTGCTACCGGAGCTCTTGATCCCAGAAAATATGGTGTTTTCAAACACGGGCAGAAGTGGCAGTATGTTGTAGAAGGCCATCTCTTAGTAGACTAAATGACAAAGATGCCCTTGACCTACCTACCAGCTGGTGGTGGCATCATCCCTAGGTGGTTCTGCGCCACAAACCTGAACAAGCATCTCAAAAGGGAAAGCAGGTATGTGTTCGCGTATGTAGGTTTTCGTCTCTTCTCCTTGAGGAACAGTCCTTGCTGACAGCAAAACCAGATTGTCCTACACACTCAGAGGAGTTAGAGAAACACCTGTTTGTCTCAGATGTAGAAAAAGACATTATTTTCTTATGTATGTGCTGCGCTCTGGCTAATGAGGGAAACTACCTTCTCAAAGTGAAAGGAGCTTGAAGGTTTGCTAAACATTTTGAGAGTCTTTGATAGAAGATGACACTGAAATATAAAGTATTATTATTAAATTTTATAGCTCGGAACTATTATTGGGGCATATCCTAGAGATTTTACTCAAACAGGTTTTCAAACATGAACATGTGGAAATCAAACTGAACATTTTGACATTAAAGACCTTAGGTATTTTGGCTTGCTTTTTGGAAACACCGAACTCCTTGCAGGGTAAGGCCTCCAGAGACTTTAAAAAGGCAAAAAAAAATCACTTTAGGAGCTTTCAATCACTGGTAATGAGGTCTGATCTGTTGTAATTGTAACTGGTTTTTACCTGCTGTTTTCTCCAAATAGTTACTTCAGTCACAAACAGTTCTTAGCTGTCAGCAGTAGCCTCAGGTCAAGAGCAGAACTTGCTATTAGGGTTATTCATATGAATCCACACAGCCAATAACCTCTTCCTTTGAGGTAAGCAGATAACCAGTAAAGTTAAATAGTAACAAAAATTATTATGAACCCATATATGAATGCAATGATTTTTTTCCCAATATTTACTGAATAATTTGCCTGGGAAATGGGTCTTAGTTTGGCTCTCATGGCTGGTTCTAAGCCTCCTCTTCCCAATACCCCTGAGACTCTCTGGTTAATTTTGTGGCACAAAATATTTAATTATGTGCTCTGCCAAGTGAATACAAGGTCTCAAATTGAATTTCAGCCTCCCTGGGCAACTATTTTAGACACTTTGGTAGAATGTAAATGCATATTTTCTGCATGCCAGATCCCGGGCCCTTATCCATCAAAGTAAATCTTCAGTAGTTCCACTGAAGGCTTGGAACAATCCTAAGTTATGTTATTGAGGTCAGATTGTGACCCTGAAGCTCTGGCAGAGACCCAAACCAAGAAATTTGTGTGGGAAATTGGGGAGGGAATAAATTAGCACTTGCCTCTGCTTTTTGTGAGAGTAAACTGTTACAAAGGTATGAGCGAAGATGAAAGCTCCAAGTCGTGGTGGATATTGCTTTCCAGCTGTTTCTGCTAGAAATAGCTCTGTGTCTATGTATGGGATTGGTCCTTATTTTCTGATGGTGCTCTATCAAATAACAACCGGGTTTACTTCCCCTGACTGTCCCTGTCCCCTCACTCCCTCCAAAAAAGAATTAAAAAATCACTTAATCTTGTGAAAAGAAAGTGCGGGGGTAGGCTCTAGTTTGGGGGGGTTTGCTCTGGTGAATTTAAACCTTCGTTTTCTCCCTCTGGCAAACAAAAGTGTCAGGTCTAAATAGTATTAGGTAATTGTGGTTGTCATACTGCACATTGTACAGTGGAAAAAATTAATTGCTGTTTTTTCGCCCGAGGGTTTAAGCAGCGGTCCCTTCGTCCGACTGGGAGCATGTCATTTGCCCTCCCGATTGAGACTGTGTTCCGTGGAGCAGCATGAAAGGATTCCTGTACAGCTGCACCGGGTGAGTGGGCGGGCATCTCATTCAGCAATAACATCTAATTTATACGGCCGTGAAAATCTACGGCTATAAATAAACAGTTCTGACTGACTATGCATACTTACTCAAAATAAAATGAGAGAGAGAAACAGACTGGAAAGAGAAATCTAGCGTAAAGGTGGCAAAGGCCAGACCCTTACACAGAGTCTCTCAGTAATGCTTTTTTGAAATCACAGGGAAAACGTCGGTTTGTGAACAAGGCTTTTTTCCTTACAGGGATCCTTACGTGCGCAGCAGAGAAAGGAGGAAAGCAAATCCAGGTTCCCCGCAGTTGTGTTTTGGGGACAGGCACTCCTGGCTGCTTTCCTGAAGAGGGTGACGGGGATCCAGCCTCTCCGTGCAGGACGTAGCAGAGAACAGTGCTGCTTCTGAGCCCTTTTGAGAGAAAGAAACAGCTTCCCCCCTGATGCTCCTCAAACCCCTGTAGTGCAGCAGCGCAGGCAGCGTGCCAGATGCCAAAGGTAATCCTGCTCCCACAGCAGGAGCTGAGGACGGGATCTGATGTTCAGCTCCTCTGGCTGGACGTGGGAACAACTGCCCCTTCCGTGTCAGGGCCCAGGCTTTGTTTCGAGTTCGACATTTAAACTGTTTGCACTGGACTATCAGTACAAAATAATAAATAAAAAAAGGGAGAGAGAGAAATGCCCAGCAAACCTGCACAGGTCGTCTCCTGAACTTTCTCCTCTTCACTAATTCCCTTCATGGCTTTTCCTCTGCCTGTCTCTCTGAAATATTTCCTTTGACCAGCACCTTTCAGCTGAATTCTTTCCATGTTCTCCTTTAGCATCAACAGAAAAGGAGGGAGAGGTGTGTATATGCAATTGCTTACATTCCGCTTGCAAAGTTAGCTGGAGCTATCCAGTTAAGCTGGGAATTACTGAATGCAGGCACATTTTTCATTGAGTTAACTTAGTTTACAGTCTAGCCCTCGTATGTTAACTTCCCAGGCTAGAATTTTATCAGGTGCTTAAGATGTGAGAAGAACAGTCTTATGTATACACAGTATTATATTTTTTTATTGCTCACAGGCGGCTTACAATGTGTTTCGTTTTCACTAAGCTCCAGCAGCATTCGAAAGATGAAAACAACACCCTGGTGAACTGTGCGCGCGGTAGCTGTAAGCTAGGGCTTTTGGCAATGAAGATGGAGTTAGATCTTCCTTTAAGTACTGCAACTAGTTTCAAATCCTCATTTAAATGCAAGGCTAATAACAGAGATATTTCTTTTTTTCATGTTGACCATTAAGGAACACTTGCTCTACTGTCGGGTTTGCCTGTTTATTGGAGTTTGCAGTGTTTTAGATGTTAACAAGATGTTGAGGCTAATAACAGAAATCAACTATATTGAGCAAGATTAGTAAACATGTGAATGGAGTGTAATTATATGGCAGGCAGCTTTATGTTAAACAGTGCTTTAAATTAACATGCTTTCTGTCAAAGCAATCATACAGTCAGTATAATTAGGTTACTTTTGCTGCAAGATTAACTGAAACCAAGAAAAAGGAAGAAAGTGTTGTGTTCAGATTTCCTGTTGAAATGGAGGAGAGATATTATGCATATTAATATTCCAGAACGTTTCTCATTAGAAGAACTTGGCTCCTCGGTGAACTTTCTGAGCAGACATTCCTAATTACAGTCCTTGTTAGCCCAATTTGTTATCTAGCTAGCTTGGAAGTCATAGCACTGTTAAAATTATCCCTCCTCTTAATTTTTTCCAGACTTGATGAAGGGCGATCCAAACAAGACTTGGCTTGCATTCACAGGTCTTTTACAGAGTGGTGCCAAGCTCATGAGGGAGTTCATTTACCAGTGACGAGTTTTAACCATGGACACATCCTCACGTACATTGTGCAAGAGATGAGAAATCTGTGTAAACAGATGAACACAATTTTCTTATTCATAGCAGTTGCAGAGTTATCATGTAAGAGGCAAACATTTCATATTTTCCACCAGTTTTCCATATGTCTGATGATATAATGGCTTCACCAGAAGCTGCAATGCATTGGAGAAAGGATTTATCACAGCTGCATTTATTTTCCTCTACTTCATGGCTTCAGCATTCATGGAGAAATTGTTTGGCTTGAAGAGGAGGATTCACTTGCCTTTCCGCCTGTAGTCCAGTATTACTATTGAATCTCCTGTTTGGAGGAAGAGGAGAAGAGATTATTGGGGGAATTAAAAAAAATAAAAGGCACAACAGAGAAGTCCTCTAAGATCAAGCATGCTGTTGGGAGGAGGATGTGAACCTGACTGCAGCCTCCCGACATCTCTGGGGAACCAAACCCATTTGGGAGTAGGAGTAAGCTATGAGTGCACGGTTTGGACCAGCTGCTAATGCTAAAGTGCTGCAGAAGTCAAATGAACCTTGGGATGTCCCTAGTAAACAAGGGATTACTCCTCTACTGAGGAGTGATTTTGGCTGCTCATGGCCTGGACAGGTGTACTCTTCGCCAGATAAAAAACTGGCTGGATGGCTGGGCCCAAAGAGTAATTGTGAATGGAGTTAAATTCAGTTGGCGGTTGGTCACAAGTGGTGTTCCCTAGGGCTTGGTATTTGGGCCGCTTCTGTTTAATATCTTTATCAATGATCTGGATGAGAGGATTGAGTGCACCCTCAGTAAGTTTGCAGATGGCAACAAGTTGGGCAGGAGTGTTGATCTACCTGAGGGTAGGAACACTCTACAGAGGGATCTGGACAGGCTAGATCGATGGGCCGAGGCCAGTGGTGTGAGGTTCAATAAGGCCAAGTGGCGGGTCCTGCACTTGGGTCACAACAACCCCGTGCAGCGCTACAGGCTTGGGGAAGAGTGGTGGAGAGCTGCCTGGCAGAAAAGGGCCTGGAGGTATTGGTTGACAGTCAGATGAATATGAGCCAGCAGTCTGCCCAGGTGGCCAAGAAGATCAACAGCATCCTGGCCTGGATCAGAAATAACATGGCCAGCAGGAGTAGGGAAGTGATTGTTCCTCTGTACTTGGATGTACTTGGATGAGGCTGCACCTCAAGTACTATGTTCAGTTTTGGGCCCCTCACTACAAGAAACGCATTGAGGTGCTGGAGCTGCTGTTCCAAAGAAGAGCAATGAAGCTGGTGAAGGGTCTGGAGAACAAGTCTTATGAGGAGTGGCTGAGGAAGCCGGGGTTGTTCCGTCTGGAGAAAAGGAGGCTGAGGGGGAGACCTTATGACTCTCTGCAACTGCCTGAAAGGAGGTTGTGGTGAGGTGGAGGTTGGTCTCTTCTCCGAAGTAACAGGCAATAGGATAAGAGGAAATAGCCTCAAGTTGTGTCAGGGGAGCTTTAGATGGGATATTAGGGGAAGTTTCTTCACTGAAAGAGTTGTCAAGCATTGGAACAGGCTGACCAGGGAAGTGGTAGAGTCACCATCCCTGGAGGTATTTAAAAGATGGGTAGATGTGGTGCTTAGAGACACAGTTTAGTGGTGGGTTTGGCAGTGTTAGTGTTTTGATTTGTGTTAACGATTTGACTTGATAATCTTAAAGGTCTTTTCCAACCTAAAAGATTCTGTGACTCTATGAAATCTACCATGGGGCCCATCCCTTGAAAATAACAGTGCTTTGCTAGTGAGGAAAATGTATCTGCCACCAAACAAGCCTAGCTTGGTGCAAGAGTGTGTAAAAAGCTTTAAGGTAAAACTAATCTGAAAATGGCAGCAGATTATTAATCCTGCAGATAAGATATCTGGAGCGTCCTCATGTGTCTGGCCAGGATGGCAGAGGACCTAACAAAGACCCTCAGCTTTCTGAAGCACTAGCTAGAGACCAGATGTGCCACCTTGGGGCACCAAGTATGGCAACAACCAAATATATTGGGATTCTTTTATCTTAATAACTGTTTCAGCCGCTCTTCTTCCCTGTTGATGATTATTTACTCACAGAAAACCCTCTTTTAAAGGTCCTTTCCCTGTCCATAGACCTCAGAGGCTCCGAAACACTAATTGCTGTATTTTATTTATCTCCAGCCTGCACAGCATTTGGCAATTGACCTCATATGGAACAAAATCCTGGCATTTCTCCCTTCCCAAATGATCCTGTAATTATTTTGTACTGACCAAATAGATATTTTAAAGACGGGGGAGAAAAAAATACATCAAAAAACCCCAGACTAGACTGTTAGGCCAGGGACAGCATATTAACAAGCACCTGTTAGTGTCTGGCCTCCAGTGATGAAATCGTAAGCCCTGGGTTGCCAGAGCTTCCGATGGGGTCTCCCTCCAGTGGATCATCAGATAAACTTGTCAGCAAGAGTAGGGCATGTGACAGATGGTGCAGGTTTCCTTTAAATAGCTCGACTCCTCTACCCGAGGGGTGAACTGCAGCTTGGGGGAGTGTCAAATATGAAGGATATAAATATGCCATCACAGGTTTGTGGCATAACTAGGATGAATGGATGAGACAAAAGTAAATATTCGTATTTAGTTTGCAAACTCTGGGCTGTAAATCCTCTTAAATTTGAGTTCCCTTTGTCCCTGGCAATGTAGTGACATCCTACATATAAACATTGTTTGTTCACTTAAAGGAACAGATATACCCTGGACTTTTATTCTTTGTTTTTAAAGGCATGATAGAACAAATGAAGGTATCTTCTGGAAAGGAGGTTCAGTTTATAAAAATCCCTCCTGGACACTGTAATAATGAAGGGTGGAACCTGTGTCTGGGCTGATAACTCCCTGCAGAACAAGAGCATTTTAACATTCATACTAAAACTGCTGTTCACAAGCCTGTACCAGTACAATAGTAGAATGACTTCGTATCCCACACAGTTGTCCTTTGCATCCCTTTATTTGCCACAATCTCAACAGCTGCTCAGAAGAATGAGAGCATCAAGAATTCCATCATGTTATAGTATTGCTTTGTATTGCACAGATTCATGCGCTGTCACATAGGCTGAGTTTCCCAATAGCTGACTACAGAGTATTAAGGAAGCTTGGTTTCACAAGCACGTAAATACAAAAATAAAATCCAGGGAAAATGATAAGTTCCTAAGACGTTATATGTTTCTGGAAAATGCATTTAATGCAAAAGTAATACAAAAAGAAAAGGAAAAATACATTAAAGAGAAGATTGCCATCTAATTTTACCACAGCCTTAGGTGAAGCCGTTTCAACAATGTCTTTGCAAGATATTCAAGAGCTCCCAGAACATCTGGAGGAGCACATCCATCCCTGTCCTGGGCATGAGGAAGTCACTCCACCATAAGTTTCCTCTTTTTCCTGAGAGCAGCAACTATTATTCTTGTTTTACTACCTTACCTCTTGCTTCAGAGTATCTTTAATTCTGGCTTTGCTCCCTGTCCAGTGTTCCTCAGCCAGCTGTTGGCCAAAGCTTTCCCTTCTGAAGGACAGTGAACGTCAAGGTGGGGAGTCTGTTGGAGCTGCTGCCCGCTCCGACAGCCAGACTCCCTTTCTACCCTGTTTCTCTCCCAAAGAACAGTTTCACCATCTGGGGGTGAGCATTTCTGTGGACTTGGCAAAGACCTTGTGGCTGTAAAATCTCGCAAGTGGTTTTGCCCAGCAGGCTTGTCCCTCAGCAGGCATTTAAATCACTGGTGGAGCTTGTAGCTGTTGCTAGTTATAGCTCCCATCCACCTGCATTTCAAAGTATTGAAATGAAGCAACTGATGAATGTTTGGGCTTTTTTCAGGTGTGTTAGATGGAAGATAAATGAATCTGCTCCATCTTCAAATGCTGGTGCCAGAGAAAAGACCTCACCTGAAATGTTGCTCTGTCTGATGTGGAGAATTTTGATCTAAATTTCTCCTGCGGATCTGGTTGTCTCACCAGGAGCAAAACCCGAGGGAAAACTGCCCTGCTTTGTTTTTGAGGGTTGTAGTTTGACTGGTCAAAGTAACATGTTTTCTACCCATGGGGAACAGAAGAAGCTATCACACGGTTCGTCTTTGGTACTCGGACCCTCCAGCCAAATTCTTGGCTGAGGTAAATTTTTATGTCAGTAAAAGAATCAGCCCATTGTTTCCAGTTATCCTCTTTGGAGTTTCTGTATTGCTCAACATTGTCTAGTACTCTAGAAACTCTGGGATTTAAAACCAAAAAAAAAAAAAAAAACAGAGTCATTACTGGTACTATTTTCTGTGCCTCTCAGGCTGTGCAGCTGGGTTGCCTTAGTTACCACCAATCCAACTGTGCAAGGGGAGGGAGAGGCACACGAGAGATAATACATTTTTAAAACCTCCAATACTGTATGAAACAGTTTGTCTATAAATAATAAAACAAATTTAGGGTCTGGCATCTCTTGGTTGTTCTGAAAAGGAAAAACAAGGTTATATTATTCGAGAGCCTGGCTTTTCCAGCTCTCAGAAATGATATTGCATCTGTTTGGTCAAGCACAGGACGTAGCTTTAAAAATTACTTGCTCAGAGCTGAAAGCTGCCATCCATGGACTCTGGAATATCTTGGAGCTAAATACACCTTTAAGAGTGAAAAGGAGTAAATATTTACACAGCTGGTTTTAGAAAAAGTGATAGTGGCCTGAAGCTATAAAGGACCATGGCAGAGAGCCCATACGAAGCACGGTATGCTGTGGGACAAGCTTCATTTGCAGCCTACAGTCCACCACAGGATGTAAGTCCAGAAGGAAACCAGGCTTACCACTCATGGGGAGCTATTTGGTAATCACTTCTTGCACCTTCGAATAAACACAACTTATCTGGGCACACACTCGGCTAGCTTTGTTCCTTCAAGTGGGAAGGAAAGAAGAAGAAGCAGCTGCCCTGGAGCTTTTCCCTTTGGGCCAAATCCTGGTTGCAGCAGCCTTGACAGATGCCACCACCATCAGGTCTGATGGCTTGGTGGCTACAGGTGTTATTGAAGAAAGTGTTTCCAGATGTGCCTGTAGGAACCTATGGTGTTACTTTGTACCTCAAACTGTGGCTTTTGGGGGACAAAGCAGGCAGCAAAAGGGAGGGCAGAAGTGCCTTTCCATGTAGCCTTTCTTTTTGGGGAGGGAGGGGGTGGGCAGGGTGGAAAGTATGGAAAGATTGAGAGGTTTGTCCTCTACCACCACCACAGATTGTTTTGCTTTACATGTGTGGTTTTTTTTTTTTTTTTTCTGCAGGGTTATTTTAACTGCATCATCTCCCTTATGGTGATGTGAAGGTGAGATGGGAAAGGAGAGGATGAAAAAAAAGTACACGGAGCCATTTTTGCCACGAGAAGAAAGGTATGTTGGAATTGCGTCTTCATTCGGGCTGCAGCTGTTTTTACTCTGGCAATGCTGAGCCACAGATTTGTCTCAGTCAGGAACATATTGAGACTCTGGCACACTGTAATTTGGAATAGCTTCCCTCTGGCTGTGTTGCAAATGCTTATTGGGACCTTGTTATCAATAGCAGCATAAGAATGTCCTGCACTTCTCTTGGGTGGGCACAGCTGGGAAATGGATGGGGAGAATTATCCGAGTTGAAAACAGCCCCTGCTCACAAGTAACAGGCGTGTGTCGTGGAGTAGGAAGGCATGAGGGGCAGTGGACAGGAGATTATCGAGAAGTTATTGCTGCCCAAGCCCCCGTATTATCAAACAGCTGCCTCAGATACCGCAGAGTTGCCAGCTATTGGGGTACAGCTGGCAGCTTCTTTTATCCACGTACAGCAAATCCAGGGAATGCTGACAGTCCTGGAGGTGAAGAGCTGAGGATGCACGTGAAGTAAGAAGGGTTTGCACAAACATGGGAAACTGTAACTCGGGGGGAGTGTCCTGCACGCAGATGAAAACACCATGTGATCATTAAGGCTGTGATTTTGTGGCTCCTTTGAAAAAATATGGAGTACGCATGGAGAGGCAGACCCACCACGCACACAAGAGACCTCCATGGATTCCCAGAGCACATCAGACATCAACAGAGGATATTGCATATGCCTGTATCCCGTGTTTATATATATATTCTCTGAGGTTGCATTTGTACTATCGCAACTGGGGGTGCTTTTCAGCTATTCTGTCTGCACAGAAAAGAAAGTTGGATTCTTGTCCCAGTTTCTATAGAAATCTCTTAAATTAACATCTCTTTCTTAAGTGAATACATTCAGTTGTTACATTCAAAATGCACGTAATTTTTACAGTTAATTTGATCTCTGCTTGACATGACCTTTTGTCCGATCAATTAACGCCTTGTAATTCAAATTATTTTAATTCTGATTATCTCCAACTTATTCATCAGGCATACTCTAGGCTTGACATTACTAATAGGTACTCAGTGATGAAAAAATCTTTTACCTAGGTTTATCAGATATCAGATCTCATTTAAAGACCTACACCATCTTGTAGGGTTGATATGGTCTTTGATTAGTGATAGTTGTTATTTATGTGATGCCTCTTAAACCAGAGCTAGTGTAGAAAGGCTGCGGATCTGTTTTCATTTATCAGCAATCCTCATCTCGTATCGTGTTTATGCAAGAGCGGAATTCAGCCAAAATTTCCAAACATGGACATGTAGAGCAAGCATCTTATTTGCAAAGGTATCAAGCGGTGAAGTTGGTTATTCAGCACATTTGAAAGTCAATCTGCTTCTTTTAGGTAGCTGAGCACGGATGGTGAGAGACTAGCTGCAGACACTCTACTTTGGCTTGACAGGCATGTGAGACTTCACAAAATGGATCAGGCATCAAATGTTCCCTGAGAACAGAGGGAGGTTGTCTTATTTATTTTCAGAGGTGTTTTTCCAGGGTTTTTTCTTTCATCAGAAAGCTAGTTTAAGAAATTGCAAATGCTCACACATTTGTCCTAAATAAAATACACACGTTTTCCTGACAGGAACACTTTCATCCTCAAAAACTTAATCTTGAATGAAAAAGGAGAGAGAAAACCAGAGGGGATAGTAATAATAATAATATCCCATGCCAAAGCTGGATGCATCACTTTTTTCTTTCTTCCACCTGTTGAATGTGTCTTCCTAAACTACTTTTTTTTGTTTGCTTTTTTTTTTTCTAATTGCCAATTTGTCCAAGGAAGCTGCCTTTCATTTTCTTTAAATCACTGCTGATTATACCACTACTGAAGCAGAGGGGGAACTCTCAACAGTTTGTAAAACTATCTGAAGAGCTGTTTTACTCATGGAGCTGCTACGATTCTTTCACTTGGATACATTAATGCCTTCCTATAAATTGTCAGTAAACAGTGCCATTCCCTAGTCTGACAAACATCGTGTGATACAGGTGTAAGAGTTTTAGCCAGAGAGATTTGGCTTCTCTTGGACCCTTGTTTGAGAAGGAATTCAAAATCCAGTGATTATGCTGGTATGAGGTGCTTCTTGAGCCACATCAGAGAAACCTGGCCGGGCCTTTCATCTGGTCAGGTTGGGATTCTTGCTCCGATTTGTTTTGTGTTTGTTAGTAACTGGTTAGGATCTGGCGAGCTCTATCAGAAACCCAAATGTCACCTCCCAGTGTACAAGGACGCCCTTCCTCTCCCCACCCGCCTAGGCAATCAGAGGAATTCATTTTAGATTTTTTTTTTTTTCCATATGGATAGAAGTGAAAAAAAAAACTTGGACTGACCCCATATCATACGGTTGAGGAACTCCCCGAAGTTGTAGAAAGAGATGATGACAACAAGGCTACCGGCGAAAAAGGCTGCTAGCCCAGCTGGGCTGAACGAAGCAAAGAGAGGATATACCCACTCTCCTGTCACGGAATAAATCCACAGGACCCTAAACAAGGAGAGAAATGACCTTTGGTTAGGACCATTTAGTTAGAAGAACCACTTCATGATTTCTAAATCCTGAAGGGCCAAGTTACCAAAACAATCTTGATATGGAGAAAATTAGCTCAGCTGTCAATACATCTCCTCGACATTTGGGCTATTTGCTGTGAAGCACACTCGAGCCACTGCTAAACGAGATGGGTTTCAGTGCAGGTTGAAATGCACACAACGTTCTGCTGTCACCCCGGAGGCACTGGCTATTAATGCATTAAAATGCTCAGAAATAGGGATGTGCACTTGGCTATACTAAGTGAAACTTATTCAAATAAGCTCTTACATGTGTGTTTGCTCTTCCTTACAACAGCTTTCCAGCCCCTATCCAGATCTTAAGGGTCTGTGGGGACAGAAAGTGCTGTTTCCCACTGTCATGATCCTGCCACTGTTGACTACTATTTGGGGAGTGAAAAGAAGTTTGCAGGAGGCAAGAGGGCAAGGGGAATTCTCCAGCACCTTTTCTCCCAGTCTAAGAGGAGGGGAGGAGCAGGTAGGCAGGAAACAGATGTAGCTGCTTTGCTCCTTTGTGCCAGAACCATTTGCAAAGCACTGTTTGGAAAAGGGAAAGAAGGAAAAGGGAGGATGAATAGGCCCTGCTTTATAGGGCTTCTTTTCTTCTTCTTAGGCTGTCAGTTCACTGATACTATTTTAATTGCTTATGGCTCATAAGAGTGGCTGGTAGCAAATGCCTGCACTTAAGACTATAAAAATGGTCTTTATATGTTAAATATAGGAAAGAACATTTTTATGTATAAAATTATATATTTGTATTGAATATGTAAAGAATATAAAAAAATAGGTCAGGTCTCCAGGATTGTTCTGAGGATGTGCCATTCTAACGATGGGCACCACTTCCCTAAAAGGAACCCTTGGGTCAAAGAGTCCTAAAAGGTTTAACTCTTGATTAAAAAAAAAAACCCACACCTGAGGAGTATGCCATACTTTCCACCATCAGTGCTAACACGGGAATACGGTCCCACTCTCTCTGAAGGAACCCAGCCTGCCACCTTGCACTGGGCATCACGCCTCAGAGAAGTGACAAACAGGTGTCCCCACCAGCCTGAAACTGTGTCATCAAACCGAGGAATGGGAGAGTGCTAAGAAAAAAAAAAAAGAAACAAACACCAATCCATGTCTGAAAAGATGATTTCTCATTTTTCTAGTTAGAGCAGGAAGGGGTAGGACATAAAAAATAGAGGGGTTTTACCTTGCTGATCACCACCTAAGGTGTGCAGTGGAGAAATTGAGGGGTTGGTAGTAGAGCTGTCTGGGCTGAGCATGGAAACATTAAGTGTAGAGACTCATTTTCATGATTTAAGATAGGTTTCTCATGGTAATTTAAAAAAATAATAATAAAAAAAAAGCCTGCACAAAAAGCCACAGAGAAGCTGAGAAGAAATACTGAAGGTAGGTGCTAACTGGAGCCCGTGGAAGTGTCAGCATGTGTTCTTCTCTGCGTAGGGCTACTATTTCCTTAGTATGTCTTGAACAGTAAAACAGAAAGTGACTGTCTTTATTTTATACAATGAAGAACTTGGTTCAATTCAACCAACTGGCGTGGCTGATATGAAGCATTTGGCATGTATTTTTGAACCTAAACAAATGACTATATGGAAGCACCAAAGCTCTTTCATCTTTCTAACTTGGTGAGAGCTGTGTGTTGCCAGATTTTTATCTTGGGGCATACCTCCATATTCCTGAGCCCTACTCATTTTGATCACAGAATAATTGACAGTTTTGAAGGTTTGGTTTTTCTGCTAGGGATTTCATAAAATGCACCCCACAACTTGCAAATGGATGTTGCCCATTTCTCATGGGTAATCACCTGTTAAATACAGTTGCAGGCTTCAGAGGCTTGTTATTCTGAAGATTTCATTTTACAAAATTTCAATGTTCACCAAGATTTTACCTTGGATATCAGGGAGTGAGTCAGAAGCAGACAATGCCTAGAATTATGGCAGGGGAGTTTGGAACTAGATGATCTTTAAAGTCCCTTCCAACTCTAACTGTTCTAGGATTCTATGATTATAGAGAGAGTAGGTTGAGATAACAGCCCTGGGTATAACCAAAGTTGCCAAGTTGCTATAGAATAGAGGCCAGCATATAGGTACCAGGGGGAGGTGATGTGCTGTCATAGTATAGCTGGATGGAACTGAGGGATTTATCCTGTCTTCTCATTAATGTTAAAGGATGCATTCACTGAAGGGGAAAAAAAAAAAGTGTCTCTAGGGAATTATTAAATGGGAAGATCCAGAAAGGAGAAAAGAACACATTGGCCACATGTGAGCTCCCTGAGACTCTGGTTAATTGAAAATTAAAAGTTTGTGAACTGAAAATGAAAATGAAGCAAAGGAAAAATATTTTGATTCCTAACAGAGGGAAATATGGACATATGACAAGAATGCCATCAGTCTCTAGATTTGATTTGGTTTCGTTTTTTTTGTATTTTAGTTTTGTATACAGAGTGAAATCTATAAGGATTTGTATTCCCTTGCAAAGGTAGTTTGAACTTTTCTCCAAAAGCACATGCAAAATTGTGAAGATTAAGATTTATTTTATACTGCTCTATTACCACTGAAATGGGAAGGAGCAATCTATTGTTACTTCCTTTTTAAGATTTGAAATGCCAGTTCTAAAATGTAAATATTCTCCACTGTTTTCAAAGTGATGACTCCAGGAGCAGGGCATTACTTAATGCAACCAGGAGATGCAAGACCCATCCTTACAAGGCTTAACTAACATGCTGAATGGTTCTCTTAGCCCTGGTGTTCTGCAACTGAAAGCCACTATTCCTTTTTGAACACTATGTATATTCCAGGCTCTAGTGAAGCCCTGCTCAGAGAGGGCTTCACTCTGGTGATACCTCTGGTGTCACTAGCTGCTCTGTTTCTCTACTGCCTTGCAGGGACCAGTCAGTTCTCAGCCCATGGACGCTGGGAAAGGATTGTGACATTTCAAGAGAGGCTTTTAGGAAGGGTTCGGTTGCTTGTGAAGCATAAGGAGCCTAAATGGGGCTATTAAATCACCAAGTTGCAGCACCCACAGTAAAATGCATACTTGTGTTAGGATTTCAGTGCACAGGCTAAAAAATTTTTCCATTAGTTGAAAGCTGTTGTCTGTGGTTGCAGGGAACCAAGACGAGGAGGGAAAAAGAAAGCAGACAGGAGGTCTCTTGCTGCCTCGGGAGGAAAGAAAGCAACAGTATTGAAATCCTAGTATCATTTATCCAGTTATTGGGACAGGGCAGACAAGTGCTCTAGGGGACCACCTTCTACTGAGGACCACAGCGGCACCATGAAACATCAATTCAAAGAAGATACTGGGAGGCTCAAATGTGTTGATCTTCATCCTTTGATGAGGATTCAGGATGAGCCGTGCCTCCTGTGGGATGAAATTGCTCAGCTGATAGGGGCTTTAGGGGAAAGCGTGGCACGTGTGACTGCAAAAGTCGCCTGGAGAGCTGTCTGGTCTCAAAGACACTAAAAATCAAATGCTGTCAGAAGACAAGCAAAACAAAGCTGGTGCTAAGCAACTTGGTGAACCAGAACATAGAAAAGGAATTTAGGAAGCCGTGGTCATAATCCTATTAGGCTCTGGACTGGATTAGGACAAACGGCTCCTAACTTGGTTATGTAGTGTAACAGTAAAGTCCATTGCTTCTACAGCCACTCTGATGGGTTTCAAGTCACAAGAGCATTTCATCTGTGCAGTTTATTTTCTATTCCAGATTTTCATTCGGTGGGCTGAAGGTAGTCTGTAGCTGGGAGTGATACATGGTCGGTAGGAATGGGAAGGATGGATTCCCTCATAATCCCAGTGAATTCTCAGAAATCTTTGCATAAGGACACCACCTCCCTGTTGACCGGTTGTTCTGTATCTGTCACCCTAGGTCCCAGGTGTTTCCTGAGCTCTGGAAAGTGATATTGCAGCTTACCCTGAAACTACATGGACCTGTTCCTGAGCTGAGTCTCAACATAAGGCATACGCAGAGGCATCTGAAGTGTTGGCAGCTGCCCATAGTTAGATGGAATGGGCAGTGCCTCCAGACCCTGACACTGCAGCTGGGATGCAATGAGCAGGAGTGGATGCAAATGCAGTTCCAGGGATGCGTGACACATGCAGGAGGTGGGTAGATGGCTATGGGCTGGAGAGGGCGGTCAAATATCATTTATTCTCTCAGGATCACCCTCCAACCGGTTGGAGATCAACTGCAGCACATTGCTGGAAATGTGGGCAGTGTCCACCAGTGGAGTGGGAGGTGGTAGTGGGGCAGATGCCTCCTTGCTACCCATCGGTTTGCACCTGGCTCGGAGTATCATTTTCTGTCTCAGGTTTCTAAACCCAGCCATGTGTCCCTGTCAAATACCAAATGGAGTTTTACTCCTCTTCCGCTCCCGTGACCCCCAGACCTTTGAGATTTGGTGGTTTTGCAGCGAGCAAGACAGCGAGCAGAGGTAAATTTGATGGTACTGGTAGAAACAAAAACTTCAGCACAGCAGAAATAACTCAAAGTACCCAGAGTTTATGGCAATTTAATTGCTTTTCTATAAGAGGCCTTAGAAGAGCAGGAGATGCTATGTATGCTCTTGGGACCTGTATTGTGTTTGAAGAAACCTGCTCTGCCTACGTCTGGAAATAGTTTTCATGGATCTCAGCTGAAGTTTAAATGGCTTCTCCACAGAGCAGACTGCTGTCTCCCATGTGCTTGGAGGGAATTTAAATCTAAGTACAGCATTTGGCCTTATTTCACGAAGTAGATTACTTGAAGAAAATGTTTTAAAGTGTGTAAGTCTTACCAACTGATATACAGAAAAGCAACAAATCCTAATAGGATCACTCCTTTCTTCTTTGCCGGGTAACGATGTGGTGTGGCAAGGATTTCCAGGACAGCAAATGGTAATACAGCTGTGTGCTGAGGAGAAAAGAAAGCCCGTCACTGACTGGTCGCAGTGCCTCATCTCTGGTCATTGCTGACTGTGAAGCTGAAGAGCCTGCCCATGAGCAAAGCATTATATGACAATACTGAGTGTAGTTGTTTACAAATGTGCATATTTCTTTTTTTTTTTATAGTGAAGAAGTACCCCTGCAGTAACGAGCATGGAAATTTTCTTGTTAGTATGCTCTAAAAGTACTGTAATTAGATCTGCCTGTAGAATGAGCTCTGTTACTTTATAATAGGTGAACTTTTTTTCTGCCATTTTATAATGCAATACATTTTTTTGGTAATTCCCATTAGAGTACAAAAGATACTGATGTCTATTGATATGTGAGCTTGAGGATGTTAAAAGTCTTCTCCTTGAAGTCGTTAAGCAATTGCCAAATTGTCTTCATGTTCTCTTCAATTCATTATTGCATTTTATATATTGTCATTTATTGTTTACTCCAGTGCAATTGCAATGTGTTGTGCTTCTCTTTGTCAAGTGAAAACATGGTGGTAAACATACAGAGGACTTAAGTTAGCTGTGATTCAAGATGATGAAGGAACTTCAAACAAGCTTACCCAAGAGTTAGTAAAGAGTTAGCTTGCTGGAGAAGCTTTATTTTTCTTCTATCTCTCATTATATTTTTTTTAGTCAAAGAGTTCGAATTATATTAAGCACCTTCAGTTTCAAGGGCTTTTATGCTGGTAACTGTCTGAGCACGAAGGATTATCAGCACAGGGCAGACAGCTTGGTGGCACTGACTGGTGGTGGGGATCTGCCTCCTAGAGGGGTGGTCCACACTTGTGCACCCACAGGGAAGTTGGGAGCACAGCAGAAATCTTTCTGGGCTCGGATGTTAAATGTACAGTGTGGGGCTCTTGGGATGCTAACACCTCAACTTGTTGGCTGATTTGTGGCAACTTCAGGAAATAACTTGTTGGGGTGAAATTTCCCCACTAAAAGTCTTGTAATATTCCCTGTGCAAGGAAACAATTTAAATTGCAATACCTATGACAGAAGGCCTAAAGAAGGCTGGGGGACAACACAGCAAAAACAGTCAATGAGGTGCAATGGGAGAAAAAAAACTGTAGGCGACTAGTTGGTTAAATTCCTATTAATTAAGCAAACACTTTCATGAGTAGATGGGGGAGGAAGTGGGGAAGGGCAGCAGAGAAAGACAGACTTTTAACCAGAAAAAAAACACCAAACTAATGAATTTTTGTTTTTCGCTAAAGGCACAACCTGCTGGGTGTGTGGTACGAAGTTTCCTCTTGTCCCAGGGAAGTGGTTTTAGTACATACCTTCAATGTACATATTTGTCAGAAGCTGTGCTGAGTATGTGATACGGTAGCGTGGCGTCAAAGTTTTATTGCCGCGTGTTTATAGTATAAGTTGCCACAAACACACAGTAAATTCTTTAAATGCACATTGAGGTACATACAGCGTGCATGAAAACATTCGTTACCTATTTGTTCAAGAGGCAGACATCGCTTTTTTTCTGCCGCTGCCGAGTGACAGCTCACTGGAAGCTCCGAGTCTTACCTCAGGCCCCCCAGCACACCCCCGGGAGCTGCTATTCATACCTGGCTGTCCTACTACCAAAATAACCCTTCCATCTCAGTTATCGTTTTTCAGAGAAAAGAGATGGGAAAGATCTATTTGATGTTCCTGTTCCTCTCGCTTACTGGCACTAAGATTTTCCTCTGTTCTCTACAGCCCACTTGGTTGATAGCAGAGGCCTCGTTGCATCAGTACAAGTGATTCCTGGAATCATTTAACCAGAAAAATGTCTTCGGTGCACACAGCTTTCATATACAATGCCTGTAACTGTTTTTTAGTTACAAATCTATGTGTTAAGCTGGTTTTAGAATGATTTTAAAGAGTTTATTTTCCTTAGGTGGTCAAAAGTTTATCTTTGAATAAATCACAAAATGCCCACACAAGACAGCAATGATGGAAAACTTGCACTTTGTCCTCACTTTTAGGAGGCTTTAGCCTTTCACAGTGGATTTGTCCATTCTGTGAAGTGGATATAAGTCCTGGTTTTCATTTGACATTCAGTGGGCTACAAAATCCCTTTAGGAAATATGAAACGTCCATGCTAGCCTTTTAATTAATTTAAACACTTTTAACAACTATAAGCTGTTTGTTCCAGCTGTATTATTGCTGTCCTAAGAGGGATTTAGTATGAGTGACCTCGTGAAATAATCCTGTGTTGAAGTGAACAGTTTTTAGGTGGGGGTTATTTTATATACTTATTTCCTTAGTTTGGGGCTTTTTGTTCTCAGAGTGGATGTTAAGAAAGTACAAGTCAGCAGTATGGTGCTGCTTTAATAGAAAAAGCTAGTGGCATTCTGGGATTGGTATTAACAGGAATATTATGTGTAAGAAAGACCTGGGAAGTAACTATGCTGCTCTACTTGAACTGATGAGATTTTGGCTGGCACTCTGTCTCTGATTTAGGGCACCCCATTTTGAGAGGTGGAGATAATTTGGAGCATGTCCAGAAAAGGACAGCACAAACAGCAAAGAAGTATGAACAGGAAAGCGGTCCAAAGACAGGCATAGAAATCAGGACTGAATGCATTGTTGTATCTACAGCGAAAAGGAAAATGAGAGAGGCTTCAAAGGCTTGAGAGGTTGACACAGGGATGACTGCGATGGCCAAGTTTTCCATGCCCATCGCGGGTAGCACCAAGAGTGATTGGTTCAGTTTTCCTCAGGAGATGTAGCATCATACTGGGAAATAGGTAGCAAGGGCAAGTAGGGAAACGACCACCAAAGGGAGCTGGGCAAGTCCTTTACAAGAGAAGCTAGACAAGAAATTTATTGCAATTCTGCCAGGTGCCCTCTGGGCATTTCTGACCCAGCCTCTGTTTTCCTCTGAAGCAGCTCACCAGGGGCCATGCAGACTCCAGAGCTGGTGCAAGTGCGCACATCCAGAAGCAGAGGATGAAAGCATGGAGAAATGGGGGCTTTCTTCTTCAGGTGGGAGCAAGCTATTATGACTGAGCCCACCACCGTCTCCACTCGCTTAGCCAACTTCTCTTTCTCAGTTCATACATCTTTGTGCTGCCTTACTGTACGTGAATCCTGCAGGAAAGGGGGAAGTGGAGAGAAAAGCAGAGCTTTGCACCTCATTTGCAATTTCTCATTTGCCTGACAGGAGTGAGCAGCACTGCACTGGCTGATGGCTGGAGCGACCCTGCAGCAGCGCACAAACAGGACGTGAGGACCGCATGATACAGTCACAGGCAGCAACAACCTGGAGAATGGTGAGGGAGACCCTGATAGTCTAACAGATGGTACTGTGGATGAGTAGGAAACTAGTCGTGGTTGCAAAAGACAGTTGGGAGCTCTTCTTTTTGTTCTGCGTTGATTTAGAAAATGCTGATTTGCTTAACTAGTCATTTTTTGGCGGGCTCCACCACTTACAGAGGAGTTAGAGAAAATACTCAGGGGGGCGTAAATCAGAAGAAGTTTGAAAGTCACTGGCAAAGCTGGAAAGTTTGGCTGCTTTTGGAAATAGCCAAGAGTTTAGTGGAAGAGGTAGGTTCAAATATCTGCTCTCTCTGATTCACAGGGGCTTGAATCTGAGCTTCCCACTCCCTTGGAAGAGTGCTTCCACCTCCAAGAGCAGTGAAAGCATTCAGGAGTGGGGCTGTCCTCCTCTTGTTTTGTGAATAGTTTCTTAAAGGTTTTGGATCTATCATAATTTGGAAAAAGAAAAAAAAATATATTGTGGCATAGAAAAGCTGCTTTCCTCCCAAGTCCAATGATGACACTGGCACACAATTTAGGAAAATGTGTGCTGTGTCTTCTGTACAAATAATTTTATCTTAAAAATATTTTGCCATATATTAATCCAATTTTATTTATTAATAGATTATTAGCTTATTCCTAGTTAGAGAGAATCACTCTATCTATTAACTAGAGATGCTTTTTGTAGGGCCATTTAAACTTGCCATGCAAATGCCTTCTTGAGACAGATTCCTACAATGGTTCTCAGCTATTTCATGTCCCAGGATGAAAATTTTTTGGTTTAGCATTTTTCCCTTGTGGATATAAAGCTGTTGTTTTTTTCTTTCTTCCTTGTCATGTACACATATACCCCAGGCCAAATAAACACATGAGAAAGTCTTCCCTTGCGCTTCTGCTATCTCAGGGTCTGCTGTTGACTTCATGCATTTCTGCCCAGCCCAGTTTGTCCATTAACAGTAAAATCATGGTGGAATTTCAACCGAGTAACTGAGCGTGTTTATGAGAGCAGATGCGTTATTTATACATCAGACACCAGAGGGACGCGTGGTTGGCCACGGGGTGCAGGATCTGCCCTTTGCCTATGACACGCAGTTGGCTTTCCAAATGATTTCCCTCTCACAGCCGATAGACGTTGACTTTGGCAGCATCATTAGCGATAGACCATATATCATAGTTAATCATATCTGCTGAAAGGCTTTAAAGACTTCTTATATCCTTCTCAAAAAACCCCAGTGTATTTTCTCATTTGTGTTATTTTTACCATAGGTCTCTACTGTATGGTCATTAAATATACTTTCAACCCTATTTAGCTGCGCTTTATATCCTTAAACTGACACATATCTGAAAAGTGCAGTATTTGTATGGAGCCCAATTTAAATATACAGTTTTGCCTCTTGCTTTAAAGAAAACTTAATAATTAAGCTCAGATTGACACAGATCAAAACATTGGCAAAAATTGCTGGAAACAGTGACTCATTTTTTATTTCAATTAACAGTTTCTCAGTTTCACATATAAACAGTGAAACTGTCAAAAATAATTATCACAGAGGGAGAAAACCTCTATTTCACTCCAAGGTAAAGAAAATAGGCTAAAACAATAGCTGCATGTACTGATCAGGCTGTCAATGAACCCAACTGAATCAGAGAGCTTTTTTCTTCTCTTGGCAGGAATCCTGATAGTACTTATTTTTGTATCCTTTGAAATATTAATATATTTACTTGTTTAATAACCTCTGCTTGTTGAGGAAAGCTTTCAGTTTACAAATTTTGTAAGGACATAAGTATTTTAAATGCTCTTTTTTTATTATTTATTTGTACAGTGGAAATATAAAAGTTGTGGGACTTTCCAAATTATCAGAGACATTTTGTTAACTAATCACACTTGTAATCTGAATTCTAATTCCAAACATTTAATTTAAAAATCCTCTGTGGCTCTTTTTGGCACTTACGTTTTTTAACTTGGGTTTGGTTTCTTTGCTTTTTTCCTGACAAGTTCAGGTGAATCTGAACTAGTAAAATTGCAAAAATCCTTTTGTTGCTCACAAACTCTGTCATCTGAATACGGGGGGGGAAAAAGTTTATTAAACATATGCTGAACTTTATCTGAAATATTGGCATGATAACTCATCTCCTGTGGAGAAGAATGAAATTACAACATTCTCCTGTTTATTTTTTGTTTCCTACCCTATGTTGTGTGTTTCCCAGGATACATTTCAAGTTCACGAGTTTAAACTGAGATAAATAGTCCTCTCTGGATATTATTTCCACTGCTTGGTAAGACCACATGGAATTTTTCCTTCCCGTATATGTTGAGTAATTTGTGTATTTATTCAACGTTACAGCCTCCTTTTGCTGTGGAGAATGTAAGTAGAAGCAGGTTTCCTGGGGCTGAGGAGACAGGGCTGGGTAGAGCTTGTGCTCAGCTGCCGGCTCCAGCCTAGGCTGAGTTTTAAGCCCGTGAATAATCTCCCCAGAGCTGCTGAGATCACTCGTACGCCTAAACGCCTGCGTCGCCGTTTGACTCGGCGTGACCCCGTTTGACTCCAGAGCGAAGGAAGCGATGCCTGGGTTGACCTGAGCTGTTTGTTTCTAATTCGTCTGCATTCACGCGCCCTCCGTGTCTGCTTTCCATTAACATGCGAGACTTTTAGCGGGGGATTTTTCACAGTTACCACTGGCCAAGCTAAACTCCGCTGGGTACAGTTGGACGCCACCGAGTGCTTTTGAAAAACTGCCCATGTTTTCTCCTTTCAGACAAATTCCCCGCAGAGCTGTGTGTGCTGACAGCCACTCGTGGCCGATACTCATGTTTGTATATTCTCCATCGGTACGTTACTGCAAAGAAAAAGTTAAAACCCACTTTGGTGCCGTCTTATGAGGCTCATGAAGCCTGTGTGCAGCGGTTGACCCTTGAGATGTTTTCTCAGTTATTCAGCTCTTTGTTGGGAAATGTCCTCTCCTCGATGGAAATTTCCTTGGGTTGGATGCTTTTATAAACAATCACAGCCTGTGTTATCTGCCTGTAATAAAACCAAATGGCTTCCTGTCACCATAACCTCTGCTTAGTTTTATACCCCTCATAATTTTCTGAATCTCTGTATGCTCTTTCCTTTCTTGGCTTCATTTTGGAACAAATTCCCTCTTTCGATTTATTTTGCTATCACACTGCCTTCATTCAAATGCCTCCTTTAAAATTTTCTTTTATAATCTGACCTTATACATGTTTCTTCCTCTCTTAACCTCTCTTTATTTTTTAGGATGGAAGGGGCTTAAGCATTATTGTTCATTTTATTTCTTTAACTCATGCATTGCCTTGGTTAAAATATTTAGTTCAAGAGAGAAGTCTGTCTCAGAGTTACTACCTGTCTTTTGTATTCTCAGCCATCAGTGCATTTTCAGGGAAGCACAGATTTATTTTATGGATCGAGGGGGAGGTACAAGGAGTCCAGTTACTGAGCAGGTGTGGTGACAAATTAGCCAGGAAGCTATTGCTCAATTTAACTCCAGCAATTTAACTCCACTCTAAACTGTCAGCTACTATCTCTTTCTGCCCTTTCCAGGTCCGTTCTATACTCATCTGAAAAGTGACATTATTATTTTTTTTTTCCTGCTCTTTCAGAGACATGTAAGTAGTTTGGGAGCGTTATTATGAAAATGGATGAAACGTCAGACCAATCATATGATCAAAGGTAAAAGAGCTTCAGAGATAACATTTCCTGCAGGCATGCACGCGTTTCTGGAAATCAGGCCCTGGATGGGTATCCTATTGCTTGCTAGCAAATGTTTTGTCTCCATGTCAATGCCAGAATTTTAATTGCGTTTCTCCCTGACATTAGATACCTCGTCTAAGAAGCTGATGTTGCGCTGCAGCTGGAAGCTGACATGAGGCTGAAGTGTCACATCCTTCGCCGTGGAATATTTGGCTCCAGCTGTTCCTTCGCGGGGTGGGCTACGGAGGCTGCACCTGTGCGCGTCGGGGCGGCAGCAGCCCGGGAGGATTCCCTGCCATAACATTTGTCTGTGAAACAGATACTTTCTCCCTGAGGAAATGGGCTTCTGTCAACAAAAATGGAAACTTCAAAAAATATACATATATGTAGTGCTGGGAAAAGCTAAGCATCTTTGCTCTTAAATGTGTGGGGTGATTAATTTCGTGTGCCATATCCCTCACACACACATTCTTCTTCTGTGCCAAAAGCTGAATGTAATTGGAAGGCTATGAATGTCCACCGTTGCCAGACAGCTTAAAACTGAGATACTGTGAAATGCAAACAAATGGAATTTTTTCTCTCTTGAGTAAATATGCAAGAATTATTAAGATACCAATTGCAAGGAGAATCATTTAAGATGGCCAAAGACGAACCTGAGGTGGTTCTTGTGTACACACCTGGAGAAGGAGTCCAATTAGAGTGGCCTGGACAAATGGGTTCTGCACCCCCTTGGTTGGTTAGTGTTGCAGCAGCTTCCTAAAATAGCTGTAGAAACATATAATCCTTCACATAGGATGGGAGTGAGAGTAGTTTGTATTCATACAACTTATTTCCTTTTCCGGGTGGAGGTAAATAATACAGATCCAAAATAACATTTCTGTTGATGTACTTGTGTCCACATTAGGGCAGGTAATGGTTTAGCGAGGTGAACACCAAGCAGCTCCAGATGAGAGGAGACATGACGAGTCTTGCTGATATTCTTACTGTCAGGGTACAGTGGCTTGCTTCGGTGGAGGAAAATTACTCGTACGCATCCAGGTGGTTCTTTCACTCCCCTACATTTTCCTTTTGCATTCAGATACTGATAAGCTACTCTTCGTCGGGGCAAAGAAGCTTGAGAGGCTCGGGCCACGTGGACTCTGTTGTCATTTTTTGCTGAAAGTCTGCTAGGTAAGTAATTTTTCTTCTGTGCCTCCATCTACCATCCCTCCTTTTTTGTTCTCAGTTATTTGGCTTATAAGTTCTTCAGAACATGCATGGTTCACAACTACGTGTCAGTAAAGTGTCCAAGACACTAAAATGCTGATTTTTGTCAAGGTGAGAGGGTAACACATGCAGAATAAATGAGGAAAAGAGATAGCTAAACTGAACTTGGCTGCAGCCTGAAAATAAAGAAAATTGTGCTTTTTGCAAGAAAATTTGTGCTTTATAAGAACCGTACCTTACAGATTGAAAATATAAACCTCCTTTACAAAAAGGCAACTGTACCGTTACCGCTTTTGTGAACACATCTGGTCAATGTTGATGTGTATCTTTTCTTTTGTCATAGATTAAAATATTTTTGAATGATCTCTTCTGACCCACCATTGCCCCTCATTGTTTAGCGTTCAATTCTGTCAGACCCTTCAAAATGTAGTGTTCCCCTATACTGCCATTAAGTTGAATAATACATGCATATGATTTAATCCAAGCTGTCTCCAGCAGTTAGTCGCCTTCTGGAGAGTATCCAGATGTTGCTTGAAAAGAGATGACTGGGAAAGAAAGAAACAATTTCACTTGACAAATTGGCCAACGTATCTTTTTGTCTCAGCCATCTTCCACTTTGAAAATCTTGTTCAAGTGAAATAATTGTGCTTGAGACATAAGTAGGATTGGGTTTTTTTCATCCCTGAAGTTCAAAACTTTCTATAAAGATGGTAAAACACAATTATCCTAAACAAACAGAAGTGGTAACTGAGGTGCAGCCCTTGGGTTAAACCCAATAGAAAGGCAAAGAGAGAAACCCAGGTAGTCTGGAGTATTTGGCCTCCTTCAAATATTAACAAGATCCCTTCCTGCATTAGCCAACCTTTCTGCAAAACAAAAAATTTCTTGCCTCAGAGTGCGAAAACATGCCAAAAAAATAATGCTGTGTATGACTCTGGGCTACCAGGTGGGCAACACTTCCCTACTGCAAGAGCAGTAAATGTGAGAAAAATAAATGGCTAGTTCACTTTTGCAAGGGAAATGCTGCAGCACCACTGCGAACTCAAGGAACTTGGTATTCCTGAAGTGGTTTTGCATGATTATTTTTTGGGTTCCCTCTTCAGTTACGTAACAACATATGCTTTCCCTATTTACAATGTTAAAATAGACCAAGATAAAAAAAACCCCAAAACTTTCACTGCAAATGATATGGCACTGACGTCTGCCACTGACACGCCGGTATCTTTTTCCCCCAAAGCCAGCTAGATGCTGCCTCAATCTGCTATGAAATGTCTGTAATCTCAGAGCCATACAGTATAGCAATGTGCAAGGAGATGAACCCAAAGAAAAAGCGCCTGCTTGACATCAGAACTTGGAGAATGTCCCTTGAGGTGTTGGTAGCTCCCTGGATCTTCCCAGTGTTCCCAGTGGATATTTGGAGTGGGAAGAAAGAAATGTCTCAGCCTAAGCCTGAAGGCACCTGTCGGAAGGTGTCCCAAACTGTGGGGCTTGTCAATAGCGGGGATCACTCTACTCTGGTGGCAGATGTTTTACACTTGATAGTGACTGGAAGGAAAATTTCCCACCCAGGAACTGTCAAACACAAGATATCTGCACTGTATTAAGAGCTTTAGAAATAAAATACTAGGTTGTGATAGAGGTTTGCTTTATGTGAAGTTTTTCTCTCGTCAAAATAATTTTGAGGAAGAATTGTTTTCCTTTTTTAACACCTGTTTTTGACATTTCTGAAGTGGAAAAGCTTTTTGTTGTTGTCAGTATGACTCTGTTATGAAATGTAGATGTAGGTAGGGTAAGAAAAAAGTTATAACGAATATGTTTGAGGGATTCCTGCAAAGACTTCTTGCACATGAAATAAAAACGTACATTCTAGCACCTCTCAACCTTCCCATGTCATAAACAAATGTGGAGATGGAAAGGGCAGATTCTCAGCTGTGTGCGGGGATTAAAACAAGCAGCAAAGCCCATCTCCCTCGGCTCCACCCTTTGCCCTCCCCTTCCCCAGCACCTCCACTACTGTGAAGGTTTCAAACTTCAACCAGTCACCCATACCAAATCCTGGACCTGAAGCCAGCGTGATGCTTTCTTTTCAGTGGACGATGGTTTTGAGAAAGAGCAGTGCCCGTTTGCATCTGTGCGGAGGTTTGGACAGCCCTGTGAGGGCCCCGGTGGAGATGGATGGGTGAGCAGAGAGCAGGTGATAAGGTTAAAAGTGCAGGATGGCTGCAGTTTATCCTTGGGATATGGTTAATGCAGACATGCCTCTGTGTGTTTGGATTCCAGGCACACGTATCTGAATTCTCCTGTCTAAATCAAGTGGCTGCTCAAAACCTTGACTGAACGTCCGAGGCCAGAAACCCCGAAGCCTCCCGCGTTCCCCTTCCCCACGCGTCGGGAACTGCCGCAGTGGGTTGCAAAGTGTTGTACTTAAGAAATGAAGCCTGGAGAGAAATGAGTCTTCTGTGTGATTATTTCATCCTTTCTGGCTTCTCTGATTCAGTCTAGGGCTGAACCTCTCCCTTCTCTCCCCCTTCCCGTTAGCCCCACGAGGCCTCCCTGACCTTACAATCCGCCCACGGTTTCCATGTTACTGTCAGCCTCCTTACACTTGACTGATGAGAAATATGTGATTATTCAACACATCATAAAAACAGCCAGAGCAAATGAAGGAGAAATCTGGAAAGTATTTATAGAAAATCTGTAAACAATCATTGCAATTCAGCTATTCAAAGCTGTGCACGCATTAGCTTATTAGCTGTTGAGCTGTCAGATGTTCTTCGGTTCTTTCACCTTTTTAAAAAATTAAGAACTGCTTTGTTATACTCCCAGCCATTTTCTATTTCATAGACTTCTGTTTGCAGAAACAATTTCTTTTTTGAGCTACAATAACCGAGAAGAGATTTCTTTTTTTTTTTTTTTCCCTATGCCTACACATCGTTTCATTGACTTCAGAGGTTTGACAAGCACCAATTCACTGACATTCCTTGTGCGCTAAAAGGCTTCTCGAGGCAACTTCAAGCACATGCATCTGGTTGCTGTGCACAGCTCAACATCAGATTCCAGTAAGTGGGAAGGAGGAGGTGAGAAAGAAGAAGCCATGAAACTCTTCTGGAAAGAGACACAATGCCACGGTGGGACACGCGTTGCCTCTGCGAGAGGCAGGGGAGCTTCTTACTCACCATAGCGTGATTTAACCAGAGCGGGATGACTCCATCGAGGCTTTTGGGGTAAACCAGCTCTCGATTGTAGGCATACAGTGTCCAAAAGGATATACAGACAAACTGGAACCAAAATACAAAATGGAAGAAATTTCAAAATAAACGACAGACATAACTGATCGGATTTGGCTAGTGCTTTCGTTTCTGAGAAGGCAAAATATTTCCTACATGAAAAATGGTGATATTGCCAGATAAACTCACGTATCTCACATGTTACAACATAAAAAAAGGCATTTACTCTGAGGTGCAGCATTCTGTGTTGATACTATGAGAAAAACCTCTTTATAAACTGCTAAGACTGACATTTTCTGTGGAATTGGTTGTCAAGCCATAGCATTTGTTCTGCTCAGTAACAAAGTAAAAGCAGATCTTGGTAAGACAGTTCACTCAAAACTTACCCTTACCTTCACAATTCGTAAGACTAATCCATAAACTGCAGGTGCAAGCTGCACCGTGGGCACCCATTTTTTCCCCAACAGAGGTGGATTTACACTGGTAGAACTTCATTGGAGGAAATGCACCCTGGTATCGGTTACGGATACCTGGAAGCGGATTTGCACTTTTTTTTTTGTCCTGGCTTTGTATTTGAGCACACTTTGTGCCTGGGGTTGGACATCAGGGCGTGAGATGCTGGAAGAATGAGACTACCCTGCACCTCTGTCCTGCGGCACGGTGAGGATGCCTGGGGGGATATGACAGCAGCATCATGAATACTGCCGTGCAGGGAAGATAAATTAGCCAATCTCTCTGTCTCCAACACTGGCAGAACTTTTTCAGTGAGCCAGCTGGCTGAGCTGCTTGTGGAGCAGAGTTAAGCAGCACTTCTCAGCCCTTTGAGATTCAGAGATGGCTGCAGGCTTTATTCACACAGCAAGGTACCTACGTGTATAAACAACCCACCGGATCCCATCCAACCCACAGCACCAGATAAACAGCATTTCGATAAACAGCATTGTCTGTGAGGGAGTAGGTGGTCCATGGTGAATCTGATGCTGGCTATGGTTATAATTATTGTTCCGTGAATCTGTTTCTCTCCAGCGATTATTTAAAGCCATGCTGAAGTCAGAGAAGGAGATGTGAGATTTTGATGCCTCTTAGATACCCTCTCATGTCCTCCTGGCCCGTGCTGCCCTTTAGAGAAATGCCCTAAGTCGATAATTCCATGGCTATTTGGACCGTGAGATTAATGGAGAGGTTACACCTCATTCACCCTTTGGGGGTCAATCTGTGTTCGCTCGGGGACAGCAACCCTAAAGTTTGTGCAGGAGGCTTTGCTTTCAACTGTAACAGGCTCAGCACTGTTTATTCTTCTAAATGGTCCAAATCCACTCTCAAATGGTAAAAGAAAGCCTACGGCTCTCTTATCTATTTTATACATGTGCATGTTATGCTATACACCCCTAATCATTTATGCAAACATTATTTTTATGTACAGAGGTTACTTACTGTGGACACTGGGAAAGCCAGGACACTGAAAAGAAGGTCTCTGCTGGAAATTACGCACTTAGCACATCGCAGTTTCTTAATTAGTCTCAACACATCAGCCAGGAAGGACACCCCATAGAAGACAGCCTGCAAAATCTAAAGTAATTACACCTAATGAGGGAAACTCATCCAGCTTTAATTAGCACGTTCCTCAATGAACTCTGTTCCTGCTCTTCGGGGAGCTGTTTTGTTCGTGAGCTGCAAGCCTGCGTGAGGGAAATAGCTGTTGGCTAAATCTTTTTTACTAACTGAAACTGATTAAATAAAGTTGTGCGGGAGATAACTTTAACAGTATCTCGTTTAATAGACTAAACAGAGATGTGTGATGTGTTTCAGATGGGAGGGGTGGAAGGGCATGTTGAAAGCCAGATCCTTCACACTTCTGATGTTAATCGTTATGTTCAATGTATCTGAGCAGGAGAGAACAAAATATGCCAGGAAACGTTTCCTGTAAAGCAATTGCTAGATAGCTTCTCCCGCCATTTAGCCAACCCAGGGCCTGCTCTCTGGGGACCCATGGTGCAGTTGATCACAGTGTCAAGTAGCACAAAATGCTCTAACGTGAGAATTAGGTGCAGAAGTTATCAAAACCAGAACCTCTTTTGCTGAACTCGGAGAGATTCAGGAAAGGATTTGAAGCAGAGATGCAGACTTCAGTAACTGAGTCAGTTAAACCATTTATAACTAATGAATTTTGGAGTTGAGGGGAAAAGGGGTCTTGTGTTTTGGTCTGGTGGGTTTTTTTTCTTTCTTTAAATCAGTTACAAGTAATGAGGACAGGGTTGTTTGGGGAGGGTACCAGGAGGGTTTGGTAAAGAATTGGGTAAATGCACAGTGACGAAACAGAATTCCACAAATGATGTATGAAATGGTCAAAATATGACGGCTTAAGCCAATATTGCTTTTCTGATTACTCCGGTTTTCTCTCCTAACGCTACACCGTGGATCGTGCTGAGCCAGATTTGTCAGACGCACAAAGGCAAAACCTAGCAAAAAAATACTTCTCCCGCTACCTTGCGTTCAGCACCGAGTCGAGTTCAGCTCTCTTAACTCACGGGGGGGCCTCATCTTTTTAAGGTTGTCCCAGAGTGATGCAATATGGGAAATGCAGCCTACTGCAAAGGCTGGACCAGCTAGCAGTGCTGCAATGGAAAGAGGCTGTGCTACAGCTTTCAGGATGAGATCTCTTTTGCCATGATCTTACTCTGAATCAGATATTTATTTAGAGAGAAGTGTCTGAAGCTGTGGCTGATTACTTCACCAG
Organism: Xenus cinereus; assembly: GCA_025774025.1. Lineage (NCBI taxonomy): Eukaryota > Metazoa > Chordata > Aves > Charadriiformes > Scolopacidae > Xenus > Xenus cinereus. Next base: position 68,523,510 of record JAOXJK010000012.1, on the reverse strand, counting down.
TTTCTGAGGGAGCCGTGAAGGGTGGTGCTTGGGAGGGGACGGAATTAGTGCAATGCTTTTCCATCAGAAATTCCTCTATTATCAAAATATCCGAGGGATGGAGGGGACTATGATTTCGCCATGCCCATCTTCGAATTTGCAAGTTTGCAGGTCCCAGGGCCACTTAGGGCAAGGTATTGGAGGTCATGCACCACTCGATTCGGCTGCAAAGCCCCCCATTTCCTCTCTAGAGCATGGGGTGAACAGCCACATTTTTACACAAAAAACCAAATGGCTTCCTCAGTACCCACATATGGTTTTGCTCAACTCTGAGGCACTCAAACCAGGTCTTTTAAATGTGGTTTTCTCTCTCTGTCTCTCCCCATTATCACAATTAGCCTCTGTGACTGCAGGCATATTCTCGGTCAGTAGGGATTCAGCCCTCCAAGGCATGGGTGGGTCTAGTTCAGAAAAGTCCATACTGGACCCAAGCACGTGTCCAACCCAAACATCTGCCTCAAGCCTTGGACTCACCAGGACACCAAAACCAAGTCCTCTAAGAGCTAAGAAAAGCTTGGTAACAAACAGAAGCTCTGGTTTCACCCTGTAAAGTCAGCAGTAGCTTTCTGTAAAAAGCATGAAAAATGAACATGAGGGTGGTGACAATCTGGTGACACATGGTGACTAATTGCCAATAAAGCAATTAGGGAGAGGCCTGGTTCCCAGAGGATGGGGCTATTATTATCTTGTTCATGGTCAGCCTTACATTAATCATGGGACAGGGATAGGCTTCTTCTTTCCCCCCCTTCAAAATTAACTAAAACAAACATTTCTGAAAAGAAACAGTCCCAAAACAGCCACATTCCTAGTCTGGTATTCTATCGTATGCAGGGGAGGACAATGTTATCTTCTGTATGGAAAATGCTTGTCTGAATGTGTAACTTGACCCGTTTCTCCAACTGAACATGGAGAAGAACAACTCCTGAAGAAGTCTGAACTCCATCTCAGGAGCTTGCTTTTGCACTGCTCATAGCTCTACCCTTGTCCGTCCGTTTGTGATCATCCTGTATTTTCAGGAGCAGTGAAAGAATATACAAGTAATTTTCAAGCCAGGAAACCGAACCTCCCTAGGACCATCCCTAGTAATGCTCAGTTTGGCAGGGTACACCACCAGTAGACTCAAGTCAGAGCTCTAAACCCATGCTCTTCCAGGCTTATTCCTGTAAGAAAGGTGCATCCAAATCTCACAGCCCTTCACTAATGGGAAAATGTTAACATAAAAAAAAAAAAAATCGACATGAAAACATCAAATTATTCCAGATGTCCTCTGAATTTCCCAAACAGCAGTGCTGGTGCTCAGAAATCCATTGCAGCCACTCACGGAGTATAAATCCGCTGGCTGTAAATAAAGAGGATCCCCTAAAGTATTCCCACACGAACAGAAGGAAGACTGGAAGCATTCAGAAAGCTAATGATTTACCCAAGGAGGAGAATATGGATATGATTATCCCTGTTGGAGAGATGCTGCTTTCCTTTTTAGAGACCTGCAGAGCTCCATGGCGCTAGGTGCTGTAGAAATGCTTAATTTGGCCAGATTGATTTTCCAAACTGAGAGTCATAGTGACAAAGACAAACCTTAATTTTTATCTGCTGCAGTGATCAAAGGGATGTTTCTGTTTAACTAACCTGACATGATTTACTTTTGTGTATAAGATCTGGCCATATGTGTATATTGAAATCTCCAACAAATAAATCGGGCTCCAAGCTCTGCCTTAAGGGGGGATAAATCCAATATTCTGAGTAGGCTATTAGACATAGCAGTCAACATTTAGTGCATATACACATCCATTCACATGATAGCAACCTGGAAAATATGTACACTAAATGCTGGGTCTATTTTGAAATAAATAAAAAACAGCTTTCAGGAGAACTGAAAAGTATTTCAATTATGAGAGACAAAAGCATAAGGAATAAAATGGGTCAGGATTGCAATTAATAGTTTTTAAAGGTGCAGTGCGCTCTTTATACAATGATTTACTGGTAGATTTACAACAGTGAGCAGGTTTTTATAAGCTCAGATATTTCAGGCAATGAATGATTCAGCTTGTACTGTTTTGTGTCACAGACAAATGAATACAAAACCATTTCTATCTGTCATTTCTGCTTGTTCAATAATTGGTCAATGAACTCCTTTGATACAAAACCCACTTATCTTTCTCCCCCCTCCCCCCCTACAAAAATATTTCCTTTCTGAATCTTGATTGCTGTAATCATTAACTAGATAAATGAATCTGAAGTAATGTCAGAGCTGTAGCTCTCTTGGGAGAACTGCATGACTAGTGAGGAATTGAATGAAATGCTAAAAGAGGGTCATATCTAGAAAAAATTCTTCAGCATCCCTCCAGCAGAGCTAGGAGTCAAGCTGCATTTCCATCCCCAGAAAATGTCACGTTTCCCAGTATTTCCATTTCAGATGAGAGCAAGCCGGCTTTCCACAGAAGGAAATTTTTAAATGCAGTTCTAAAGAGCTAAGAGGAATTTTGGGGGGAAAAATTCCAAGCGATTCAGCCAGCCAGTGCCAGGAGCCAGGCAATCTCAGTCTGGCAGGAGACAGGCAGAAGAGCTGGGCAAGCACCCTGCCCACCTGGCTCTGGGGAAGCATCCAAGGCATGGCCCAGCCCTGCCCAGCGTGGTGGCTCCACTGAACCAGCACAGCCCAGCAGGAGGCTTTTCCCTGCTCCTCTTCCCTGGGACCTCTCAGCATCCCGAGGCGTTTCCTGGCACTACTTCCAAAAGCACAGAAGTGCAAAGCATCTGGTGTGTACCTGATGGACAGCTGTGGTTGACAACCACCTCTTGTTCCTTGATGTTCCTCAGCAACAAAACAGGGAGTGGTTTAACACCGAACCATGGGAAAACTCTTCTAGGTCCTGTGGAGTCCCACAGGGAGCTCCATGGCCCCATGGGCCATGTTGTCTTCTCACCCATTTCCTCATGTATACAGGGGCTCAGGACAGTTTTGCCATGCAGAGATACCCTCAAATGCTGTCCAGATCAACAGAAAAAGAGGGGATGAGGACATTTGTCTTCCCAGACCCCTTTCATTCTTTGGCAATCCTTTCCTCAAAAAACCCCACATCTCTGCAGAAGAAGGACTACCAGCCATGAAAGAGTAATTTTGCATACCCCAACCCATTGCCATATTTTCTATGTGAGAGAAAGGCAGCATCTTCAGCCCGAACCATCTCCCCGCTGGCTGACAGCTCTGTTTTAGCATCAGGATTGAATCAATAAGTGGTTAAAAGACAGGAGACAGAGGACTGGAGAAGTGGAGCAAGGTCCCTCGCTCACAGAGATTTAATGAGACCTGAGCTGTTCAGCAGATTCGTAAATGAGCTGGGGAAGGGAGTGAACACTGAGATGGTAAAGCTTTGTAAATCTTTCTTTCTTTTTTTTTTTTTTTTGTTGGCAAAGCAAAGCCTGACTGCAAAATTGCCAGAGTCTCAGGATACCGAGTGCATGAAAGAAATAGCAGGTGAAAATCAGTGTTGGTAAATGCAATATAATGCATTTCAGGAAAAAAAGTAACTTCAATTATATATTTTTCAACAATGGGTTCAAAATTAACTGTCACCATTCAGGAAGGAAATGTTGGACTCTCAGTGGATAACGCTCTCAAATTGCCGGCTCCCTGCTCACCAGTAATCAAAAGGACAAACAGAGAGCTAAGAATTGTTAAGAAAAAGTAAACAACAAACAAGGAAACACCTTTAGGCCACTGTATAAATCTATGCTGTGCTCATAGCGCAACCACTGACTGCAGCCTGCCCTACTTACCCCTTCCCAAAACTAGAAAAACTACTGCAAAGGGCGACAAGGATGTTTTAATGAAAGAAGCAGCCCTTTGTGAAGGGAGATGAAAAAGGCTCGGACTTCCAGCTTGCAAAAAAGCATAACTGAAGGGAAAATCGGGTAGAGGTCTCTAATGAGTGGCAAAGAAAAAGTGAATAGGGACAGATGACTAAATTATAACACAGAAGTAAAGGGGCATCCAATTCAGTTGTCAGGAGGCGGGTTTACACCAACAAATTGAGCTGTTCTTTCACACAAGGCACACTTGAGTTGTGCCACTCATTGCCACAGGATGGGGAAGGCAACAGAAGTATAGACAGCTATGTTTTTCCTTTAGATAGATGATGGATGATAATTTCAATGAGTATTTCTGCAAACCAAAATGCTGGGAGATGGGTTACTTGCTTTCTCCTCTTGATCTCATGCTTTAGAGCTGTGTCATGTACTGAGCGATAGATCTCATTTAATGGTGCCAGAGGATGGAGCTGCTTTTTTGCCTGAGCATATGGTTGGTACTTTAATGGGGCCACTTTACCCAAAAACCAAAGAAGATGAGCTGGGCCCACAGAGAACATCTTGTCTGGGACTTGGCTGGTGGTCTTTTAGTCTACTGACAGGTGTCCCAGCAGTAGAATTGAACATCCTTGGGGTTGTTGAACCCTGACCATTTGATTTCAGAAAAATTAATTTTAAAAAACATCATAAAAAGCCTAGGTGTACTGATACGAAGATAACATAGCAACAAACCATGCATATACCATCCTGACTGCAGCAATATGTGCCCTCATCCTTCCACAGCAGCTTGGCCACTGAGACGGGCGCTGTGGCTCCCTGAAACCCAGGCTGTTGTAGCCACTTCATGTGGCATCCATGGCCTCTTGGTTGAAAATATTTCACAAAATCATGGAATGGTTGAGTTTGGAATGGTCCCAAATTTCCCAACCCCCAGACGTCTCCACAGGCTCCACTTGGAGCTGGAAGCCCTTAGGCTTCCACTGAACTCCACCATGGGGGGTTTCCTGAAGAGTAAAGTTAGAGATAAACATACCCCAGGCCGGACCTGCCACTGGTATTTAACTCTGATGGTCTCACAGAATGGACGAAAGGCTACGGAGGTACCTGAGGTCATCCTTCAGATTAGCAAGTCTCCCAGAAATACATCCTTTATAGGAACCCTCTCCACATGCCCAGTCTTTCCACCCCACTGGCACCGCTGCCACAAGTCACTGATGAACCACTTGGACTGTGAACAAGCCTCCTCCCCCAGGGTATCTCATGTGCTTTCGTTTTGGTTTCTAGCTTGTGTTACATTAGCATATTAGGAGAATAAGAACAAATTATGGTCTACGTTTTTCTGTGTGTTTTTAGGAAATGCAGCAAGTAGTTGATAGCACTGTTAAAACACATGTAACAATGTCACAAGCATCTCTCTCTGCAGGCTGGAATTTCTCTCCCTCGTGCTCTCGACCGATTTTCAGACTAAGCTTGTACTCTCAATGGCAAAATTAGCATGACGCTATCCTTTATTTTACCTTCTTTGTAATTTACAAGACTTAAAAGCCTATTGAAAAATTGAAGTCAAACTCCAAGCAGCATTACACCGTGTATTGAATTAGGGGTTAGATAACACGCATCAAACTTACACCCGTCCTGGCTGGACAAACCCTACCTTTTTGTCCCTCTTCTCACTGATAGCTTGTCTCTTACGAAGAAGCAGGTAGCTGCAGAGCACTTTCTGAAAGTCAAGCAGCTTGCCAGCCAATATTCTTTCTGCATAAAACCTGCAAATGCGTTTCACAGCACAAGCATGGCTCCCTACTTAGTTTCCTTTGGGGTACAAACCGTTAAAGGAAGCAGTTTAACAGCAGCAAATATACCAGCTGCATATGTCTTGAGGCACAGATGGCAGACAAACAAATAGACATATTGGTAACACTGTACAACACGATTTGCTTACCAGATTGAGGACTGTCAAATATTTCCACTGCCCACCGTAAAGGAACACTTCAGATGGCCGCTCTTCTGTTCTTACGTGCGCGATCGAATAGACAACGAAACAATACCAGACAAAAGCAAGGCAATGGTACGTTGTGAGGGTAGAGATTTCCATGCTTTAGCTGCGAGCAAGTGATAATCAGTCCAAAAGCAGCTTTTCTCTTAAGGTCCTCGGTCGCTGTGCATGGGAAACGGCAGGGCAGGAGGGTTTACTTCAGAGCAGACTCAGGACCCGGTCCACTTTGCTCTCGTCGAAAGGAAATATTCACAAGGCTGTGAACTTTGCTTCTATTTGCTTCCCTTCTCACTGTACAGATAGGCTGAGGGGGGAAGGCAAGAAGAATAGGCTTATTCCCTGGATTTAAATGCCTTGCTCAAGATTAGTGAAGATTAGTTGCAGAGTTACATAAGTTTTGGGGTTTGTTTTTTTTTTTTTTTTTCCAAAAGTGGGGGGAGCTTTGCTGCTGATTTTGTGTAACTGGCTGCTGTGCTTCAGGTAGGGTGTGAAAACAAGTGTCATTTCCTCACTCGTAGCTATGGGAGCAGCCATGTCTCCAGCTCAGCCTGGGAAGCCTCTGAGACTGTTTTTCCCTCGTGCCAAAGGAACAAGTGGGAAACATAACGCTTTGTGAAAGAGAAACGAGTTGATTTGTTGATAGGCTATGGAGGTGGCAAGGAAGCTGAGAGGATTCGTAGGCAAAGGTCCTTGGGGTTCGAAATCACTGCGAGCATTGACATTTTTTTGTGGGAGAAGGCTCTGCCGCCTTCACGCTGCTCTGTGCAGCTGGGATCCGTCACAACCACGCACGGCAGGTCGGCCAAACCCTGAGTCTCTTTGAAGCTCTGGCAGGGATGGAAACACAGGGCAAAGGCCTTGGGTGACAAACCCTAAGCACTGAGCAGGGCGTCTCACCTACCTGCCGTTCACCTTCAGATAACTCCTCTTCCCTGGCACGACATTATCGTGCTGTTGGGGCTGGAGTACAGAAGAGAAGAACCGATACTCACGCAGTGACCCTAAAATGAAGCGATCAAAAAAAAGTTCCCATGGAAATGCTTGTTTTTCCCTCCTCTCCTGCCAAGGTCAGCCCTAATTAGCACTGGAAAATACAGAAGCCATTTCCTATTTGGGCCGGAGTCTGCATGATTGTGGTGTTGCCAGCTGTAATTGCCACCTGAGTGTTTCACGGGAGTCTTGGTGGGGAGTGGGTACCATGTCCCATCTCATGCTCTGACCTACCCCAGGAAGGACAGGGAGAGGGAATGCTCCTCTCGCCCCTGCAGAGGCTGTCCCCATGGGCAGGGCTGGGCTTGGGCCAAGCAGACCGCATTAAGGGATCTCTTATTTTTTAATTTTTTTTCCCCTTCTGACTGGCCCACAGGCAGCATTGAGCAATCTGTTGTGTTCTGGTTTGTTTTGGGTTTTCTCTTGCATTTTTTTTTCCCCCCGATACCAGACATAAGGCTCCACGTGGGATGATTTCCTATGAACTCAGACAGCAATGTGCATGCTTGTTGGGAAACAGCCCTTCCACTTCAATATCCTCCTGGGTTTCATTGACTTCTCCCCTAATTCAGATTAGAACCCAGATTCCCCAGGCATTCCAGCCATCACAATCCCAATGCAATATTTCTGCCTCACATAGGAAAAATAAAGATATAGGTCCTTTTGTGGTTGGTTGAGGTTGGAGGAGAAAACCCCTTGCTAGGAAAGAAAAAAAGAAAAGATGGGAATATGTTTTTTTGGACTCTAACAATGTCACTGGTCTCTTCTTAGGAAATCTCGCAGAAAAGAGTTTTCAATTGCCTTTATAGACTTTCTGGGTAGGGGCAGTGCTGTCATGAGCTGCTTCCTCTGCTCCTCCTTGTTAAGAATCAACCCGGTGACAAAAGGCAGGAACAGAAAAGGACTAGGGCATGGAAGGGCCCTTATTATTAATGATTTGCATATCAAAGGCACCGAGCAGTCAGCGCTTAACAAGTTATCTCCACACCACTCTTTCTGAGGTTTTGGTACAGTGCAACTTTAAAAACGGGAAGGCATGTGCTTCTCCTTAGTATGTGCCCGAATGCATGCAAATGAATGTAAATTTATGCAAAATGGCAAGGTATGTTTTTTTCCTTTCTGGAGGATTTTGGCCAGTATGACTGGGAAGGTGTCAAGTACGGTGACAGTTTTCTGATGTGGACACCTGTCCCACAGACTGAGACCATCTGCTTTGTTTTCCCATATACAAGAAGCAAGATATGTATCCCTCAGCCCAGAGAAGGGATGAAGTTCAGCTGTAGAAAAACGGCAAAGAAAGAATGAGCGCCAGAGAGGATCTGAAGTCTAACACCCCACACTTCATAGAGTCTTTCTCATTTCACTGCAGTGAGCAAATACGCTGGAAAGGTTGTATCTGATGCCTTCTCTTGGTGGGTATGCACATCTGCTCAGTGGAGCAGGAAATACAGCCCAAAAGTTTTTGCAGGGGGTGGAGAGGAGGAAGAAGGAGCACATCAGGGCACAGGCAGATGTGCTGCTGCCAATCTAGCAGGATGGTTGAGGGAAATACCATCTTCCATCTGCTTGGTACCACACCCCAGCTCACATCTGCTGCTCCCCTGCAGCTGAGCCACGTTCAGGGCTCTGCCAATGCTCCCAGCTGCTTCAGGGGCTCCTCTGATTTCAGCAGTGACAGCCCGCTTGGTGATGAAGCAAAATGGGAGCTGCCACTTAGTCCATTAGCTGCAGAACAGTAATAAGGAACTGGAAATCACCTTGTGTACACACAATGTTGCCTGCTCGCGCCCTCTTCTAGGGGAGTGGGCTAGGCCAGCTTGCCCAACTTTGTGCCAAAATGGGTTTGGCTCGCTCATATTATTAGTATGGTTCAGGTACAGAGATGACAGCAAACAGTGCAAACTGGTCATATCTTGGGCCAGCATGTCTGTTTGTAATGTCCCTGTGTGTCTCCACTGACAGGCATAGTATTTCCAGGCTATCAAGCAGTCCCCTATATGCCCATCGTTACCATATAGTACTTGGTTACCACCCCAGCCTGTCTCTAATGAAGCAGCTGGTAGAAACAAATATTCCAGCTTCCTCATGGGCTGACAATTTGTTTAGAGGCCAATTAGGTACCTTTAAAATATTCTTCAATATTTTCACACTGTCGAGGTTTGCCCTCTGTCAGGGCAGCATCCAGTGACGGCAGAACAAGCGAGAGCAAGGTATGTAATCACTGGCAGGTGACAGCAGTTAGGGCTAGATAGGAGGAAAGGTTTAAAAGCCAAGCAAAGCCCTAGGAAAGATTTGGGGGCCTAAAAAGCAAAACTGGGTCTTTTTTCTAGGCAGAATCCAACAACAAGCAACTGATTTGAAAATGGCACTTGTCTCAGTCAGAAGGAGAATTTACAGGGTGAAGAAAACATGAGGAGCTGGGTAAGTATATTTTTCTTCCAGTTTTCTGATGCTTATTTCTATCCTCAGTGCAGTTCTGTTTTCTCATGCGTGGTTTTCATAATTTATTTGGTTTTAATTTACTGCTATAGTAAGCTGTCTTGTGTTAAGCGTGGTATTCCCTGAAAACGAGATCTGTGGTCGTTCTTGTGCTGCATCCTCCACGCGTTACGTGAGCGTGTCCAGAGTTAACAGACCCCATCTCTGCTACACTCTGGTTTAGTTGCAGGTTATGCAGGGCTCTCTGTGGAAGAAGCATTTTCTGATAAGCATTAGCCAAGAAAGCTTTTTAGCATGTAGTGCGAGGCTGCCTGAGCTCTATGTCCCTGGGGACATCTGTATTAACGATTCGTTCTGTGATGGTCCTGATGTATGAAATGAAAAATAATTGACAAAATTGCAAGCCTGGCAGAGTCTGCTCCAGGCATCCTCAAATCCTTAGGCAAACTCCCCAAAATCATGTGGTTAGTGTAATTCACAAGATTCAATTCTTTCTGGTTTTATTTGTCTTGGGCTTTAGGAGCTTCTATGGGACTGAGTTTTCCAACTCTTCTTCATAGCTGTGTGAGTGACAAGTGTAGAAGTGTTTTAACTGCTAATGAAAGCTGAGGGCCTTGCCCAGCGATGCGGCAGTGATAGTGGCAATTAATGAAAATCATTAAAAATATCCTGAGATATTTCACTAAAATCTGAGAATGGGCAAAGCTGCAGCATCTACCTGCTGCGTATGGCAAACAGGAAAGTTATATCATTGAAAGACAGCCTATGCATCCTCCTGCATGGGCCTCTCCTCTTTATCTTGTGTGAGTTTGGGTTTTTTTTAATATATATTTTTAAGGAGAAGACGGGAAGTGGTTTATCTTATCTTGATGCGCTTGTTCTAAATTGTTTTTAAAAAGCTGTTCCAAAATGCCAAAATCCAGTGGGATTTTTCAGTCCCAAAGTGATGAGTGGTGTATGAGCAGAAACCGGATTCAGTAGTTGGAAGTACTCATGCAGATTTCAGAGTTTCTCCCTCCCATTGAGTTCCATTGGCTTTTAAACTATGTTTATTCGGACTGCTAAATGAAATGTCATTTTGATCCAGAAATAAAACTTCCTGTGTAACAATGATTTGACATTTATGACTCTTTTAAATGAATGAAAATGATGACATTAATCGAAACAAAACCTTTTCAGCTAACAACTTGAGTTCTAAAAGTAGGTATGTTGAAAATAGGAAACATTTGATTGGAAAAATGCTTGCCTATCTCATTATCTCCACCTTGCAGTGGAAATTAGTAATTGTTTGCCTTATCACAAAACCCCTATAGTATCTTCTCTCTTGGCAAGGTCAATACTGCTTAGAAATAAAAGGCACAGTTTTCACGGATTCTCAGCAGCTTCCAAGAACTTATATACTTTCTGAAGAGATGTATAACATTGCTTCTCACTTTTACCTTTTTCCTTTTCTGATAGAAATACACGTTTGACCTTTGACCATTTAGAAAGATTGTGTGTGAAAAAACAGAATTTCAGAATGAAACAAACATGGCACAGTGTACTAGGGAAGAGATGGCAGGGTATATTTTAGATGTTGGATACACAAGGTATGCCTGGCTCTCATTAGATTTATTTCTGCTAGATAATTGTGGTGGGCAAGCTAAGTGATGCGTTTGTGTTAATTTTTTTTTTCTTTGCCCTTTCAAGACAGGGCAAAGAATGTACTGACTGGTCTTGCAAATAGATGTGTGTTTGAAAACATACTGCATATCAAAATGCTTTATGATTTGTGTGGGGTTTCTTAATCTATCACTGAAACTCATTAACTTCTAGGACAAGACACAGTAACTCCGTGACAGAAGAGTTTCATAAAGATCTTTGAGTGGCTGTAGAGAGCACCTTGTTGGACTGATGGGATAAGAATTGTAGGTGGCAGTTGGAAAACCAGGGAAGTCACACTCCTTTCACGACTGTAAGAAGATTGCTTGTGGCTTTTTTCTACTTGCTGTTCAGAAGATTAGCAGATCTAATGCATGTTAGTCTTGACTTTCTGTGGTCCTATGGATAATCGTAAAGAACTATTTTTAATGCAAGGCAATAGAGAATCAGCCAACACTGACCTCACCAGGTGGTGCTTGCTGAAATTATGTCATTTATGTGCAGATCTACCTAGAAGAACAGCTATTGTTACAAATGGAGAATTAAAATAAAGGCCTATCTATAGCCCATATTAGTGTGGTGCCTGAATCTGTAACTACTTTTGGTATTTAGTTGCAGCAAATGCTGGGCAGAGGAAGGAACTGCTAATGCTCACAGTATGCATGGAGAAGTGAGACCCAAAGCAGTGAAATGGTGTGTCCAAGGCTACGCTGAAAGTCTCTGTTGAAAGGCAAATTAAGGACCATTTTCCTGAAATCCTGATAACATCTATAGTGCCCCGGAGGAAAGGTTGTAATTCTGTAAGAGACATTGAGGAGGTGCTGGTTTGCTCCCCACAACTGGTATCATCTTGACAAATGAACAGGTTATAAAACATCACAGAAGCCCCAAAGCCTCCCAATCCCTGCTGGTTGCAGGGACGCTGGGGACCTTGCAAGTTGGCTGTACAAATGGCAAGTCCAAGGATCTCCCAAGTGTCCTTGGGGACACTAATATCCTTTGTGCACCAAACCCATGTCCAGTTCCTGTTCATTACCAGGCACTGAAGAACAAAGTAAATTTTTCAGCCTGTCAAAGGCAAGGGTAAAACAGATTGCAATGTTTTAATGATGCTAACAACATGATGTCACCAACATAACGAAGTTTGAAATAGTGTGTTGGTCAGACTCCCTGTGTAGCAATGGGGGAAGAAAGAGGGTTTCCTCATATTTAAAGGGTGGGTTGAAGGAGGAGGGAGCCAGACTCTTTTCAGTGGTTGCCAGTGAGAGGACGAGGGGCAACGG
>JAOXJK010000012.1:68497775-68511215 GCA_025774025.1 Xenus cinereus | reverse complement strand
CAAGACCCGCCTGGATGCAGTCCTGAGTAACATGCTCTAGCTCTAGGCAATCCTGCTTCAGCAGGGGAGTTGGACTACTTGATCTCTATGGTCCCTTCCAACTCTAAAAATTCAGTGAAATTCAGTGAAATTGCCACCGTATTCACATAAGATATCAGCAGGGTCTGTCACAGCTTGTGTTTCTGGACTCAACTTGTGTGAAGAGCAGTCAGCTGCTAGCGGTCCCTTCCTGGAGGAGGGGTTACTGAGAGGGCTGTGAGGGCTCAGGGGCCAGGCATCCTATTGTCAATCAGGCTCTAAGGAGGCACTGTTAGCAGGCAAGTGTCCAGTTTACCAAGCGAATACCAATCTTCGTCTCCTTCTCAAACAAAAAAGCAAATCCTGGAGCAGTAGCTGTGTGGGATACCAATGGTATCTCAGTGTCAGCTACTGTTCTTCAGCCGCAATGTATGAGTACTCCTGCTACTGTGAAGAGCTGGGAAATTGCTCCCTGTTCCCCAGCCCCTTTGCTCTAGGAAGATCTCTCTGAATTTTCTTCACTCTTTGTTGAAGATGGCATGGGTAAAGGTCATGTTCAGAGCAAGCCCTGCCCTGCTTCCCCGAGCTGAAGTGTCCTACTCCCTCCTCTCTATTTCTTATCCTAATCACCAGGACCAGCCCCCACATAAAGATGCTCTCCAACACCAGAATTTTCAGAGGGGGTCAGTTCCCTTCCCACAGCCGCCTCTTATCTCTCGTGTGTGTACCTGCTCTCTGTAGTTCTTAATTTGGGCAGATCCTCCTGTCTGGGTAGCTTTTCCTACCTCCCCTAAGTCCTGTGGTGAAGCATGTATTATCCAAATAGCTGTGCTAGGTAGTACCCAGTTCTGACACAGAGCACCTATCCGCAATCTGTGGGTGCTGTAGCAGTTCTACAGGTGATGGACACGGCATGAAGAGCTCTTTCTCCCTCCTCCTCAGCCCAGCTCTCTCTGTTTGCAGGCTGCCCTGGCGGCACAGCTTCAGGTGACCCTCCGCAAGGGAAAGGGAACAACCAAATCAAAACCATAAAAACCTCCACAGTTTTTCATCCTTCTTGACAAAAATCCACCTTAACTTTCGTTCCGCCGCTGTCAGTTCCATTACACGATGCGCATTGGCAGGTTTCCTTTCCTTACAGCTATTTTCAGTGCTGAGGAAAAGCGCCTCCAGCATTTGCAACACTTCATTTAGTTATTGGTCAGATAATCGGATGTATTTGTGAGGAATTTGAGTTTGGAATCGGGCCATTTGCTACAAACCTCTTGCGCTAACCCCTTCCCTCTCTCTGCCCTCTGAAAACATGGTGTGTTTCATTAACGCTAAACGCATTTGAGGGATCTGAACTTTCTCGGTCACATGTTTTAGCCGCTTAGTGAAAACATAGGTGGTTTGTAGATCTTTATATTTCTGGGATCAGCTGGTGGAGGGAGGCAGTGTTTGCTGTTAGCTTCCTGTCTCAAAGGCTTGGAGTTTTCTTGCATTCTTCCTTCCTAAAAGTGGGGGTGGAAAAGCAACCTGCCCTTGCCAAATTCAAGATGCTGGTTATCAGCTAATTCTACTGTTTACTGTTCACACAGCTAAACAACTGCTTGTGTTTGGCAGCAAGCTCCAGTTCATCTGCAGCTTGCAGGGCAGAGCTGCCTGCTTGTTTTCATGGGAAGCTTTCTGCTGTTGTTCAATTGTAATGCTCAGGGGAAACCTGCAGTACCGCTTTCCACTTTTAAGACCCTTTGAAAAGGGAGGTATTGTCGCCTTTGCTTTGAAGAAGGAAACTTGAGCTTCTGGACAAACTGTGCGGGGCTGCTGATCCCAATTCATTAGATGGAAGTTGGTGAAAAGAGAAAGAACAGTAAGGAGTCCAGAGAAGCCTATTTCTTCCCAGATTGTGTCCCACAATAGTGGTGTTGCCCATGTGAACATAAACTGATTCTGAGAGATGGTGCTGCAGGTGACTGCAAGGGGGAGTCTGATTTGTGATGATTCCTTTCAGTGCTGGTGATTAAGGCAGGAAAATACATGGAGAGGGAAAAAGGGCAAGGGTGGAAAAGCAATCAGAAGGACCCCAGACCTGGATGAGACTTCTCCTAGGTACCGTCAGCACCAGCTTCATGTAAGCTGAGCCACAATTTTACTGGGATGCTGAGCCTGAAGATTTCCTTGCAGCCAAGCCTGTCCGGGGCTGGGTAGTGCTGCCTTCCAGGAGTGCCACTCTGGCGTGGAGCGGAGAGCTGGTGCCACCTAATGAGGTGCCAGCACCACCTCTCTCTGCACCCTGGGCTGCCAAGAGGAAATACCGGCCTCTGCGTCATTAGTGACAGCTTCATGTTGTTGAACTCGTCTTTGATCTCTTCCTCCTCTGCAGAACTGTACAGTGGGTGGTAAATTAATCCCTGGAGTTCAGCCCAGCACGTATGCAGAAAGCACAGGGGAAAAAGTAGGTGAGCCTGCACTGATGCTAAAAGCCCAGAGCTTGCCTGTGCCCTTGGTTTTAGCTTGGTGTTATTCCACTGATTTCCGTGGCAGAAGCTCTTGTTTGCACAGATGTACATAACCACAGTCCGTGTTTCTTTCCTCGTGTCTGTGGATGGGGTAGTGCAATAAGCATGAATCCAGTTGCCGTTGCTCTTCTAGTGAAATGTGAAGTTACTGTGGAATAAAATGACCTGATTCATTCTACCATGGCTTCAAGGAGAGGTGATGCTGTCAGCTAAGTGGGCTTAGTGTTATGAAACCAGATGGTATTTTGTGCTTTGTGATGAGACCAGGAGCAAAACAGAGGAAAATCCAGGCTGTCTGTAGTAATGAATGAAAACTAAGGAGTAACCCAATAGCAAGTGTAGTTAGTTAAAGGAAGGGACCTAAAGTTCACACCAGAATGGGAGGGACAGAGACTGCCACATTAAAAGGAGAATCATTACCAGTTTCACTTATTTTGATCCCTTACCCCTTTCTCTCTCTGTCTGCCTATCCTCTCCATTGGGATGTAAATTTTCAAGCTCAAAAGCTAACAATATTTTAGGACACTTAAAGGGGAAAGAAGCTTTGCTTTGTATGGGACTAGAAAACAGAAAAATATACTCTTATCCTATATAAGGTTGCAAGTTTTGTGATCTGTTAGCCAGCTTGGTGTTAGAGCTGAAGCACACTGATGCTGTGCTAGAAAAAAGGCTTTGGTGAGAATCCCAGTGATTGGATTAAACTACTGTCTGCTGAAAATGTCTAGTTCATTCCCCTGAGCTGTAGCTAGGATATGGCACATGACTGCAGCACATGCTGAGGATGCTTTGAACTGCCTTTTTTTGCCTTTTTTTTTTTTTTTGCGTTTTTTGAAAACTGAGCTGTAAAGCATGCAGTTCAGGAAGGCCAAGTATCACGTGTGAATATTGCTGACTGTACAGCACAGTGAAAGTCTGTGTTGAACAAAGCTGGGCCTCTGTGGTTCTTTGCAGATATTTAGTAACAACCTCGAGCAGAGCATCTTTGCTTTCCACACAGTTCTTCTAGTTCAGCAAACGCGTATTCCTCTCAAAGAGCAATCTATATACCCTGACAGCTATTTCTGAGTAAAGCTGCATTTCACTTATTAAAGCATAGAAGTTAGGCTGCGTACATTTTCAGAGAGCCTTGTGCAAGGCAGAATAGCTACTCTAAAGACGGTGCTGTGGGATAATGACTTCCAGACTGTCCAAAGCTGCATTCCTTCAAGCTTCTCCATCAGTGTAGTAATAAAGGCTCTGTGAGCCACCTGGGCTGCATCTGTACTGTGTGGGAGGTAGAAGCTGTGGTGCACCCCACAGCCCTACTCCCCTAGCTATCCAGATGAGCCTTGCTGGTGAACTTCTCTCCTGCTGCATGCCTCAGTCTCCTTCCAGTGGAGCCAGGAAATGCAGCGCACGCACAAGCAAAACACACAGAAAACCTGTGGAAATAGCAAGAGCTGGACCATGCAGGCGATGACATCCATGAGCGCAACAGAAGACAATTAGGATAGGCCCTGCAAAGGACCAGAAGGGCTCCTGCCTAGGACAGCTCGCAGGTTTAGGACCCGAAGCTGGCAGAGGGATTTACTAGTGCAGCTTTGCATTGCTTTGCTGGAAGCCTGTTGCAGAGGAGACCTCCTTGAGCAGAGTAAAATTAATGCGTAAAATATTGAGCGGATCTGACGACACCAAAGGTGACTTGCACCTTCATGAGATAGGACCTTGTTTCCCAACAACAGAAAAGTCAGGGCACATAAGTGCTTTGCTATAAATTATCGAAAACATTATCTGTGGGGAGTAATCAGTTAATTTTAAGAAAAAAACAGAACCAAAACAAGCAAACAAAAGAACCAACCAAACAAAAAAAAAAACCCCAAAACTAAACTGCATGGCATTAAAATCCCAAATCTGCTTCTTCCACAAAACCAGCGTCCCCAGTGACTCCACAGAAATCATGGTTACATGGGACTTTCAGAAGTCATTCCAATAGTGACTCCAGCTTTCAGAAGAGAGAAGATAATAGATTTCATCAGCAAGCCTTGTACAGAGGGGAGAAGCAGACAAGCTTTGAGAACAAAAGCCCTTCTTTAGGTCTGCAACAGTAGCTTTGCACTTCAATGTACAGGGACTTTGAATACATACAGTCAACACTAAATGGGATATCTTGTTTACTCTTTGGTCTTTTGTTCTAGATATATAGCAAAAATATGAAATAATGCCTGAAACACCCTGTGGAAACATGCAGGAGAATATAGATTTAAGTGAGCTCTTTGAAATGACTCAGTAGTGCGGTAGTCCGGGCATCTTTAAATGATGGGTTCGAGGATTGCTGTTGCACATCTGAAGCTAGCCACATAATTCTGTGGGACACGTACAGACTCTTAAAATTTTATTTGAAGTGTATTTCTGCAGTAGAGAAAAAAGCCGTCTGTTCTGTGTAATTGGTCTCACTGAGTGCACCTTCTCTCTCAATGAGACTCAACGGTTTGCTTTGCATTTAGGCCGTGGAGACAACTTTGGCAGGCAAAAAAGATGAAGTCAAGGAATGAAGTATATTGGAAGAACTGCAGGAAGCAAATAGGAGGGCCAGGGGGAAAATAGCATAAAGGAATGGGAAGAGGAAACAGCAGTCTCCAGGAAGCTGGTGCACAATTTTTTTCAAAGTGTTTTGCTTTTCAAATGTAGAAGATCACCTGTGCTGGAAGGTGGCTAAGTCAGCAGCAGCAGTTCAGAGTGGCCTTGTTACTTTTTGGATATTGTTTCCTTAAGGAAGGATATACTGCTAAGGCTGTTGCTTTAGAATCAAAAAATGGTTTGGTGATGCAGGAAAGAGGATTCTGTCTTCTGCATCTTTTATGTGTGTGTGTATATAGATATAAAATGAATGTGAAAACATGCTGAATGACCTTACATGGGTTGTTTCATTTCTATCAGAACAGTCCTATGGTGGAAGGAGGAGCTTCTCTGGATCGGACTTCTGTATCAGTCCATGGTGTTAACCGCTCTTCAGTCAGAAGTCACGTTTAACTTGTAGGTTGCTCATTCTGTGCTTAAGCCTCTACTTAAAGCAGGGTGAATTGAAAGCTTGAGTCCAGTATATTTCCAGTGAGCTGCTTAGTATATGTTGCTGTAACTCATAGCTCTTAGACATTAATGAAAATGACATTTCAAAGCATACACCTATCAGCCTCATCCCCAAACCCAAGGCCCTAGGTGACTTCAGCAACTGGTTTAAACCAAGATGAAGGAACACAGAATGAGCAGTGAAGCAGTGCACAAGAACTGGAGCTGCAGCTGCCCCTGTCG
Source organism: Xenus cinereus (assembly GCA_025774025.1). NCBI lineage: Eukaryota > Metazoa > Chordata > Aves > Charadriiformes > Scolopacidae > Xenus > Xenus cinereus. The sequence goes on along the minus strand of JAOXJK010000012.1, from coordinate 68,505,408 downwards.
AGTTTCTGCTGCCTCCAGCAGATTCACACAGCACCAGCTGAAAGTCCCTGCAGAGGTCACATGCCTCTTCTAGTCGGGGACATGCACTGAACATGCTCTTGTTTGCACAAAGTTATATCCTTCTCCAGGGACAATACACTAGCCTCATGGAAAATCAGTCTTTGTCACCTGGCCCTCACCCTGTTCCTTTTTTCAGCACCTGGGCTGCCATGTGCTCTGCACCCAGCCAAACACAGTCATTCCTGCCCATTTTATCGCCTTCCCTGGGGCTGCTTTTGGGCTGCATCTCAGTGGTGCCTGGTGAGGGCCATCCCCAGAAGGTGCTAGGCTGAGGTTCGGCTTGGGCTGAGACCACCCCTGGCACCCTGTCCCCTGTTGCTTCCACCTATTAGAGGAAACTCCTGGGGCTGCCCAAGGGGGTAGGAGAGGCCTGCACAGCCCCCCGAGTTGGCAGTGTGGGTGCGAAGCACTCAGCAGCTTCATAGCCGCTTAAAAAGGAGATTTCTTGTGTTTTGTTTTTTGTTCCCCGTCCTCTGGCCCCTAAATACCTCTTTTTCTTTTCCCGCTTTGAACGTTTCAGCAGACAGAATTCCTCTAACCATGTGCACATGTGGTCAGCAAACACAGTTTTATCTGAAGGGGGTAACTGGTGGGTTTGACAGCTCTTAACAAATACAGATGTGTTATGCTCGTTAAGTGGAAGCAATGTGATGCCTCACCCTTTCTCTGGCAGTTCAACTTTTTGGCGTTACGCAACTCTTGCGGAAATGGCGTGCTTCAAGGAAACCAGTGGAGGAGACTGACTTCTCAAAGCCCTCCTCCACGGGGGCACGGCGTGTCCTTGGCAACTGGCTGTCTGCCCACTGCTGGTGTGGGCTATTTTGTCAAAAGGTCGCGGGACATCTTTAGCTGACCTTCCCCTTGTTCTCATCTTGTTCGTTTTCCGTCCAGTTAGTCTTTTGGGGTAGGAGGGAGAAGTTTCCAGTGCCGGTTGTCTCCTGTGAAGGAACGGAGGTATAGCCCAGCAACTTTAAATTCAGGTGAAACACTGGAGGGAAGGGATCCGGGCTCCTCAGGGATGCCATATGGTGTAAAGGACTGCCATGCAAACCACTAAATTGTCCTGTCACCTCCTGACCTGCCCCTCAAAAATCAGGCAATCCTTGAAGTTGCCTGTGGGGTGCTTGCTCTGCATTAAGGTGTTAATTCCTTCTCCCTCGCTCATGGTGGTTTTGTCCCAGGGACATCGTGGGAAGCTCTACTGATGCTGCTCCCTGGGACCTGCTAAGGTCTGTGTGCCCTCAACGGCAAAGCTGACTCATTTCCCTCCTTCTTGTCGCTCAACTGTCGAGGTGAAATAACAGCTAATGGTAATCAAACTCTTCTTCTCTCTTAATAGAAATATTTTTTTTTTCCCTCTCCTAATGAAGGAGGCTTTGTTCTCTCCATGTAATCCTATCTCTCTTCCATTTCTGGTGGAATCTTCCATTGGGGACAAACTTGTTTTATTTCTGTAGTGTAGGAGGGGGGAGGGAGCAAAAAGTAGGCATGCTTTTTCACATTTGTTTTGTTTCTGTTTTGGTAAGCCTTGTTTGAAAGTCACTTGAAGCTCACTGGTCCAACATGTTTATTTTGGAAAGAGTATGTTCCCTATTAAGCTACAGTGGTAATTGTATGTGATATGTATTTTTCTGAAGTGGGTCAGTTATCCACAAGTCCCAGATGATGATACGTCTTGCGAAGATGATGCTGGAGTGGACCAAGATTGCCTTACAGAGTGAGAAAGTGTCATTGGAGAGTGAACAAGATGGAAATGTTTGCTCAGGGGAAAGAAACAACCATCTGACCTTGCCTTCATGCCCCTCTTCTCACTGTAGCTTTGAGCCCTTCTTGAGTACTTATTACAGGCTTCCCACTAGGACTTGAACACACCTATTAGCAACCTCCACGTTTGTGGTAGGGAGAGTGAGGAAAGGTGAAATGACATGACCTGCATGCAGCAGAGCTGGTGCCTCACCTGTGAGCTCCACCTACCCATGTCCCAGCTGTGCCATGGGGCGATGCTGCGCCATCCTGAGCTTCCGCCCCACCTCTCGGCATCTTCTGGGATGGTTGAATTTGGGATGCTCAAATGATGGTGTCAGATTGAAATGCATGGGGAGAGGAGCTGTGCTTGGACGTGTTGCTGGGGTACAGTGTTAAGTCCCCGCTGCACGGGCCTGTTCAGCCGGTGAAGGCGGAGACTACTGCTGCCACGCTGGGGAAAGTGGTCTTTAAAACGGAGATTGGCCAGGCAGGGCTTCTCTTGGCTTGTGGTTTGGTTTTGTTGGGTTCTGCTTTAGCTTCTTTTCTTTAATAAAGTATTACAAAGTTTTGAGAGTCCGCATTTGCCTGGAGTCTCTCCAAGCTGTCATTTCTTGGGAGTTACCATTTTTATTCTGGGAACGATTGCTGCTGTTTTAATCCTGCTTCTCATCCCTCCCATCCTCCTTGGCTTTTTTGGGCTCTTTTGCATCCCTCCCCACCGCCTTCTCTTTACCTCTTTCGGACAAACTGCGGTACAGCTTGCCTCGGTTAAGAAAAATCGGGCTACACAGGGTTGGGCAAGGCTCCCGACGTGTCACATAAAGGGCAGTGAGGAGGAAATGTGGCCGCAGCTGAGTCTATTTCAGGGCCAGCCTGCTGGTGGCCTGCCCTTTGCCCAGGCCCTGCCGCAGGCTCTGTCTGTGCCAGGGAGACGGGCAGCATTGAGGGGCTGGTCCTCACGGAGGAAGGAAGAGCCTGGAAATCCCCAGTGTGAAAGAGAAAACACATTATTTTATTTCAACCTGGGAAATGCAAGCTATGTGCTTTCTTTTTTTTTTCTTGCTTTTGCTTCTCCTTTTCTTATTTAGAGCAGAAGAGAATCTCCAGACCCAATTAAAAAAAAAAAAATACCCAAACAGTTGCATTCCTTTCATTTTCACACATATGTCATGATTTGGATATTCCTGCCATTCTAAAATAGCAGTTTTGAATGTGCACAAGCTGAGGAAAGCCAGTAACAACTGGGATGGTTCAGCGGGAGGACTGGGATTCCCAAAGCTGTGCCCTCCTCAGGGCTTTGCTTTCCCCCTGGCCTTCCCCTCCCCTTGGCGCTGTGAAGGGGCTGAAGCCTCCAGAGGTGGAAGGTCTTGTGCAACAGCTGCGCATCATCTCGTAAATCCATCCTCGGGACAGCAAACTCTGGGGCGGAGTGGAGGGAAGCACGTGGCTTGTTTTTTGTGTGTTTTGATTTCCCCAAGTGTTGCGCAGGCTGCGGTCTGCCGGCCGAGCCGCTGAGCCCCAGCAGCTTGTGACTCATGGTGCTGGTGATGCTTGCTCCGGGGCAGGAGGAGGGCTGCCCGCCATCCAGCCCGGCCGGGGAACCACACTCCTACGTAGGCGCCGAGCTCAGGGCTGGGGACGTTCCTCCTCCTGCCACCCTGGAGGAGCTGGGAAGCTCCCCGTCACCACCGACAGCGGTCAGGCATGAGGCATCCGTATTTACGAGGTCTCTGGGAATACTGCTGAAAAACAAACTGCCTTCCTTTTTTTTTTTTCATTTTTATTTTTTAAATTTTTTTGGTTGTTTTTTTTTTTTTCCCCTCCTGCAACATTTAAAAGTCCCCTGGTGCTTCACCCTCCCTCGTAACACTCCCACAGCTCCTCTGCCAGCATCTCCCTTAAAATCACAGCCGAGCAATTACTGCCGCTGCTCCCAGGGTGCTGGATCCCAGAGGACGGTCCCGGGGAGACCTTCCCGCTTGCCTGCCGGTGAGGTTTAGCGAGGATGCTACGCTGGGGAAACCCCACGTGGCTCCTCTACGGAGGGGGAAAAATTATCAGCCAGGCGCTCCGTCAGCCACCGCCTGAATGGCGCTATATGCTCTGTGTGTGTATATATATATTTGTGCATGTATATAAAAGATGTTATTATTTAGCTGCATAAGCCCTCATTAACGGCGATGGGATTTGCACGGCTTACAGCACCCAGGAAGCTATTTGATAGCTTACTCCTAATTTGCAAATCTTTGAAGCCAATCGCCGTACCTGGTGATTAAGGTTTTTTTAGCAATAATCCGGTGTAGGCAAAAACAGAGGCCTCTCGATGGTTCGCATGAAAGGGCTTCTGAGCGAGTCCTGTGATTCACAGGCCAAAAATAATGTGCTCTGTTTAAACAATGTTAGCTCTGTGATACAAACTGACAAAAGCCAGTGAAATTTAAAGGGACCCTGTCAAAGTGGGTCTAAAAATAACTCCAGCCAGCTGTGTTTTGGTGAGTGGGTGCGTGTGCTCACGTGGTGTGCTCCCTCTGCTCTGCCGGTTTTGTCTTGGGTTGTTTTGGGTTTTGGGTTTTTTTTTTTCTGAAACAGGCTAGCACAACACTTGAGCTTTGCCATCTGGATGAAATGACACTGTCCTGAGGGCGAGGGTCTGGCTTTGGCACAGGAGAGAGACCCTCGTCCCCATCCGTGCCACAGAAAAGCCCCCTGCCCCCTCTCTGGTTTGTGTATCCCAAGCACAAATACAGGCTGGGCAGTGAACAGATTGAGAGCAGCCCTGAGGAGAAGGACTTGGGGATACTGGTGGATGAAAAGCTGGACATAAGACAGCAATGTGCTCGCAGCCCAGAAAGCCAACTGTATCCTGGGCTGTATCAGAAGAAGTGTGGCCAGTGGGTTGAGGGAGATGATTCTGCCCCTCTACCCCGCTCTGAGATACCACCTGGAGTGCTGTGTCCAGGTCTGGTGCCCCAACATAAGAAGGACATGGACTTGTTGGAGCAGGTCCAGAGGAGGGCCACAAAGATGATCAGAGGGTTGGAGCACCTCTCCTATGAGGACAGGTTGTTCAGCCTGAAGAAGAGAAGGCTCCAGAAGACCTCATAGCAGCCTTCCAGTACCTACAGGAGGCCTACAGGAAAGATGGGGAGAAACTCTATCAGGGAGTCTAGAGATAAAACAAGGAGTAATGGTGTTAAACTGAAAGAGGGGAGATTTGGGCTAGATGTTAGGAGGAAATTCTTTACTGTGAGGGTGGTGAGACACTGGAATAGATTGTCCAGAAAAGTTATGAATGCCCCATCCCTGGAGGTGTTCAAGGCCAGGTTGGATAAGGCTTTGAGCAACCTGCTCTAGCGGGAGATGTCTCTGCCCATGGCAGGGGGGTTGGAAATAGATGATCTGTAAGGTCCTTTCCACTTCTAACAATTCTATGATCCTAAAAGGGTGTTGCAGCGGCACTGCTGGGAACCATCATTTAATGCAACGCGATGGTGGTAGTGCAGGGTGCCATCCATGCCCACTCATGCTGGCCAGCTTGTCCTCCTCATTTTGGGGGGTTTCTGTGGGGCTGGGAGAAGGGTGCTCAGTGGACCATAGCCTGTCACCAGGGTCTCCCAGGCAGCTGTTCTGCTGTGGTGGATCACAGCCTGTGTGCCTGCAAGCATGCTGCAGGAGTGCAGTGTTTTTGGGAAGCCTCAAGATGGAGCAGACCCTCCTCTTGTCCTCCCACTTTCCTGGGTCTTGGAGACATCTCTCTTTCCCAGGGAGTGCTGTGACTCCCCTTTCGCTCCAAGCGCCTGTGAGATGGGCTCCTTGTCGTAAGACAGCTGCTGTTTGTAGGACAAGGTACACTTTGAAACGGGGGTTCCCCCTCAGAGCTGCCAAAAATACCCTGCAGTGTAAACAGGCAGAGCTCTGCCAAATTGCACCCTGTCTGACCTTGCCTTGCTCTTCTCAGGAAACAAATCTAGGCTTTATATCTTTGTAAATGGAATCGTTCCCCTCACCCTGTCCTCCTCACACGAAAAGGTGCATAAAAGTTGCATATAAAGTGTGTGTGTGATGCAGCTGCTTTGAAGAGCAGAAGCAGGCTTCAGTTAGTTTCCTCATCCGAAGCAGAAATGGGAGATGGAGAGTTGGGTATTTCTCTGTGCTGAATTTCCCCGAGTCCTGGTTTGTTTGGTTTTTGTTGGTTTTGGGGGTTTTTTTAAGTCAGAAATGGCAATAAATAGCTGCTGGGGGATTCCCCCCTGCAGAAACTTCAGTAGAACAGCTTTGCCCTATCCCTAGAAGCAGCTGCCATGTTCACCCTTCCCTCTCCCACATACCCACCAACTTTCCTTCTGCTCTGAGGTTTCCACCACAGAAGTCCCTGCCCCTAGGTTGCTCTGTTGCTGGCAGTAGGAGGTTGAACATCTCCTTCCCTCTTACACAAAATCCAAAAGATCCTTAGACCTTCCTTGCCAGGCAAAGGAAAGAGCTTGAACGTGTGCAGCATCTGAACAACTCTCCCCTTGCTGTCACACCAGGAGCTGGGTGCAGGAGAGAGGTGCTCTTTCACTGTCACTCCTGAATTTTTTTCCAAGTGTGATTTTCTGCCAATTCAAAATAGCATCCCCAAATTGCGCTGTTCTTGACCAAATTAATTACAATAATAAAAATGACCACAAATCATCCTCCCGGCGTGCTTCAGAGTAACTGAAGAATTTCCATCCCACTATTTTCTTGAGGGTAGAGGTAGAGATTGTGCCTATTGACTGCTTGTACCTGATCGACTGAAAACTGAAGAAAAGGTGGCTTTGAAATTAAGTTAAACAACTTAATTTTAGCACACTGAAACTGTAAACATTACTATCAGTTTCCTTTTGGTACTGACAACATTTACTTTTTTGATGTTATTTCCAAAACAAAATGTCAGTGAAACTTGATGTCTTGGCATGAGTTTGTGCTTTTCTGATTTTGCTGGGAGGCTGTTTTCCAAGGGAACTCATGCTCTTCTCATAGCGGTTTTCTTTTACTGGATACTTACCGCTTCAGTTGTCTCTCACGGGTAGGCGATTTGTGTATTTTGCTGCAAAAATGTCATACAGCTGATTACAAACCCCGCTAGTGATAGGATCTTAATACTTTGTTGATTTTTGAGTTCCAGTAGTTGATTTTATTATTTTGTTGTTGTTGTTCTGGAGCATTCTCTTCCTTGGCTCTGGACTTGTAAGTGCAGTGAAGGGCAGCGGTGTCCAAGGATGATGAGAACATCCGCCACAAGGGGATACGTGGCAGATATTCAGAATATCAGATGGCCTCTGATATTCTTCCAGGTATACACTAGGGGGGCAATAAGAAACCCTTGATTTTGATCTCATTACTGGTGCTGAAGTGACAATGGAGTTCAAAAGGACTTTTCATCTTAAGAAGGAGAAAGAAAACTTTCAAGATGTTCCTCTGAAAATAGTTAAATGGAAGACCCCCAGTCTGTGTTCTTTCACATCCATTGATCTGATCCTAGGTAAGAAAGACAAAGCAGGAGGAAGAAAATCATTCTAAAGTACTTTGACTTGGTGTCAGCAAATTGTTCCCTGTTCATCAGGATGAATTCATTATTTGCCTGAAAAATCAGGAGTCAGAGCAAGTGTTGCAGACAACTTTTGTAAAAGTAAATTCCAAATTTCTGCAAGATTCTTCTGGAATACATCCACCTTTTCTATCTACTTTCTGCAAATGGTTTTACTGGTGAGAGTGCTGTGGATTTAAAATAAACAAAAAAAAGGGGGGGGTGCTGGCTGGGAACCCCGGGGAGTACGGCATCCCCAGCAGAGCATCGCTCTCC
>JAOXJK010000012.1:68485522-68495616 GCA_025774025.1 Xenus cinereus | reverse complement strand
CCAAATGGATCATGTGGTGATGGTGGTTTTGGGTGGTTTTTTTTTAATTAATAGGATTTTCAATTATCCACTTGAGCAAGTACATTTATTTTTAGCCCATTTATTTGGGCTGTTAAAGTCACACCATCTTTCTAATGAAGAATTAAGTATGGTAACAATTAGGATAAACAAACCTGTAATACAAGACAAGACTGTTTAAAAGGTGCAGGCATTGCAGTGCCACAGTACGAGATGTCCTGCTACTAGACGTAAGAGCAGGAGGCTTCAGTTCCGCAAGAGAAACTTGCAATTTCAGCCTCCTGCTGCCCAAGCCACTTTCTTGAATAAAACTCACTCACATCACAAGGCAGCTGGCTGTGGTATGCTTTTACAGAAGGTCTCACACAGCAAATGGGAGGCTTCGTTCTCAGCCTGTTGAAGCCCAGAGAGATGGCTCTTAATTATTTCAACTGGTGCTGGAGCAGGGATATTACTGCACCTAACAGGAAAATGAGAAAGTTCTGAGGAATCCGTGCTGGCTCGTGCATTGTCATGCCTATGGTGAAGAGGGATTCTTACATAAGGGACAATTGTCTGCAAAGCTCGTTACCACCACAAGTCAGCAAAGTCCAGGAGTTAGTAAACTTCAATGTGTTTAAAAAAAATAAATAGAGCCATCAAACAAAAAAACTCCACCCAATCACAAACCCCCCAAAAACGAACGTCAAAACCCCTGCCATACCAAAAAGACAACCCCAGGGTAGTTACCTGGATAAGAATAGGCAGAACTGCAACAGTGTATGTTAGCAAATTTGAGAAATGCCTGCGTCAGTGGCTGAATGAATCCCCAAATACTGGAGATCGGAGAGAGATCTGGTGGAGTAACCCCGTATTTAACCACATCTCAATTCATACATGAGAGTCCCTTCCCACCTCAACTGTGCTGATGTGGTTGGCCTCCAGCGTTTTCACTGAAAGCTTGCGAGGAGCCCGTGTCTTCATGAGGAAATGGGGGGTGCCAGTTTCCAACGAGAGAAAGAGAATAATGACGAGGCAAAGAATGGCAGAGCCTTTTCGGTGCCTCAGGGTAATGAAAAGTGAACTCCCTTTGTTTTAGACCATGCGGTAGTAATTGTGTGTGTGCTTTCCCTATTGATGAATGCCTCCCTAACTCTGGCTGCAACTTATAGCAGGAGTATCAGGGAAAAAGATGAAATACACGTCTAGCAGCATAACTAAACTAACAAAAAGGAACCCCCACCCTCTATGCAGCCTTTTCCAACCCAAAGCTTGGAACACAAAAGGAGAAACCATGCCAGAATCCGCTTCGTTCCTCTAAAAGTTGTCCTTTCTCTACAATTTCACCCACTTCAGAGCAACTACAGGAAAAACATGATTTTGACATGTTTTTAAAAGCTCTTTTTCAGTGTCAGGTACTGTCTGCCTAAGTTTTCTCTGACCCTTGCCATGCACACAGTGTTCATTAGGTTAGAGAAAGCTGTTGTCAGCCCCCTTATGTCTGACGAGCAATGGCTGAGGTAGGTAGTTAATGGACACCTGCTGGTATCAACAACTTCTGGCTTTGCTGCTGAACAAATTGATGTTAGAGTAGGGTTTGCTGAAGACAGTGTGGGGCAGGCACTTTATTTTGGAGAGAAGTGGCACGGTAAGCCAAGGACTAGTTGGAGAAAATATTTGAAGCCAGGATGAAAAGTCGAAACCCCATTACAGCAGAGCACTCTAGGTTCTCGCAGTTTTGCAAAGAAGTTTTTTTGCAGAAGTCCAGAACTGCACTATTCCAAACTCTTCTGTAACCCCGCAAATGGCCCGTTTCCTCCTCCTGATTGAAAAAGGTTAAAAAAAAATAGTAAAAACTTTAATCTGTCATTTAAGGATAGCGGGGAGTTTGGTGACATCTTTGCTCTCTCGCTGGGGAAGCATGAGATGTGGCAACAGGGAGCAATGTTGTGGAATGACTAATGGAAAGGGAGGTACTGTGATTTGGCATCTTCTATGGCACTCAAGCAGTCGTTTTAGAGATGCTTTTTCCATAGGGATGAGTGTCAGCGTTGCTAGCAGTTTTTTCTTCTCTAGCTGTAATCAGCACTGTGAACAAGACCCAAAACTGTATTCACAAGTGACTATACGTACAAGCGTGGCATACAACGGATATGCAGGCTTGCAAATGAAATTCAAAGAACCGAATCGTCTTTGTGATTGTTCTTGTTATAAAACAATCTTATGATGATTCCAGTATTTTACTGAAGGGATGATGTGTTCTTTCCCAAGGAAAAAAAAAAAAAAGCTATTCTGTCGCTGTTTCATTTCCCCTGGAAATGAAATGTAGAGTTTTCCACCTGGCAGATCAATAGCTTTTCAACATCTTCCTTTCTCTTCTGTTTCCCAAATGAATGCCTGTTATTTGGAAGCATAACAGAAATAAGACAGAAAATGACTGCAGGAAAATTTGAGGCGAAGTCTTTCATTTAAGCAACTCTAATACAAGAAGCAGCAATGAAATCTGATTTGGTTTTTTTTTTTTTCTTCTTCTTTGCAGTGAACAATGCTATGTTACTGCACAACACTCGGTGTGTGGGTGTTGGGCTGAGCAGGGCCTTTTCTCATGGCAGGCAAATAGCTGGAGTTGGTGTCTTGGGGAGCGTGCTCCACACTGGCATTTCCAAGGCATTTAACATAGATGTCCCCAGATTTTGCTAGTTACCTGGTACTAACGCTTCGGGAAGGTTTTGGTGGTGTTTTTGTACAGACACCTGAGTATATGTAAAGTGATCCCAGTGACACTTAAGTATTGCTGAAAAAAAAATATTAGGATTTACCTATGGCTGCAGAGAGGTCTCCAGGAAAGTCTGAGCTCTGCTCAGAGGGAGGAAGAGAATCTGGTGAGTCGTTCAAGCAATAATGCAAGGACATTTGTCATGCTAAATCTGCAAAACCTGTCACTGATCTTGATCCTTTTGGGGGAGAGGAGTTGCCTATATGTTTTTCCTTTTCCTTCATTATAGTCATCTATGGCTCTGCGCCTCTAACCTGATATGTTCAGTTGCCTCCTGCAGCCTCCCTGCTCGCGTGCCACCATGTCTTGCTGCTGATGCCCATCTGCTGGCGCGAGCAGAACAGCCTTGCACGAAGGGCTGTCATCTGCCAGTGACACCGAGCAGGGGTGTTAGAGCAGCATGGTGTTTTCAGGGAGTTAACAAAGCAATGTGGATGTGCAGTTTGACTAGCAGCTGTTAGGGAGCACTTAATGGGGCCACACAGAAGTGGAAATTAATTTAGAAGTGTGGCCAAGCCCAATACTCTTGCCCTACCCGGCCTTCAAGTGGCCAAAGCGGTTGTTGCTTTGCTGAGCAGATGGATGGGCGGAAGGCAGGTTATTGGATGCTCTGAAAGTAGGTTTTGGAGCGAGGGTGTGACTCTGCCCAGCCTCACCTGATAGCTAAGGAGATGCTGGCAAAGCACCCACAGTCCCAGTGGCTGCATGCATGCCAGGCCACACTGCTCTGCTACCCACTGGGCCTTAGGTGGAGGAACGTTTGCAAGCAAGAAGGATCTGCTCATCAAAGCCTACATGGTGCAAGGGCAGCACCTTAGCACTGTTTGTTTCCCAGGACAAGTAACACATTCCCGTATGCCAGCAGGGACCAGTGTCTAAGACAGGGCTGCAAAAAGCTGCCAGGTGCCTGGAAACCCCTGAGATCGTCAGGGAGGCTGGGTATGACCATGATGCCACAGGATAGAGACTGGCCGTTACATTATTCACTCTCAGCCTTTCTCTCTTGGAGAAGGAAGTCACTCCCCCATAGTGCCAGGGGCTGCAGGTTGCCCAGAGAAGTTGTGGATGCCCTATCCCCAGAGGTGTTCAAGACCAGGCTGGATGGGGCTTTGAGCAACCTGGTCTAGTGGGAGGTGTCCCTGCCCATGGCAGGGGGGTTGGAATTTGATGATCTTTAAGGTCCCTTCCAACCCAAACAATTCTATGATTCTACGACCCGAGGAGAAGACCTGGACAAGTGACCAAGCACCAGCTTTAGCAGTCAACCACAGTCCACCCTGGCCAAATCTGGCACAACCACTGCAGAAAAGTGCTAGTCCTGGCAGGCATCCTTGGTGCAGGAGCAAAAGGAGCTGCTCCCCAGGAAGCAGGGCTCTGCAGCCTGGACGTAGTTTGCTTAGGGAAAGCACGTGCCACTTGGGAATGCCAGGGGTATTATAATGCTTTTCCCCAGCACCTGCTCTCTGCTTACCCCGCTATCCAGAGGAGGAAGGAAAACAAAAGAGCCAATGCCTGGAGCGGGGAAGGTGTAGAAGGATGAGGAGGAGCTTGGGCGAGCACTGCAGAGCACAAAGGGGCTGTGGAAGCATCCTCTGGCAGGTAGGGACCTCTGGCAAGGCCAGGTAAGACTGGTCTAGGGGGTGCGCAAGACCACTTCATGCAGACCCTACCAACCCCTTGGGCTTCTTCCATAAGCTGCTCTCCTTAACCTTCCCCCAAGGCATGGCAGTACCTGCTCAACCCTAAGGCAGAGGAGGGCTCAGATCGTCCATTAGTGCACCCACCTATCCTCAGCTTGGCCATAATCAGCTTGTATATATTTAGTATTTGCACCTCCCTCTGATTTTATTTGATTTTATTTTAAAACCTCTGAGGAGCAACAAGTTCTGCATCTCTCTGGTGGGTAATCTACAAAGGAGGGTGAGGAGACTGTTGGAGGGAAAAAGCAATGGGTCTGGGTTTCTCAAACAACCGGTGTGTGGTTTTGAGGACTCAAAAGGGAGGTGATTTAAGGAGCAATGGTTTTCAGTAGGCTGTAGGCCACTTTGGCTATATAAGGCTTATCAGGCAAGACTTGAAGTCACTAAAGTTTGTATTTCCAATCTTGGCTATGTTTTATGCTAGCCATCACCCTGGACGAATGTTGCCTTTTATTCAGGACAAGTTGTCTTTTCAGCAGTGTTTAAATGTATTCTTAATGTGAATTATCATGTTTTATGGTACAGCTTCTGAGAAAGAAAGAGAGGCTTTAAGAAAGCTTTTTGCTGGCAGTAAATTAGATCCAAGTTTCTGTGATAAGCTGTAATAGTTCTTCAGAGCAGATGTATTTTATCAATTTAAGAACACAGACTGAGAAAACATGTACTGCGTTCGGGCTTTTAAAAATGTATTTTCATGTTAGTGTGTACACAGTCAGCAATAAATCTCTAGACACTATTATTGTCTTTCAGTTAAACATGATGCAGCTTGCACCATGTCTTCCTGTATGTAAATAACAGACAGAGGCACTTTTCAAGCCACACGTTGCTTCTTAAGGCAAAGCTGAGTATTGGTGGAAATGATGGGCTATTGGCCCAGGTTTGGTCAAGGGAAAAGGCACCCTCCAATGCAGACAACCCACCCACATGCTGTTTTACAGACCCCCAGTGCATGGGAGAAACATCTCATGGTTATCTGCAATCCAGTTTTCTGTCATGGGAGCCTTCTCAGCTGCTGCAGTTGCTGCTACACATGGTGTGAGATGTTCCACTGACACCACCTTCCTCCTCTTCCACCTCCTCCCAAACACCTGTGCTTCCAGCCCTTGGGGAGGGAGGCTGGCATTAGCTGCCAGCTTGGGCTCTGCTGGACCCACAGCCATGTCCCTCGTGCCAGCAACATGTGCGCTTCCCACCTCACTTGGGGACGGCTCTGAGTGGTGGTAAGGCTCTTGGTGGTGTGGGAAATGCCCACACTAGGTGGCCCAGTCCCATAACACTGGGAAAGTCGACATAGTCCCAGTCTCCCAAGCGCTTCTGTGGGAGCTCGCGTTTGTCTGAGGTTTTTCAGAGGAAGCAGAGGCACCTCTTTTGAGTGTTACATGGTAGGTATGGAACATGGCTCGCTCTGTTGCCTGGTCACCTTCCTCTCTTTCAGTATCAGTCTGTAAGTCAGGTGGTTTTGCTCACCCCAGCTGTAAGGGTTGATGAACACTGCCAACCAACATTTTTCTCGCTTTTAATTTCTTTTTTTTTTCTCTTGAGAAGAGAATATTTTGAAGAGAAGGCTGTTCAGTTTTTGCACAAATTTGTATCTGTTTTTCAACCAGGCTGTGAAAACAGTCAACAGTTTTCATGATGTATTCTCACCAAAAAAAAGCAGGCAAACAGGGGAAGGTTTTGCTAAATGAAGGATTGGTTTCAGCATCCCTGTAGAACACGGGGAACCTGTAAGTTGAGACAGAGGCCTTGAATCTCTAGGTTCTTGCCAATACAGCCTGAGTGACTTCTGTGAACCAAAACATTTCCCAGTCCTACTGGGAAACCAGTTTGCTAGAATTAGAGGCTTAAGAGAACAGAAAATGTTTAAATCTTTTGGTCATTTTTAAGCACGTTTTTAAGAAGGGAAAAGGTCTGAGACATTATTAAATTCCACCAGCCATGTGAAAATTAGAGCCCTTGTAAAATAAAAAGACAAGGTGTCTGCCCCGGTTCAGGCGGTGTCTGCAACATGATTGCATGTGGTGTTAACTGCTCGAGCACCCACATGAGAGAGAGACTTCATGAATGTCCCAACCACAGGAAAAGATTCCCCGGGAGGCTGAAATCAACCACAAACATGGATCTGCAAGGAGCCAGATTACGTTAGATTGGGGTTTGTGAGGGAGTAGTTTTCAAATGTCTTTGTTTCCCCTTGCCAGTGCCATCCCTATGTCATTTGATTCACTCTGCAGCCCTAAGAAATTTGCTTAGCTCTTGAACATCCAAGAGAGTTTTCCCTAAGCAAGGTAAAGGATGACAATAAATGTGGACATTTGGAGCACGCAAGGAATTTTTCAGAAATCCTGCTGAGCCGTGGCCAAGCGGAGCGAGCAGGTATTTTCTCTTTTTATTTGTTGCCTCATTCAGTCTTCTCCCATCTCTCAGGCAGGAAAACCTGACTTCTAAGGTTTCCAGGCCAGCTCCACTGATGTGACATTACTCTGGCTGTGTCATTTCCTCCCTTAATTGCATTTGTTTCCGTTTCACTCTGCAGCTGGGCAGACACGGGTTACCCGGGGTTTGGGATTTCCACTTCAGTTCCTTCTTTCAGCGCGGAGGAAAATTGCAACTTCTCCTTATGGTGTGACGTGGTGTGGATCATGACTATCTTCACGAAAACCCTTTTCTACTTCCATTCTGCCTTAAGCTTCATTAGAGCAACGAAACCAGATCTGTTCGCGCTTAATTGTTTGCCCAGAGTGGAACAGCTCCAACTGGAAATGCTGAACCTTAAGGCAGAATAGCCAGCAGCCCTGTGGTTCAGGCATTGCTAGGGAAGACCCATGTTAAAATCCTCCATCTGCCTGATTGGGAGTGGGAACTTGAAGCGGCTCTGTCTGCTGGGGAGCTCATTACTGCCAGGGTGAGGGCTGCTGTTCATCAGACAGCCCTTCTGTGTTGACGATAATAAGCTTTAGACCAGACTTGGGTCAATACCAGAAAAGCTGGTAAATGCCCATATCATGCATAGGAGGAAGAGCCCATACCAAAGAAAACCACAGAAAACATAGCTTCATCTCATCCTGCCCCTGCTCCATCCATGTCTGATCTGGCCACTCTTTGGCTGCTGGGCTGAGTCATCCTGAGCGCATTTCCTCATCTAACTGGGCTTCTCTTTTCTTCTCTCTGTTTAGACTCTGGTGCTCCTCAGGACAAATTTTACCTCTTATCATGGGTTTTTGTAGAGCCTGTCACCGCAAGCACTGTTGTGAGACCTCTTAACTTGATTCTAAAATGCAGAACAACAGCCCCCATAGAGTCTGTTAGTCGCTGTAGAGGCCCAGTGGCTGTCTAAATAAGCTCAGGAGGAGACATTGTAGGAGCTGCAGAAAAAAACGCTTGCTTCTTTCAGGGCTGAATAGCCTTCTGGGTGGCCGGGAGCTTTGCTGGCAGGGAAATATGACATTTGCCTTTTTCTCTTTACTGTATTTGGCCCCAAGGGGCAGGAGCCGGAGGCTGTGGTTTCTGCAGTTGGTGATTCAGTTTCCTAAATCACTGTTCCTGGCAGACAGGTGTATCTACATATCTACTCTGAAATGTGGTGATGAGGTGCTGCTCCCTCAAGGTGCTCTCAAGGACTAAAGATTTGCAAAATTCCATTGTTCGTTTGATATTAAATTTGGAGCAGGATTTTCATTTTCCCTTAGATGCAATTCCTCTTTAAAACAAACTCCTGAGTTTAGCTTCCAGAAGGAAAAAAAAAAAAAGAAATAGTCACATAGTCATAGTTGTACAACACCATTAACTCTATTTTCTGCAACAGCTGAAACTTTCCAAGAGACAGCAGTTGTAGAGCTCAGCCAGATAAAGCTTCTTGTTCTCGAGCCTTAGATATCTTCTAGACATGTTAGAAAGAAAATAGAGTTCAGAGGTGTAACTCTGTGATCCCAGAGGAAGATAATTAGAAGACTTTCTTAGAAGGGCTAAAACTTCATACATCGATACGCATCCTCTCTCACCAGAGAAGGACGTTTGCTTATTAAATACCTCCAGCATTGAGGGTGTTACTGTTCCTACTAAAAGGTTGAGACGTGCGTCAGAGTTTGCATAGAAATCCCTTAACTAGAGCAAGTGAAGTGGTAAATTCAAAACGGCCCAAAAAAGTTCTTGGCAAAGCCACAGGATATTATTTTGTTTGGGAAAATTCAAGGACATGGGACCTCAGGGTGAAGGGAGCCAGAATTCCTCTTGGAGTAAGGGGCAGAACTCTAAAAGCTTCTGTCACAAATACAGAGAGCAGATAACTGAGCATTAAACACAGCGGAAATAGTTTTCTGGACATGTTTCTACTCGCAAGCTCTCCCACGATCAATTTTCTTTTTTAAATTCAAAATCCTCTGAAAAGCCTGGATTACTTTCTAGTGCTTAGCCTAAAACCGCTCTGCAAGTCTACATACAAGAGGTTCAACTTTGTGAAATCACAGCCTTGGACACGCAAGATCTCTCTCCCACCATCACTGTGCCCAGGCCACGGAGGAGCCCCGGCCGTTGCTGAGTCACCACCCTTGCACAAACAGGTTCTCTGTTCTCACCGGTGGGAAAATATTCCTCCCAGTGGTGTTTGGACTTTCTGTAGCTCCAAGGACGCTTGCGGTGTTATAAATAGCAGTGGTGGGGCTATTAAAGAGCATAGGGCTGTGACTAATGCTCTATTTGAATAGCGCGCTCTCTGTGGCAGATTTATGTTTTTATTTCCAGCATACATCCAGCATTTATAACCTTCCCTTCCTGGAGTTCATGATGAGTCTGGAAGGGAGGAGACTTGCTTTCTCTTCTCGTAAACTGGAACGATCCTGGTGCGTCCGGCCTGTTACAGATCTCTGCCCAAATACTTGCCGCGGTATAAAGCGGTGTACTTTATCCTCCCCCTTTTTTCTTGGTTGCTTTTAAAATGTGCATTTCACCAGACAAGCCTGAGTCCTAATTCTCTGCCGACCGCCTCTGAATCTCAGCCTCCTACATGTCATCTCTGACAGCACGTAGAGGAGTCTTCCCCCCTCCTGAGGGCTGGGGAAGAGGGATGCTGAAGGGAAGAAAGCCTCTGCCGGAGGCTGTAGGAACAGCTAAAGTTAAAGCAGTCGGTGTCTGATCTGCAACACATGGCGGGTCACGCTACAGCATGGGAAGGTCTGAAGTTGGTGTAGGACATGGTGAAGCTGTTGGGTGTCTCCACAGCTGGCAGGGTGCAGGCACAGATAGCATCGCCCACAACCGGGAGCCCTCCCTGCAGTGATTTGTGGGGCTGCTGCTGGAGAGGCAGCGGAGGAGAAGGAACTGAAATCCAGGATTTTCCTGGCACAGCCAGGCACGCCGGGGGAGGCTGGGACCCAGCAGCGGGCCACACCGGCACCAGGCTGACACTGAAGAGGTAAAAGCACCAGGGACATGCAGCTCTCCCCCTCCGCATACAGCTAGTGCTCAAGGTATCTCTTCTAACAGTGAGCTCATTTGACAAGCAAAATCAGAAAAAAAACCCCCACAAAACCCAATGCAGAGGAGCTGACGCAGATTAGACCTCAGCATTAGGTAAAATATTCAGTAAGATTACCTCCTGCTGGGTTAGCTTAAAAAAAAAAAAGGGG
>JAOXJK010000012.1:68446987-68485422 GCA_025774025.1 Xenus cinereus | reverse complement strand
TTTGCTTAAAAAAAAAAAAGGGGGGGGGAACAAAAATTAAGTGCAAGGGAAGAGTACAGATTTCTAGATACAGATGCATAGACTTGAAAGGCCTTTTTCTTTAAGTGAGAAGGACTCTAGGGTGATATGTTCAGACTAAAATATAATGTGAAATATTACGCAGATGTTAAAGTATCTTTCAGGATGGGACTTTAAGGTCTTTTTGTAATTAAGTGGAGCTGAGAAGCTCCTACTGGCATAGGCTTCATCTAGTGAGAAACAGTCTAATAATTCCTCAAGATTTAATGGCTTTTAATGAAGATCTCAAGGAGTGGAACTATCCATCAGAAAACATATTCTACATCCTCTCATACTAACAGAAATCCTCACTTCTTAGTGGGATCAAGACTGGCCTTTGAGGGACAACTGGAAGCAAACAGGAGTGTTAGAAAGACCTTTGAAAAAGGCAGCAATGACATTTTTGCCCCAGCTTTTCCCATGTGTTTCAGGTAGGTACCATTTTATTAATGCATACGAGTGTTACCAATTGCACCCTAAGAAAGCACATCCAACCAAGCAGAAATGTAGTTTACATACCTTGCCTTCACCTCTCTGTGATTATTTTG
Source organism: Xenus cinereus (assembly GCA_025774025.1). Lineage (NCBI taxonomy): Eukaryota > Metazoa > Chordata > Aves > Charadriiformes > Scolopacidae > Xenus > Xenus cinereus. The sequence goes on along the minus strand of JAOXJK010000012.1, from coordinate 68,484,817 downwards.
CTCTCTATTAAATGGTTGGTTGGATTACTAATTAAAAGGAGAAAAAAAAAAAAAAAGTCTTTCCATTTGCAATCGTTTCAGAGCCTTAATTTCCTCAGAGGTCTAACAGCGTGTGCTGTTGACACAGCTCAAACATTCACATCTCGGTTATCCTGAAAAAGCACTGCAAATAACAATAATGAACTTAACACGTGTATCAACGTGAGAAGTCGGAGAAGCCGACCCCAACCTGTTGCACTCCTCCAGCAGCAAGCGCTGGAGGAACGGGAACATCTGTGCAAACACCAGCACGGCCACTGAAACGTCCTGCCCTGCTTCAGCGCTGCGCTTTGTCACAAGGGGCTGTCACCAGCCTGCATCGTGGCCCACAGCCTTGCAGGATGCTGAGCTCCGGGGACGCGCTGTAAGGTGGCAGCTGTTCTTCCACAGGCTGGATGAGGAAAGAAAAACTCTACAGTTACCCTGGTGAAACCAGCGGAAACGACTGGAAGGCGTGAGACCATCTGGTGAACGTGGCACAGAGGCTTCCCGTTGCATTTGTGGTGTTTTAAAGCATGTCAGCAGGCCGGCATGTGCCTGTGAGCTTCCCAGCGAGCAGGCTTTGCCCAAAACACACCGTCGCTTCTGTGGGACATTTTATTTCCTTCTGCAGAGACCATGATCCAGTGGCTAGGCCAATTCTTCAGACAAATATGAGGCAAGGGCTTGTAAAGCCTGACAGAACTGAGCTTGCTATGGAGGTGAGAAGAGAAATGAAGTTGCAGAGACGGGAAAGTGGAGTTCCCCAAAGGAAATTGCTCTCTGGTAAAAAAAAATAAAAAAAAGAAATAAAATTCAGTGGGCTTAATTGTGCCCTTAGTGTAGCTCAGTCCTGGGGGTCTTCTGCCATCACACAGAAGGCTCCATGCAAGGTATGCTTGAGCTGGCTGCCCCTGAGCCAGTGGGACACCCTACTGGGGGAGGCTCAGTGGAGAAAAACAGCTGCAATTTAAAGCTTTCAGCTTCTCAGTCAGGTTGCAAGCGCAAGTTGTGGGGAAGTGAGATAGTAACTGGTAACTCTGGGGTCAGCCCCTGGTGCTGGGGAACTGCTGACAGGCGCCTGGTGGCCTCTGCACCCCGTGTGTCCTTAAACGTTGTGAAGGGTCCTGAAGGGGGTGGGTGACTCTTTGGCAGGTATTGATTGCAGCCCTCACAGTGCCTTCAGGGCAACCCGTGCCTCTGACCCCAAGGCTGAGGAGCGTAGATGTTTGCTCTCATGACGCAAGACAGGTGAGATCATTGCTCGGGAATTGCCAGACGGTGCTGTAATAGTTTCACGTGTTCATCTTCTGAACGTGCTAGTTTTGCTGAAGCTTCAAAAAACAGCCCTCTTGTCACCTCGAAGGCGGTTTCTTTCTAGATAAGATGTTGCAAATGGCAATAAAATTTGCCTTTTGATCTCTGCTTCCCAGCTAAGTGATGGTTGGGTCAGGGTAGCATCCTATGGGCAGCCAAGCGCTGCAGTGCTGCACTGCGATTTCTGGCTTGAGGGCTGCCTGACTGCCACTGCCACCAGCTCTGCCCAAGGAGGACCGTGTAGCCCTTAAATAACACAGCTCCCCGGCGAAGATGGGATCTGCTGATGGAGAAATGGTCCCAAGGGACCACAGTGCCAGCGTGGCCAAGCTTAGCTCAGAGTCCAGCCCTTTGGTTGGGCACCAGGAGTGACAGATGCTCATTTGTGAGTCCGGCCTCTACAGTGTATGCTTTTATAAATGTACATACTGCTCCCATGTCACGGTACCGATTTCACCAAAATTTCTGAGAAAGGAAAATGTCCTAATCATGCCCAGTTTACCACATATTGCTCTAATTCTTTTTTTTTTTTTTATTATTACTATACTGAAGTAATTTCTTTCACTAGATCACTTCCTCTTTTCCAAAAAAAAAACCCAACAAAACAAAAACCCATCCTGACCAGATCATACATTATTCAGCAAATGTTCTCAGTTTTGTTACATAATTTATTTAGCCTTTTTTTTCTTGTTATTCAACCAGCTCCAAAATTTATACCACAGAAATTAATTTCAAGAGCTTTTTTCTCCCTACCTTTGAACTATTGAATGCCAATACAACTGCAGGTCTCTGTTTCATAAAAACAGATTAAAGGTAAGGTGGAATGTAACCTCCTTTGCGCCCAGCTAGAAGTCAATGGAATTTCATTGTTTCACTCTCCTATGGTTATAAAAGTGCTGTCTTACATTGAAGTCTGCAAAAGCATAAATAAATCTGTGTATTTATATACATAACCGGTCACATAACTGTTTCAGGGGAAAGAATCTTTCAAGATTGCTCTGTCTGGGTACAGGAAAAAAATTATGAGTAATGCTCCATGGGATGCAAAACTAAAGTAGTAGTAAAATAACAATTCAGGCTACCCTAGTCTAAAATACCAAATGTATGTTGTAATGCAGGCCAGAAAATAGGGTTTAATTTGTATTTGCTCCACTTTCTTGTAGTGGATAATGTTATAATATCTCAAAATGTTATTGCTTTTGTCTCTGTTGGGATACATTTTATCATGGCACAGGCATGAGGAAATAATCACTATTTGATAGTGGTATTTGATACCTTATAGTGGTATTTGATACCTTAATACCAATACTAATGTATCAAAGGAAGTGATACCTTACTTTGAATTGCCAGTAACCAGCTTTACTGGGTACTTGGACATACGTGACTTCTGCAGGTCCCCGGCCAGGCAAAGGGTAAGCATAAGAATAACACTGCAGTCCTTCTGTCTGAGCTGATTTACTGCACGAGTAAGTCTATCACTAATAATAGAGCAACTGAAGCCAAGGAGAACTGTAAGGCAAAGTAGGGATTTACAGCAACCAGAAAGCAAGGATTTAAAGCAGCCAGGAAGAGACATAATTGCAAGTTGCAGCATAATTAAGTCTTAATGTCAGGTGCAAAGCATTAAGGAGCTAACCTAATGGCATGTGTCCATATGACTCGCACAAAATGTTTGTCTGTTTCTTAAGGGTTTTGTTGGCATCCACCTCAGCAATCCCCAAATACAGTCTGAGCAGAGATGTAACCCAGCAAGGCCCTGGGCATCCCCAGGGACATACTTGGAGGTTTAGAGCTCTCAGCATCCTGCAGCGCCGGTCTCCCATCTGGGATTGATTTGACTACTCAAACTTATGTTAAAAATGTTTTGTTAATAGATCCGTCTGGATAGATGGGCTTTATTTACTCGGCAGACACTCTTCCTGTCATATGCACTTTCATAGTTGATGCTTGTAAGCTATACTGTCGCTGGAGAAGACCACGCTTCGTGGAGGATTTTAAAACAGAACATTTATTAGTAACATGAAAAAAAAAAAGTGCCATTTCAATAGCCATTTGTCTTTCAGGCCTCCATTGTCACCACTCCCAGTTACTTAGCATCAGGAAAGGATTCTCTTTGTAAATTTTATTCTGTGTTATGAGAGCTGAATGCTAGTTTCTGGTCTCTGGTATGGCACTGCTTGAGGCTGCTGGTTTTTTCTGCTTTGGGTGATCCGCACGTCCATTTGCAGTTGTGCTGGTAAAGAAAGAGCCTTTAAACGTGCCCCTGTTTCTCCACCTAGCTTTGGGTTTTCTCTGTTTACTAACTATACATGTATAAAAGTAATGGCTTTTAGCTTAGTTTTCTGTTAAGAAATAGAAGTTGTTGAGTAGCTGTTGCTGTGCAGGAGCACTCTGGCTTCTACAGATTAAGGAAAATTTTAAAAATACTCTAGGGCAGCCTGCCTTTGAGAAGCATTCACACAAAGGCATAGAGAAAGGAAGAATAAAGACAGCAGAATATCAATGCAGGGACTTAAAAGCACAGAATCTGACTCCTTAAAAATACTCACTACTTTTAGCACTAAAAAAAATTGTTAAAATAACGACCGATGTGACATGCCATGCCATGCCATGCTGCACGCTGGCCTCAGAGGATGGCACGAAGGTGTGATAACACGTCATGGTGAAAGATGGGGCACAGGTTCACTCTGCGAACTCGAGTGGGTCGGTCAAGCCTACATGTACAAACCTGCTTTAGAGCCAAGCCCCCGCAGCCACACACGGGAGGGTGATCTGCAGGGGTGCTAAGACTTTGCAGCTCCCCTGGAAATCTGCTTTTTCCTGGTGCAAGGCAATCCTGTATTTGCTCAGCGGGGCTGAAGTTACAGATCTATTTTTGTGGCTGCTTTGTGTCAATACCCTATAAACTACTGAGTAGGACAGAGAAATTTTCTTCTTGGAAAAAACACTCAGTTGCTCATTTAGAGGAATGAGAGCTGTAACCTAACCTCTGATCCAGCATCCTCCTCTTTTCCTAGTACCAAGTCTAGTCAGAAAAGCTGCTGAACTGAAACTCTTTCTTGCTTGGATATCTCAGGCTCTGCATCAGCCGGTGATGCCCTAACCAAAATATATTTAATCAATCCTCTCCATGTCCCAGAAATGATTAAGTTTGTTAAATTAACCCCTCGGGCAATACGCCATGTCAGCGTTTCTGGCCACTTAATCTAAATACGTTGGCAAACTAGTGCTTAAATCAATGTTTCTATGCCAGATCTTCACCTGGTTTAAATAGACATGATTTTATCTATTTTAAAGCTATGCTATTTTACACCAGTCAAGCTAATAGCTCTTTTTTTTTCCAGCAAGCAATCCTGAAAGCTTTATAGATTGAACTTACCTGGAATGTACATCCCAGATGATTTTGCAAAATCATCCATTCTATCCTAATCCAGAAAAAAAAGGAGTTTTACTGTTATTGTATTATGTTCTTTTGTTTTTGTCTTCTTAGAGCAATTATTTCACTTGATTATCATACAAGAATTCCATCTGATGTTGAGTTTAGGTGTGCCTGAATTCATTATACTGTCTAATTTATATTTGATATAAAATGACAATAGCTTGAAACTGTATTGACAGATCTTTATTGAAGATAATTACTCAACAGGAATCATTCAGAATGAATTAATCAGATTGAAAATTCGCTTCAATTTTACAGCACTCCAGCGGTAAGAAATATAACTATACACATTTCCTTTGTTAAATTGTAGCTATAATTTTGTTTAAAACTCTTAGAATTCTTTCAGGTAAATTTGAGCTCCCCAGAGAAGCCTGTAACACCTAAGCTCAACTTCTGAGATTTGATTAATTCACAATTCAAGATGATATTGCTACAGGCAGACGTCTCACTCATTTCCCTGGGATGGCAGGTTGTCACTTGTTTCAGGGAGATGGTTTAGCGGGAAGGGTGGGAGAAGCAACCACCTTCCCTGTTGGTATCAGGAAGAGGGTTTGTTCCCCATTTGTGGAGTAGGTGGGAAACCGGCCGCTGCCTCATGGGTCTGGCAGTGTCTCTCCCTCTGCCCAACCCCAAGGAGGACCTGGCGGGGCCAGGGGAGCAGGTTGTACCCCCAGCCCCTCTCCTCTGACAACTTCGGTCTCTGACTTCCATGGGACCAGACGTAGGCTCAGGTTTAAGCATCTGCATAACTTGCTTTGTGATTTCAGAGGTCTTATGCTCAGTGCTTTGGAAAACCAATCCATAGAAATCAGAAATACTGCTTGTAACTTGAGTGGCTACACACATTTTACCTTGATAGGTTGTAATAGTTTATTCTCTCTATTTTTTTCTATTTCCACTAAAAAGAGTTGCTTAAGTGAAAACCTAAAATTATGCCTTCTAATTTCTTAATATATTACAACTCATTTAGAAATACAGGTTATATGTGTGACATAATAGTTGTTCTCCGTCTTTTATTCTTTGGCTGGAAACTGGCATGTATGGAACCGTATTTCTGATAATTACCTTCCAGAGAAATTTTCTAGAAATGATGTTCAGCCAGCATATAAAACAGCAGAAAGGAGAACAAATTTAACAGTAAACCATGGGGGCGAGAGAAGAAAGATGAAAAACTGGCAGTGCATCTGAGATACGGCTGTGGTGTGTTCACACAGAGAAGGCATTCAGCGGCCACAATAGCTTATATATGCTTGACCTAGTAAGCGGAGTAATTGCCACTCAGACATATTGAAATAGTATTTATTTCATGTCATATTTAAAAACGAGTTGAGTCACAAAAGTGAGAAATGAAGAATAGCTAAAGACAGGAATATAGAGGTAGAAGACAGACGAAGAGGGAACGATCATGCTGAGAAATTATATTGAGAGTGAGTGTGCTATGGATAAGTTAATTCTTTCACAGACTATTAATTAAAGGTTTATCTCTTCCTGTTGAAGTCTCATTGTCCTAATGCATTTAGACAGAGAGGAAGAAAAGGAAAGGATCGGGTGGATGCACCATCAGAAGAAAGACTCCCCATGCCCATGTAATGAAGTCCCTCCTTCCATGTGTTCTCTCTCTCTCTCCTCCCCCAGTAAAGCATTTTTAGATTCTCCTTAGCATCTTGGAAATCATTTATATTATTGTGCTTCAGCTGGTTTATTTGTATTCATTTTCCTCTTAGCCAAATGGGATTGTTTATTGGGAAGCATTACAGCACAATACTGTGTATTGGAGTTACTTTAGTTTGGCCGTGCTTGCTTCCTGCAGGTCTCAAAGGTTGCCAGCTGCTTATTCTAAGGGTCTGAGCCAGCAAATTGTCAGTACTCACCTTAACATTGATAGCTAGAACTGTGTATGGCTCTTCACAGAAAGGAGCACCAAAGGCTGCTGTGACTTTTGTGTTGCTATTCACATCTATCCCTTCATGAGGGACTCTACACACAAGGCACTGTCTTTGTGGGGAAGAGAAGAAGGTGGTCATTGCCTTAGAGGCCACACAAATGCCCTTCCCTTCCTGAGGGTTCTTCACCCTCAGGATGCTAATGGGACTGGTCCTCTGCTCTCCAGCAGTTTTGGTCTGCTGGCTTAAGTGAGGTTCTCCTGATTTGTTCCATTGTGAGAGATGGGAGGAACAGTGGTCTTTTAGATACATATAGGTACCAATCCTCCTCTTGCTAACACCACTTGGACACTGTATTTCATTAATTTACATAATTTACATAATTAATGTACATAAATTAAACTATTAATTTCAGTTGAATAAATTGATTGATGCTGATTTAGGTGAGAAGAGAATCCATCTCGCTACTGCAAAAGTTGCTAACAGATTTGCATTACCTTATAACAGATTTATTTCCTGACTTTTTCCTGGTTTTGCAGAATTTCCAGTAGACCCTGATAAGCCACCTGAACATATTGTTTGAATTTGTTCAGTCTTCCCTGGAAAAGAAGTAAAAATATTGTGTAAGATTATGCAAAGGCATTTTCCATACATTTAGGCTAAGCACAGGTGTAAAAGGTGGAGCCTGATGTGGGAAGCTGGCTCCCTGCTATTCCTTGCTTTCACAGCCCTAATTACAGGCTGGTGAATTGGATGCAGGGGAAGCTAGATTTCTCAGCTGCGCTGATGAACGTGATGCATCACGTTTTACTGCTAGACAAGTATTTTCACATGTGAGTTATTATATAAAACCTCTAAACCACAGAAGGAGAAAGTAGAAACCTCACTGGAGAAAGGTGCGTGTCTGTTGCCAGCGCGGGGGACGGGGGATTACAACACCCCTCCCTCCCTGCTGAACAGAAACTTAGAAAGCAGGAATATCATTGGATGAAAAAGGGACCACGGACTCCGGGATGTCTAGTAGGTAAGGGCCAGAAGATTATTTCAACCAAGCCATTGGAAAATTAAAATTCTACTGTATTAAGCCAATAAAAAGAAAACTACAGCAGGAGGTACATAGGGGTGGAATCAGACGACCTAAAACAGGAAGGACAAATAGCAGAAATATCTGGGGGAAGAAACACAAAACAGAAAAAAAATAGCAAGAAATCCTTGAAGTGTCTGAGGAGGACAGAACTTGAAGAAGAGTTTGATTATGGACAGTTGAAAGGATCAGCTCAGAAACATGGAAGTCACTGAGCCTTTGAGAAGACATCTACTCAAGAGCAATTTATTTTTCTTTTTTTCTTATAATGCCTAGAGGTACTATTCAAAACTATACAGAAGAAACAGTGTTGAAAGAAATGGACAAACTGGAGAGCAGAAAATCCCTAGGACTCTTAAGCCTGCTCAAACACAAAAATGAAAAAAGGGCCGAGTTAGTAGTGAGAGCATTCATCCGTTGTCCAAACAGGCATTATATTGGGATGGAAGGTATCAAATGTCCCTGATGTTTGAAAGGCTCTTATGAGGAGTAACACGACTGCAAAGGACAGTGTCTTATTTGTGAACTTGGTAAGTTGAATCACAAAAGATCACAGAACAATTGGAATGTATGGTAATCAGATAATTTGACAAGCAAGTAATGAGACAGTATTGTAAGAGATGTTCAGCAGGAAAATCATAGCTGGAAGTAAAAGGTAGATGGGGGAGATGGTGAGGAGTAAGTGGAGAGAATGGATGTATTTGTTCTTCAAGATGACCTTTGCAAAACGGTTCTCACCATTGGTCAGGAAGCTAGGCTTTTCACATTGCCTTTCTTTGTCTCTCTGTTTTGAAACCTTTGCTGATCTACCCTTGCCAACCTCAACTGATCTAGAGCAGAGAAGGCAAAAAAGGAATATGGAACTGCAGCGAAGGAGTATTTGCAGAAAGGCTGCAGAAAAGCAGAACAAAGTTAAGCTGGCATTCATAGATGGTAAAATTTTGCTGGTGGCTTCCTTTGGGTTTGGCATTTGGTGAAAAGAAGCTTGAGAGAGCCTAGAGTACTTCAAAGGGTGGATGGAGGGTTTCAGGTTTCTAAACAAATCTGTACTTGGAAGAGAAGACAAGAGTGGTATATACATGCAGTTTTCACTTTTGCCATGTCTTGCATGTTTGTAATAAAGTGTACTGCAGTAAGTGAACAATTTTAAAAATGAAAGTGATTTTAGAACAATGATGTGAATGATGGATATGCCTTCATCTGGGACATAACACTGAATTTTAGCTACCCCTTTCCTCAAAAGATACAGCACACAGATTTCAGGGAGAGAAGAAGAAAAAAGCTGAGTTTTGGCAAGAACATAGATTCCTCTTACCCAAGATGTGAGGGAACATTTGACTGCTGGACATTAGAAAGAAATTTCTGTAGCAAGAAAGCATCCCTCAGTTGTCCACCACAGAATTTCTTGTATGTCCTGTGACACTACTCATATCATGGCAATGCAACTTCCAGCGAAGGAATTTTGATGGAAACTTTTAATTCTGTGTGTTCCCACTGAACGGCAGTTTATGCTGCAAAGCACCATGTGACAAAAAGTGGAGATTCAGGTTGTGCCCTTTACTTTTATTGCTCAGTCTGTTCTACAGCACTGCCCAAGTCAAATTTGCAAGATTAGGCTCCGAGTTACTCATGCTTTATGATAAATCTGAGACTAGCACCGAGGTTTAAGGCTTTCATCATTTTGCTAACATTCTTATCTCTCAAGGTCTGTGATAAAGAGCTGGACTTACCCAGGGTCCCTCGCATCGCTATCTGTGTTTGAGGCAAGTCGTTCTTGGGAGTGCGGTATAATTCTACTTGATTTCGGTATGAGTTTGCCTCTTGTTTTTATTGGAAAGAGCGGTGGAATCAGCTTACGTTCTGAAACATTTTATCTTGTGGTTGAAAACTGAACATTTGAATTGTATATATGGTTTTGCTTAAACTCATATCACACTGTACATGGACTTTCTGAACTATTTTTGTGGAGATTTTGTAATTTACTTCTTAAAACAACCAGCAGGTTAAATCCATGAGATTCAAAATTATTTCAAGTGTTGTCTCACAGATGTGGAAGCTCATACTGAAAGAATTCAAGGTAATTTGTGCGGTTTAACTGGCAACTAAGTCACTGATGTTGATCTTAAAATGTGCTGGGCAGGCAGTATTTCTCCAGATTGTTGTGGATGTACTTTTTCTTACCTTGACTTGTATAGAGATATTCCAGGAATTGGAGGGCTGAAGGCCAGATGCTGAGATCGGATAATACGAAGGATGTGTAACTACTGCACAATAATGGCTTTAACATAAAGACCTATTAAGAGAGTGATGAACATCTGCACTGGTAATGTCCTATGGTCTGTTCTTGGTTTACGGTAGAGCATAACTGGTTAACCTGCAGCTTTTTTCAAATGCAATTATGCCAAATTATCAAACTGAGGTATACTGTTTGGTAGATAATGTACTAAAGATGTACCAGCACTGAGGAGTGTAGTCCCTTTAAAAAACCCAAAAAACACAGCAGCTTCTAATGGACCATCCTCTCATGTTCCTTTATTTGCCCTAACTGGAGTAAGGGCAAACTGCCTAAGTAAGAAATATGCGGCTGGGTTATGTATATGTTATCAGCCTCCCCCCTCCCTGCCTGAAATGATCCAGCCCAGCTTGTCTGGTAGCAGAAACTTATGAGTCATTTTTGCACTATTTGACCCCAACACTAGCAAATATATCCCTTGGGCTGGAAGGGACAGTTAGAGTGAGAGGAATGAGAAAACGTATGGCCAGATCAAGAGATGTGTCTGGTTTGTAATCTGAAGAAATACACCTTCAGATTTTCCCTCTTGCTCTGAGAATGCTACTCTTAATCTTCCCACTGCCACGGAAAAGCTTGGTCACCCTTCTCAGATAAAGCAGTCTACTTATCTCATCAATTCCCACTCACTCATTATTTATTTCACAAGTTAGAAAGCTGTCAGCGTTGCGTAAGAACCATCAGCATGAATATTTGATGACCACAACTCCCATAAGCATAACAAATCTGATATACTGCTAGCAGCCATTAAAAATTCTGTTTACTCCATAAATGTACGTTTTTAGAAATCTGTTGAGAGACCCTGACCATGGAGATTTGAAGCCGGGTATTTATGATGAATCTTAGTTTTGAATATAAATTATACACTTCCCTGAGAGTCTAGTCAACATTTACATCCTCAGTGCATATTTCTACATTTAATGAATGCTTAGAACGCGACATCGTTTTTGCTTCTGGCTAGTGTGCGACGAAATGCAATGGCTTGTCAGTTTACACTGCACTGGGATGCATTTGAAAAACACAGGAATGTACCTGAGTTTTAATAGGCACCAGTATTTTTAAAAGGTGGAATAACTTTAAATTGTATTTTATGCAATGCTTGGTTGTAATTGCACATTTTTGCAATTTTTAATCCTGTTAAAACTTTAGCAGCTTTGCCTTTATGCCAGAAAATCTCTCTGGATTTGTAAGCGGACTTTATGGTTTGCTATCTCTGTTTAATGCAGCAGAGATTTCATTTATCTGTGCTGAAATGTACAGCTCCAGTGACTGTGTGTGAATAACCAGCTCTTTCTCTGAAGTTTGGAGTTACTTTTAGATATAAAAAATTTAAATTTTCAACCTGATTTGGATTATTTATTTTTTTTTATTACAGAACTGAAAAATTTGTTAATGGTTCCAACTAGAAAGCCGGTCGGGAGTGTTTGTTGGGGACCAGTATTCAGCTTGTGTTAAGTGAAGATGCCAAACTGGGGCAACAGGGGGAAGAAAGTTTGTCACTCAGTAGTTGCCCCATAGAGAAGTTGTTGAGCTTTTTTGATAACCCAACAATTTATTTTTGTAAGGATGTTGGCTACTAAGTATTTCTGAAAATGTTTTCATTCTGGCCCCAGAATGAAAATAGTTTCCACAGGAGTCTGGGAGCAGGGAATAAAAACTGACAGTGTGCAGCCAGGGGGCCAGAGCAGGCAAAGATGGTTTTCCAGGAGTTACCAAAATGAGCACCATGCACAAATTGGTGATTTACAGTGATGTCCACTATTCCCATGCCCAAGGGAAGGGCTATAGTATTTTCCGATGCTTCTACTTTTTTTCCCAAATGTTGTAAGGCAGAAAGGAAACAATCTAGTGATACTTAGTTTGCAAGTTTTACCATAACAGATGAAAAGCTCCTTCAAAAATTTTTTTGTATTGACAGATTCCAAAAATTGCCATGCTTTCCAGAAACTTCTGTAAACTTTTTAACCACATTTACCGCATTGCATACTTCTATAGACTATTGTGTCAGCACTTTTGATAGACATTTTTCAGCTAATATCAGATTTTTTTCATGACTTTTATGTGAAATCTAGTTTGACTAACTTGCAATTAGATGTATATAATTTAAAAGGCTGGAGCAATGAGCGGAATTACCTGCACCTTATTCTTATCACTCATCAAAAGAAAAAAAAAATTCTCTGGCTCAACTACGTGTGGCAAAAAGCAGGGTAATGGTGGCAACCTGCATCCATCATGCCACGTTGCATCTCAAGAACACAAGCCTTTTCTTCTTTGTAAACAAAGGCTATGGAGCTGATTGAACTGGATATTTTAAATCTACATCTTTCAAAACAATTTGTTGACACCATTTTAGTAGACAGGGAAAACGGTGCAAACATCCAGAAATTAAAGTGAAGTATCAGTTGTACTTTTTAAAACATTTTTTTTTCTCCTCCTTGCCAGTGTTTCTAACATCACTCCAGGAGTCTGAAATTAAACCATTTCCCTGTTGATTTGGGTTGGCTTTTTCCAATTGGAAAGAAAGAATAGAATATGCTTTCCTTTTTTCTTCTTTTCCTATCATTGCAAAAGCCCCGCAAGGATTCCCTTCAAAGAAATCTGATCAGTGATTTAACACAATATAAAATGTTATGTAAAAGCACTAGGAAATATTCTCATAGAAGCCATTTGGGAACAAGAAGAGACAAAAACAAATGTTTCAGCCAACATTTCCAAAGGAAGATCTATCATTTTTATTATTTTTAGACTCGATTTTTTTCCTTATTCAAGCACATGAAGAATTGACTTTTCATATGTGTCTTGTGCCAGAGCCCAAGCTGGGAACAAGGTGCCTGTCTGGTCTTCAGCATTTGATATGGTGGAGTTGAGGATCCTGAGGGGATGTAACAAGGTTTAAAAGCAAGATTGCAACCCTGGGCTTCAGGAGAGCAGGCTTTGGCCTCTTCAGGGATCTGCTTGGAAGAACACCACAGGAAATGTCCCTGGAGAGAAGAGGGGTCCAGGAGAGCTTGTTGATTTTCAAGGATGACTTCCTCCCAGGTCCAGAATGGTCCATCAAAATGAAGAGGAAATCAAGCAAAGGAGGCAGGAGGCCTGCATGGACAAACAAGTCGCTCCTGACAAAATTAAAATGTAAATAGGAAGCGTGCAAGAGGTGCAAGGAGGAGCAAATGACCCAGGAGGATTATAAGGACGCTGTCTGAGTATGCAAAAATTGGATAAGAAAAGTTAAAGCCTATCTGGAGTTGAATCTGGTGAAGGACATGAAGGGCAACAAGAAGAGCTTCTCCAGGCTCATTAGCAGGTAAAGGAAAACTAGGGAAAATATAACCCTGGTGACAAAGGACATGGTAAAGGTCAAATTTCCCGATGTTTTCTTACCCTTGGTTTTTACTGTAAGACTGGCCTTCAACAATCACAGGACCCTGAGACCAGAGGAAAAATCCAAAGCGAAGAAGACTTGCCCTCAGTGGAGGAAGACTGGGTTAGGACACTCTCAAGTCCGTGGCAGCTGAAAGGATGCACTCAGGAGTGCTGAGGGAGCTGGCTGATAAAAACCAGCAAGGCAACTTGATAATCTTTGATAAGTCATGGTGTTTGGGAGAGGTTCCTTAGGACTGGAGGAAAACATATGTCACCCCCGTCTTCAAAGAAGGAGGATCTGGGGAACTACAGTCCAGCCAGTCTCACTTAGACCCCCGGAAAGATGAGGGGGAAAATCCTCATGGGAATATTTTCCAACATACAAAAAAAACAAGAAAGTGACTGGGAGTAGTCAGCATGCACTCAACCTGATAGCCTTCTGCAGTGAAATAACTGGCTCGCTGTGTTAGGTTCTGTGATAAAGCTCATCTGCACACCCACAAAGGAGCTCAGGGAGACAACAGCAGCAGGGGAGCCTGAGTAATATCTTGCTGGGCTACATCCAGACCCATCAACCCACCAAAGGCCCATCTGCACAAGTCCAGAGGAGCACAGAGGCACAACGGCTTCAGCTGTGCTCCCGGGGCTGGTGCCGGTGGGCACCTTCCTGCTGCTGCCCACCTCCGCCCCGGCCCCGAGGGGAGCTGCCCTTTGTGGCTTCTGCGTGGGTGCAAAGCCTCCTGCTTGTGGAGGGGTTAGGGCATCCAGGGGTGCTACAGTAGAAATAAGATCCAGGTGCAAGCGGGAGGCGATGCGGCCGGGAGCGTGTCCCAGCCCCCCGCCGGGGCAGCAGCCGCCCTTCCCTGGCCACGCTGCTCGGTCCGGAGGGAGAGGTCAGTCGTGAGGGTCCGGCCGCCCTTCACACCCCCTTCCCAGCCACAGGCCAGGCTCCTCTCTAGAGACATCCCGCTTTAGCACAGGGTAAACATTATTTAATCCGGTAAAATTCCCCTGGATCGCTCCAGACTGTAATAAAAATAAATAATAAAAAAATAATTTAAAAAAAGAAAGGCTGCTGGCTAATTTTGTGCGGTCGTTACTGGGAGAGTTAAAACCGTGGGGAATTTTATTGGCCTGCTGTGATACAAGTTAAATATAGGGGCACCAGGAATTTCCCTCCGGGCCAGATAAGTCCCACATAAAATATTTGAACTTTGCAGGCGTGCACGCTCCATAAGGCAACTCCGAGCATTTCATCCAAGTACTAATATAACGAGGGCCCCCTCTCCAGTATTGCAGCAGCCCTATGGGAGAGGGTGGCTGATTCCTTTTGTCTGCCTTTTATTCTTATGCCGCTATGCATGAGGTCTGTACACCATCCTCCTTACTCCTGCCTGTGCACTCCTCTTCTTTGATCCCTCCCAGCACCCTGGAACCTAATTCACACTTACTCCTTTGTGTGGAATTACTTCAATAATTTCACCTGGGTTGCCAGCACACCTGAGAGAGTTATCAGTTTATTTACCTATTTTTTAAAGTTCAGAGTTCATTCTCTCATTCCTTACTCCGGGGAAGGTGTTTATTTTGCTTGGCACTCGGTGTAAAGTTAAATTACAATAAAATAGCAATAATAAAAAAAAAGAAGAGATAAGGAATAGAAGATAAAAGAAAAAAGAATGGCTAGCTACATTTTTTGCTGCTAACTGAAGCAGCTAATTGGTCTGTCCTGGGAGCACTCCTCTGGATAAATCACAGACCTTCACTTGCTGTGCAGACACCAAGAAACCATTTCTCCATGGAGAAATGTTACTGTTCCAGTGTAAACTACTACTCATATGTAAGTACTCACGGACAGCTTACAGCCTGAAGAGGACAGGAACAAAAGATGTCTGGTATGAAAGAGTAGGTCAATGGAATTATTCCTAGAAACTTTTTAGATGTTTTTAAAGTGAGCTCACTGTGTTAATTACTGCTTCTTTTTTTTTTTTTTTATGGCTGTGAACGCTGGTAGCGTAGGGGAGGAGGGTGCTACAGCCACGCACTTGGGTTTCCTGTGCCTCACAACATTAGCCAAAGAGAAATTCTCTCCTGTTTTGTTTTTTTTTTTAATAGGTTATTTAAGGGTTAACTGAGATCCTGGATTCCACTGAAAAGATATGTATTGCTCCAAACAGTACCTGTCTTGGTAGCAAGATACTAAGTGGATTACACGCATAATGTTTCCCAGAGGAAGCAATATGTGTGTAACAAATATAACTCTTAAAACCTGATATTTCTGAGGGATAAAGGAAAACAAACAGTTCCCATTAGCTTTCCTCCCTCCAACATATACATGTCACTGTGAATGAAAATCCCCAAGTAATTAGATACCATAAGGATGAGGTGAAGTTCCCAGAGAATATTGATTTTTAAGCAGTGAACATATTTTCTTGCTTACATTATTCAATACAGCCTTCCCCTTTTCTGACTGCAGAAAAACTCACTGGAAGCATATTTTTTTGTTTGCCTTGGCCATATGGATATGAGTGGGGTGACACAGTAGGGAGGTCTATGCCCAATGTGAGCGCTCGGTTGAAGGGTGGGCTGCAGGGCTGGGGCTCGCACTGTAAACCTGCATCCGGAAAAGGAGCATGTTTGGGGGGGTACAGAAGGGGGTGGGCTGTGCTGTACCAATAAACACCTACAGTTTAACTGATTTTAAACAGTTTGGAACATTTTGTCATTTGGTGTCTCAAGAAGAACCTTGAAAGAATCTAAATCATAGCAGGTTATTTTATTGAAACCTATGGGAAATCTGTGCTGCCTGTGCTTGAGCATCTCTGAGGAACAGATTGTGCCCCAGTTCCCTTGGGTGGGGAAGTTCTTCAAGGGGGACCCATTTCTGCTCTTCTTTTGGGAGGACGTTGTCCACTTTGTTGTCACTGCTGGAGGTAAATGAATTAATAACACGAACAAATATGGAAAATCACAGCAAGCTAGCAACACCTACAACAGAAAAAGACAGTATGTACGTGTAGTTAAACTTAGAATTTCTTCCAGAGGTGGCTATATGACAAAAACCATACAAGCCTGATTCTTTGTTTTGTAAGCTGTGTTTTTTTGAAACACATCATTTAAAGTTTATGCTTATTCTCTTTTAATCTTCTTCCAGTAAAATAAAAAAGTAAAAATAAATATTTTTAACCTCTCCTTATGCCTCCAGCTTTTGGTACTTAAAGGGAAGTGAGTTTAAATTAATCATCTTGTACAGCAAGGGAAAAGTTGTATTGTCTCAATCATGTCTGCAGGTTTTCTCTTTCCAAAATATTACTCTGCAGCATTCTCCTGAGCCTGCAGATAGTAATAACACCGTGTCGTTCAGACCAGACTATCAAATGAATTTACCAAACTAACTGCAAAGTAGAATTAATTGAACCTTCCTCACAGTCAAGTATCTTATCATCCGTACACAGGAGGTAAGTTAGGCAACTGCTGTAAAAACTGAAGCCACGTGCATGTGTTCAATGGTGATAAATGGAAGTAATTAGCGTGCAAAAACATTTGATGCAACGTTCCTTCATCTAGAGAGTTCCTCCGTCCTCAGTTTACACATTTGCTCTCCGCCTTCGATCAGATGCCTTCGACGGTGAAAATAGGCTGATGGAAATAAAGGAGGAGAGAAGCCAGCTCGCCGCCTCGCAGCCACCTTGCCTGCTTCCCCGCCGGCCGGGGGCACCTTGCAAACTTCCCGCAAACCAAGCGCGAAGCAACCGACTGCTCCCGAGCTCAGCCGCAGCACAGGCTCGCCCAAATCACGGTAGTATTGCTGCCCGCGGGGTGAAAAAGGCAGAGCCGAGGGAGCCGGGGGGTTACGAGCGTGTCTGCGAGCGCGTGCGTGTGCGAGGGCAGCAGGAAGGAGACTCTCGCTGCGGTTTCCATCACACCAGCTGCACCGAGAGGGGAAGGCGCAGCGTGCGAACCTGACCTCTCCGGGGAAGGCGTCAGACCGGCGGCAGCGCCCACCGCGCCGCATGACGTTTTGCTGATGCTCTCCCCGACTCACTCCGCTCGCTGCCTTCCCGCGAAGCTGCAGGCGTCAGTCTTGCAGTTAATTGTGTTCTTGGAAGCGACAGACCAGGAAATTCCGATTGAAATGCCCGTTGAGGAGGCTCTTCTCAGTTAACGGGCAGGCTGCATCAATCAGTAAAGCCGTGCCATGAAAAGTCATTTCATTTCGTGGAGGATTTCGATACAGCAAAATCTGGTTTTATTCCAAATTGGAATGAAACCTAAATTCCAAAATTTTCCGTGAAAGGGAAAACCCTTGGGGTCACTGAATTTCTGGCAGGCTGCTGGAGAAGGGAGGGTGCTGGAAAGCCTGGGTCTCCCATCTCGGGGCTTTCCATCTGACTGGCAGGACTGGAACCAGTGAGCCTGAAAACTACAGTGTTTCCCGCTTCCTCGGGAAGCTGCAAGGCTGCGAGCTGGCGATTCAGTTCATCATTCCCCAGCAGTCTGCCTGGTGAGCTCTGGAGATCTCAGTGCTATAGCCCTTCTCTCCCTCTTCTGTGTGTGAGTTGGTCCAGTCTGCTGCGTCTGATTGCTTCATGGCTTTGGATTTCTAGATGCATTCCCAAAGTGCCGACCCTCTCTGAGCATCCCCTTCTGAGAACTGAGACCTTGGCATCCAGCTCTGTAGGGGTTTTAGG
Source organism: Xenus cinereus (assembly GCA_025774025.1). NCBI lineage: Eukaryota > Metazoa > Chordata > Aves > Charadriiformes > Scolopacidae > Xenus > Xenus cinereus. Next base: position 68,466,735 of record JAOXJK010000012.1, on the reverse strand, counting down.
AGTCGAGTGCCAAGTTCATGCGCAAAAACATTGTGGCTGATTTGTCTTTGGTGCCAGCTCAAATCTTTGTCAGGGCTGAACTTGACCTCCGTGTAACAGCTTACTGTCGCTGATGCAGATCCTGAGACTGGTGTCGGGTCTCAGAGACTCCCTGATGGCTTAATCAAACCCTTTCCCAGAGCACCAGTTCTGTGGGTACTCTGGCAGATCGCCCCTTCAGGGACACATGATAGCTGAAGGATATACTGCAGCCTTTGCATAAGGTTTCCAACCGCATCTCCACCCTCCCCCTTGTCGCCCCCTTGACACGATTTATTTTAGGCAGTGCAAGAGAGATACAGATCTAGGCAAAACAATGCCATATCTATGTGCCATATCCATGCCTCAGTTTTCTCATCATACTGGGACATTCTTCAGTCCTTTCTCAGGAGCATAGAGCCTCTTATCTCTTGACCTGACTCTACAACAGGGTCCACAGCAGTTTTGCTCTCCCTTTTGTGAGCTCTAACCCCTTCTTTTTTTCCAGCATTAGCATCAGACAGTCAAAATGATGCAACTTGGTGCTATTTTCTTTAGCACATCTGTCTCACTGTCTAAACCTATTGAAAATGTCAGTGACCCATCTAGTCCCTCACCTTCACCCCTCTTTCACATTTATACATACACACTGCATCCATGCGTTGCCTAAACACTAGCCCCAGGAAAGGTCTCTGAAAGCAAGAGGTCACGTAGCAATCAAGAACTGGACATTTTCTGTAATCGGAGTCTCTTCAGAGGATTTGGTGTAGATGAGTCAACATTCTCCAATGGGCAGAAAATACTTCCATCGGACAGTTTCTGACTGCAGAGAACTATTAAGTGCTGTACTTGTGATTCACTCCGAGAATGAGCATGCCACGTTGAAGTGACGGAAGAGGGAAAAAGGTTTCTAAGGATGTGAAATGTTGCCACCATTTTCAATTTGAAACATGCCCGAGGACATGAGGTGTCCTGTTAGAATATTGTGTCAATGTAGACAGACTCTACATCTACCTCAGGAGCCAAATCATGCTTTTAAGGGCCTTGTCTGAGCATCTTCAGCTCCACCTGAAGCCAATGAGGGTTGATGCTGCTTAAAATTTCTGAAAAATAGGCTTAATGTGCACTGGGTTGTGTTGGTGTGTAGCCAAGGGCTTAGGAAGCACAGTCTTTTCCCTCCCTCTGCAGCTTTGGGGCAATCTGTTTTTCTGCAACAGTAAAGAACAGAACAGTACTAAGAATTTATATGTTTTTTGAATGATGGTAGACATTTGATGGAAACCTCCATATGTATGTCTGGATACAGGTCTGCTTTTTTTTTTTTTCCTTTTCATTTGATCATCTAGAAACTTTCAACGGGAGGAGACTAGAAGAGTTTAGCTTGTTTACCTTGTCAAAACGCAGGCTGCAAGAGGTTGTGGGAGTGGTGTATAAATACTTGGTAAACAGTGGAAAGATCATTGACACTAAAGGACAATGTTAGCTCAGAAAAGCTCAAGCTGGAAACCAGGTGTTTCTAAATGGATGGTGTCTTTCAAAGGGAAATAATAGAGTTTTCCACCCCTTCTTTTTAAAGACAGAGCTTTATCATTTATTCAGATTCAGATACAGTATGCCTGGCAGCCACAGCAGGGAAGAAAAATCAGACACCCAGAAAATCTTCCCAGCTCTAAGGTCCTATAAGTATCTTTTCTGCAAAAGCCTGTGCTATTGAACTGATAGAAAGCTGCCAGAAAAGGAACACTATTTGAGCCTAAGCCTGCTCATGGTGAATTCATTTGAAAATTCAAGCAGATGATTTCAGGGTAATTATTATTATGTTGCTTGCTTAGCTGCAGCTGTGATTTGCTTTTTGCATAGTGTAGACAGAGCTTTACTGAATGTTTCCCGGCACCTTCTGTGATAATTGACAGCTATATGCAAACCCTGCCTATTGTTTCAGATAGCACAACATGTTCTTAATTGCATGTTTCAGATTAGAAATGGATTGAAAAATGAAAAGACAAATAAAACAATAAAATCTTTAGAATTTGTTTTACTTGTTCGCTTTTTATATATACTCTTGGGTATATTCTCCTCCCGTCACATGCATGTGAACCCAACTGGTGTTTAATAGAAACTTTGTGAAAAAGCCGAGAAAAGACCATACTTCTCCAAAATTCAATTGGCACTTTATATTGGGTTCTGCATGAGACTATGAGAGAATTTTTCTACCCAGAGGAATACTCTTGGTCTTATTTCCTTTGCCTTATTATCTTTGGAGAATATTTATGTTTAATAAGGTGATGGCATCAAAAAAATGCAGGACTAGATTGTGCTGTCTACACAGAATGGTGTGTAGGAGTCTAATGACTGTTTTTCCTCCAAAAAAAAAGTCCCACAAGCATGCAACCTGCCCCTCGGATGACCCTTACTAGGATGAAGGCTGAAGACACACAAGCCCCCTGCAGAAGGTTTGCTGTAGTTGCTTAAGACATTAATCTGTAGGAGATAATGAAATCATGGCCTCTAGTGAAAGACAGAGAGACCTACAAGCTCCGTGCTCAAGCTACACCACCTCAGCAGCAACTGCATATAAGCTTACCTTACTGCCATGGCTATTCATCACCCCAATTAGCCACAATGGAGACTTTGCTAAAGCAGGTTTGAGGAGAACTGTATAAATGTGTGAAAGTAATGCAGTGAGGAGACATGAGAAGCAGGTGGAGATGACAAAACAAAGATTTGGGTGCAGAGACCTTCCTTCATTAAGGGAATTCTTGCAAAACAGGCTTGAACAGACAACTGAAGGACTTTTTTTTAAATTGGAAAACAACAAAAAAAATTGAAACACTGTCACTAACCCAGTAGACCAGCAATAATCAGAAAGCCAGAGAATACTGTATGACACTGGAAAGGATTTTATGCAGATGATGTCATTCTTTCTTTGAATGAATACTATTAATCTGCATCTGAAGCGTAAAACCATGAGGTAATGGAATACATTAATTGCTGCAAGCTGCCAGTGTCTCTAGGCCAGTAGTTACCAACATTTCTGGAGTCAGCCTCTTAGCACTTTCCCTCCCCGCCCTTGTCCCTGGCGGATAACTTCCACATTTGCCCACAGGTTCCCATGTCAGCTTTCCACCAGCCAGAGCTTTGGCAGCTACGTCTCAGCTCCCCGTGCTCCTGCTGCTTTTTCCTATTGCCAGCTCCAGGGACAAGAGCACAGACCCCAGCAGAACTCGCCCACTTGGCTCCTGCACCCTGCTGAGCCTCACCTTCCACATGGGCAGACCTCACCGGTTGGGAAAGGAAATCCTAAGTTGCCTGAATTGTTCCTCGAGCTCCACTGCAATGGGAAAAGGGAAGGTAAATGCAGAGAATCCAAGTGGCATCTTTTCCATCACAAATTAAAGTGTGTGGGAGCTCTTTGGTTCAGGTGGGAGCTCATTATTGCATTTTTCCAGATTCTCGGCTTTTGCTCGGGAGGGAAACTCAGGGGATTTTCAAAAGCATTGTGTAAATGACCTTGCAGAGCAAGCTATTAGCATTCACTGAGTGTGTCCAATAGTAGTAACTTACGCTAAGGCAATAACACTTCCATTAATGTTGGAGGTTTTTTTGGGTTGCGTTTTTTGGGGGAGGGGGAGTGGGTGTCTAGTTAGATTGTACATCCTTTGGAGCAGATTCTTCTATGTCTAATATAAGTACAGGCAGATAACTGATACTCAATACAGGTTTTATAGTAATGTATTAGAAGGACAAAGATAGTCCTGGGTATTTTTATAGTGGTATAAGCGCCAGGTCATACTGACCCCAAGGTCTGGGCTGTCATTCCCTGAGGACCCGAGCTCAAACTCTGTATTTCAAGCTGTAAGCAAGCAAGAGAATGTTATTTGTGCTGCTGACATGCTGTATTTAAGGTGCCTGAGATCAAGTTAAGATGTCTGTCTGGACACAGCCAGCAGCAGCTCCCACTCAGGCCTGGGGTGAAAGGGAGAAGACCGGGCTGCTTCTGTAGTTCCTGCTGCAGGCTTTTTTCGACAGAGCTAATTACCAAAATCTTCAGAACCCCTTCTCTCCATCATTGGTAATCTATCCACATACTAGCAGCCAAGATAAATTGTGGAAGAGGAGACTGGGAGCCAGGTTTTAAGGGATGACTGAGGTAGACAAAGCTAAGAAGAAGATGACAAGCTTGATAAGGAGATGGATCCTAGTGGAAAAGGAGAATGAGAATGGGAACTGGTTCACTAATGTGAGACCAATTAGAAAATTGGGACGGGGAAAGGAGTTAGGATGAAACAAGGCAGAAGACTGGTGCTGGATGAAGGGTCTACATATGAGCCCTGGTGGGCAGATAGCTTTGGAGTAGAGCTGGGACTATCTGGGCAAGGAGGGAGAAGGCAGAGAATCCATCTGGGGCAGGGAGACTGTACAATAAGGGGTTTCTGGTGAAGAAGAAGGACTGAAGGGAGGAAGAGACTAAGCAAGGGGGAAGTGTAGTTGGGCAAGGAGCCTGGGATGGGGATTCGCAGCCCAAACCAGGAAGGAAAGGAGGAAGGAAGGGATTCAACTGGCAAGGAGAAGCGGATAGGGATGAGGAGTGCATCAACAGAGAAGAATCAAAACAGGAACATCACAGCAGGGTGGGACAGAGTTGATCAAGCTTGGGAAGGAAAAGAAGAGCATGTGCCTCTTGTAGCACGTATTTCTTTGGTTCATCCTTTCCAGTGTCAGAGAATAGCACTGAAACCTGCTGGCAAAGTGTGTGTGCGTGTGTGTCACACACACACACATACAAACATGCACACAGAGATCCTGTCAGATATACAGGGCAATGGTCAAACTGGTGTAAGTTATGCTTTAGCTCATGTGGCAGATGTCTTCAAGACCATTATTATGCACATTCCCGTGTGCTGGGGTACAGAGAGACAACAAAAGCACATTTCTAGGCTTTCAGTGTGCTTTTATAAACCTAGGAAATAATGGTAATGTCATTTTGTTTTTTCTCCTATTAACGTTTTAAAAAAATCAAGTCATTGGGCAATAGTAGAAATGAAGGTTGCCCATGCAGCAAAATCCTCTCAGTCATGAGACTTACACTGTTAATTGGATGATCATACATAGTTTCTCCCCTTGAGACTCTTCTTTGCTGAACGTGCAGCATAGATCTGCTCTGGGATGGATCCAAGCTTTACAGGGTTCCCTGCTTTGTTTGATATAGAAATTGGCAACAATGTATTGCCTGAGACAAAGGACTGAGGAAGGAGATTGTGAGAGCTGTATCTTGGCCTGGAAAAATAAAAATCTGTCCTTGGTTCTGCTCTAATTCCTATATGATGTTAATGAAGTTTTGACAGTTTGACAGGTTATTTAAGAAAGTGTGTTTCTTACATTCTGTATTCCAAACTTCAGGTGCTGATGCTTACGCTTGCAACAAAAGTCAATGTAAGTTGTTCCCCAATCAAGTAAAGTGCTGTATAATGTTAAAGCTCCTGAAAAAAATCAAACTGGACACTTAAAATTAATGAACAAATGGGTATTCGTGATACTACAGTGGTGGGTGTTATAGATATTAGTAATTCTGTCTCCACCACAGGGTTTGAATGGTACCATTACTAAGACTTTGGTATCATGCCTTGAGCAATATGGTGAAAAAGAAATATTGAACAGGGGCTCCTTAATGGTGCAATCAGACACAATGTTCTGGCTGCAGCAGATCCTGTCTCATGGGTTGCTGACCCCTCAGATCTGCTGGCAGAATAGCACATCTTGCTGTTCCTCAGTTTTGAAATAACTGATCTCGCTTAGCAGGGGCACTGTTATGCCTGCCCTTTAAAAGCATATACAGTCTCCCTCCTCCCCCCCCAAAATACAGATCATTTGACAGAATTTGAGTTAGGAAATGACTACAGATGGAGCTGTGCTGGCAGATCGGGAAGTGTGATTATATCCCTGGCAGAGAAGGGGTGATGAGTAGCTGGTGGTAGGGCCAGGGCAGTAGACTCTTACTTGGGATGAGCTGCAATCAAAATATGACTCACCCTGCTCCACTCGAGTCCTGCTATCAGCCACAGGTAGTGCATGGGGTGGCCTTCACCCAGAGCAAAGGGGCATGAGGTTGGTCTCCAATACTCACTACACAGGACTACACTAGGTTCTGCATGGGTAACCTTTCTTGTAGTGTTTCCTAACCACTGAGCTCTGAGCTTTAGAGTTTGAATAGTGTTTTCTGAGCATGTTTTTGTGCATAAGTACACACAGACATACATGATATATAAAATATACGCGTATCATGCATACATGTGACTTTCCAGAGAAAACTGTACCTTTTGCTACCTTTTCTTTGCCATGCATTAGGAAATACTCAAGGGGCAGATGAATCAGTCCTACGGCATGGCCAAAATCACAATGAGTCTATCAAGTGCACCTCACAGGGAACATTGAAATCCCATAGGTATTTTAGAGACACTTAGTAACTTCTGGTGCTCCTTAAATATTAACAGCTGCTCTGGACTGTTGGATGAACGATAGTTTGGAAAGCTTTCTGTGCAGATCCATGACATAACTGTGTCTCAGCTGAAGAGGAATGCTTCCTTTAATCAAATCATTGTGTAATATGTCTGATTCACCATGGAGTTGCTAAGTAGTGTGTCCCAGCAGATACAAGGCATAATTTGGGGGTGGAAGTGGAAAAAGGAAATGTGTTTTCTTAAGCCATGCTCATACTCTGAATCTGAGGCCAGCGGTGGACAAAACCAGTTTCCTGACTTAGACCGGAGTCTCAAAACTTCTTTGATTTGTCCCAACTGCTGGTGGCCCAAAGAACAGCTTGAAAGGAAAAGCGAACAGGCTGAGTGCAGCAACCAAGCATCGACGGGCGGTGGGGGTGTCTGATCCTCAGAGAAGATATAAGGATATGTAAGGTGCTCTTCTAACTTCATGATAGTGAGTTAGGTAACTCCCCCAGAGCAAAGCCGGATGGCTTACAGAACATTTTGAGTTGTCTCTGTTATTTCAAAAAAGCTGCAATGCAGATACGTGGGCTAAGCTGGGAAACCTGCCCCTCTGCTGTGGTGTTCCTTGAGTGATAGTCACGTATAAAATGCTTCTGTTTTGATTGAGAAGGCTTTACCAACTGAAAGGAGGTTTAACATTGGCAGAACTATAATTCCCACCAACTGGTATGGCTTTTCTGCACTGAAAGAAGGATTGAAATGTAGTTACACCTCAAGGTCCATTTTATGGAAGTTTAAAAGGCAACAAGAGGTGTAGCTGTAGACATGGGTGTTGTGTGCAGGTCTTGAAATGGCTTACAAGACCAAGCAGGCTTGGGACACATCACCTTCCCTGTGGGAACTAATTTTGCCTGCTGGGAGAAAAATAATCTATTCTCCTTTGAAAGATAAAACTGAGTTTAAAAATGGAAATGGTCTCCTGATAAACACTACCATAAAGCTGAAGCAAGCTTCCTGTGGCACGCTGGATGTGATAACCTGGAATAAATGTCAGTTGGTTGAAGTGGCTATCCACATGGTAACCATTCAAGCTATGTACAAGTGGTGCGATTGATTTTTGTAATCCCAGACAAAAGTAGACTCTTCTGAAGCATTGTCAGCCTGTGAAAAGCTTCCAAAGACCAAAGCTAGTGCTGAAAAGCCAACCAACGGAGTGGCCAGCTTCCAGCTTGGCATCCACTGCTAATGTTCCATCTACCTAAAATTGCCATTATAACATAGTTAGAAAAGGCGTTTTTCATTTCCTGGTCTGCACCGATGTGTAGAGTTACTGTGTGCTGTTAGCAGCTAAGTGCTGGTTTTCCCTTCAGAAACAGATGCCTTTTATTGAAGGCTGGATCCTGGCAGCCCTTCCATAACTACAGAGATGGAAAAGGGTGCAAGTAGCTGCCTGGACACAAATGTGCATGTTCGGTGCACTTTCCATCAAGCTTGGTTTTCTTTTTCCACTCTCCTCAGCTTTAGTTTCTCAGATGTGAGGTCTCTGCCCTGATATGACCAGGCTCACGCAGTGTGAAGGGGAGCACTCTCTGCAGCTCTCCAGCATGTGAGAGTGCTCCTGGGTGCACTTAGCTGCAGTCCCTGCCCAGACCTTCTTCCTACATAAAATGGTTGGTGTAAGAGCCGTTACCTGCTCTGTGATTTCTAAAATATTTCAGACCTCCTCCGTTAAGACATGCTGTGCAGCCACCAGTCTCTACAGATCAGAGCATGGTGGCCACTCATGGTGGCTGGAGTTCGATCTGAACCCGATTCATTTTCTCTGAAGTTGTTTCAGAAGATGAAACTGCCCTTCTCCTCTCCCTGGCTAATCCCCTTCTGCCAGGGGTCATGAATCACCCTTGAATAATTCTTCTGTACAGACGGTTTTGAAGTTCTATTGAGTCACCTGTGCAATCTGGGAGGGTTTGCTGTACACTGGCTCCACACCTGCATTTTCCAGAACAGCCCAGAGGTAACAGCCCTGCACCAGTGCTCCTGGTGTCCCACAGTGCTCCCATGCAGCACCATGCACCGTTCTTCTTTGTCCCCCCGCCCCCTTTTTTCAAAGCTTAACGCAGCTTTGCAGAATTCTTGCTCTCCAGGTTTTAGTTGACTTAGGTCATAAGCACGCACGTATTTTGTGACTATTTCTGCTAGTTGAAGGTACCGCCGCACCAAAGTTCCCATTCCCACCGATCTGCCAGCAGGTGGAAATATGTTTGCATACACCATTTGCTTCTTTACAGAATTAACTCAGTTAACTTAAACCACAAGAGAAGGCAGTCTGAATTAGCCCACAATGCAGTGGAGCAGCTTAGGGAGCATCCATGCAACCCCTTCTGCCGGCAGAGCAGGAGCTGTAAACTCCATGTGGGACACTAATGCACACAGTCCCAGCTGAACAAAAGCAGAGCTAGCAGAAGACATTTTTCCACAGCCTTGAAATCTGACTGACTTCAGCCTGGACCACTGGTGGAGGTGATGCTAGGGCATGGAGGAGATTTTAAATATTAAAAAAATCCAACATAAACTAAATTGAAACCTAATTACACAAATTCGCAATGAAGAGGGAAGAATAAATGCAATATCTGAACTCTATTAAAGGATTTGCATTTGTATGGGAGCAGTTGCAAAATTAAATGTTTTAAAAATTGTTTCATATTATTTGACCAGGAATAATTATGGCATAAAACCAGACTGCAAATACCGAGAAAACCAAATTAAACTGGGGCATGAGTTAAAGGAAGTTACTCATAAGAATAATTGTTTTATATTTAATATATACTTTTTCTCAGCAGTCCTGAGATGTCTTACTGCAGGATAATTAGAACATAACCTTGTCCCAGGAAACCCAACGGTTGCAAGCCTGATCCTGTGCGTGCGTGTGTGCAAGTCTGCCTGTACACTGCTTGTAACAACCCTACCAATGGCAAGGGCGACTCCTGGGAATGGAAATTTTTCTCAAAAATTAGGCTATTTCAAGATTCACTGTGGAGTCCAGCCTGGTGTCCTAGTGAGCCAAGAGAAAAGGCAAACGGCACGTGAATTAATTTTTCGGTTCATTTTTAACTTAGGAAGGACTACTGGTGCCACCGAAGGCCACAAATAATAGAGAGCAGCTTTGAAAGGTTACCCTTGTGGCATGGAAAGATCAGAGGGAGAATCAATTTGGGGCAATAGTTTAAAAAGTGAACACACCAGGTATTAGTGGGAGTAGAAAGCAGTAATGCAAATAAAAAAAAAAGGATGCAGGAAGTACAGAAAAATTCTTTCCAGATTTATAATGATTTACAGCCAGACAAACTAAAATGTCCTTGAAGAGATTTTAAAATATCCTGGATGTAAATTTGAATGCAAGCCACATCATCTCAGCTTGGAGTTTTTGTTTAAAAGTACTTGCAATCCCTTTATTGCAGCTGTGCCTTTCTTTAACTTCTTAATCTTTTGCTTGCTGTATGGCATCAGATATGCTTTTAGAGTTCAGGTCTATTCCAAGCCTTAGAGGATCTAAAATCATAAGCCAGATGCTTGGAAATTAAGAGAGTGGACTTAAGAAGTAGAATGTTAACATGGTGACATGTATATGTTACACATATATCTGTGTATGTATTATATATACACAAGTATGTTTTGCAATTTCTTTTGCTCATTCCCCCCCTCATATCCCTGAAGGCATTAACAGTCCTTAATGACCTGACAACCCTCACCTGGGACCTCCACCCACCCACCTTAGAAGGGCCCTGAAACTTTTTTAAGTTCAGCTGGAGACCATCAGCTCCCTCCTGTCCTATTTGGAGAAATGTTGGTCTCCAGCTCTAGCTGGCTATGGTAGGTCTTTTTTCTACAGCTCAGCACATGTATTTGTGTCCCAGGCTGAACCTGGCTCTGCCTTGTCACCATGGCCCTACCTGGACATCACTGGACCTGACTTGTGAACTGGTTTCTTAACTTGATCTTGGACCCGCCCTATCACCATACTTGGACTTTTGGACTATTGGTTGGACCTGGCCACCATCTCTGGGCCTGTCCTGCTTGGCTTACTCAGGGTTTGGGGGCAGGAGATGGGATCTCCTCAGTTCCTGGCTTGCCATCCCTTGGGGAACAGACCTGCTCTCAGATATGCTCTTCAAATAGGTATGTGAGCATGTAGGGATGAGCTTGTGTGGCCATCGCTACCAAAATGACAGAAGATGGTGACTTAGTTACTCTGCAGAAATGTTGTAACTGAAGTGACCTTTTTATCTGATGAAGGACTTGTCTCTCACTGGCTCCTCTGCCCTCAGAGGCAGGAAAGTGGCAAAGGAAGGCAAAGGTAAGGAAAAGAAATCTCTGGCAGTATTGCTATAATAACTGCAACACGGGAAAATCTAGATAAAGCTTTTCTTTTCAGATGCGAAGATCTGTGGTTCAGATTTGGCTAGAGGAATTCACCCGCAAATAAAGATAATCTTGTATTCAATGTTTCACCTCGTTGGCTTGAGCCTGCAAAGCATTGCTTGTCTAGGTAAGAAACGTGCACCGATGTGGTTCATGTGAGTGTTTCCAGAGCTTGGTGTTTAGGTTGTATTTGCTATTTCTTATCAGTCAGACCAACACGCTTGTGTTTTACGGGTTAAGGGGACTGGGACTTCACAGTTGATGGTATTTCTGCAGTAGGCTTCCAGAATCAGCTTTTGATTACTTTTTGTCACTGCATCCAGTCAACTCCACAATATCAAGGAATGGTTTTGGTCTCGGCTGTAACAGGACTGGGCAGAGGGTCCCAAATCTTGAAACAAGTAAGAGTCATTTGCACCTCCGCGTCCTTTCTGTGCTCCTGTTGGGAGCTGCTTAAGAGCTACACACCAAATGGTCAGCCAAGGGGGAGGATGATAGAGAAGTGAAGGAAGCTTCAGTCCTTCCTCTCCTAACCTGCAGCTTCTCAAAAACATACATCCAGATTAGGGAAAATAAAGTTTAACGTATGTGTCTTTGTGCATCCTAGGTAGAGAAAAGGTGCTTTGAAGTTGGGAAAGAACTAGCGTGGGGAACAACTAGATGAAAAAACAAAACACACAACAGCAAGATGGGCTCTGGGAATGGGAGGAGGAAATGAACAAATAATTAAAAGGTATGTAAACAGAAAGGGTATTTTAAAAAACTAACAAACTTATAGGCAGCTTGTAGGAAAAAGGGGAGATGCAAAGGTGGGTACTATGAGTTTGGCCTCCATAAGCCATACCAAATTTCCATGCTTACTTCATTCTACAGTCCATAGCAGTGAAGTGTTTCTGCATCTCTTGGTTTGTGTGATTAAAATGTTCTTGGCATCAGCTTTGGTTTTAATATGATTGGTTTTTTAAACATAATTAGAAGGGTTCTTACAGCTTTGTGTATTCCTATTTAAGAGACAACAAAAGTAATGCACAGTTGTGTTTTTTACTAGAGAAGGATCTCTAAAACACTACACCAGAATGGCACTACTGTCTTGTTAGTAAGATCACGCTCGGAGGAGCATTGCAGAACTGGCCCTGAATATTTGCAGACAATGCCTCTGACTCAACAAAAAGCGCAACCTGTGGTTTGTTAGCCCCATTGATCTCAGCGCCTCGTTGTGCAAGCTGTTCGCAGGATCAGATACGCAAAATGGAGCCTTAGGTGGGGGGAGGAGAAGTTCAGTTATGTTTCAATTCCCGGTGAACTTTTTTGATGTAGTAACATTCACTTTCTTTTTCCGTTTGAAGCTCACTGCTGAGGCTACAGCAAGATGATCAGGGGCTCTAGGCATGAGTGGTCCCACTAAGCCAAGGGGATAACTGACGTGTTTAAACGATGCCCGTAAAACTTGATACGAGAAAGCCTTAAGCATATGCTGTGGCTTTCTGCAAGTGCGCTCACTGGCATTAGTGGGACTTAGCAGACACGCAAATTCTTTCCTGAAGATAGGCACAGGAAAAATTACTCCACAAGGGAAATACCTCTCTAGAGAGGGATTCACAGCTGTGCTACATACTCTTCCCCCTCTCTGCACACTGATGCCTGAAACCTTCCGGGAGCTGAGCTGCTCTTTGCAATCTCCTCTCCTATCTGTGCCCAGCATCTGCCTCATGTAGGTGGGTCTCTATCTCAGCAGGCCTGGCCTCCAAGCTGTATTTCTTCTGGTCGAGCAATGACCTGGGCTTTTGTCACTCCTTCTGAACTCGGTATTTTTAAGAGGTGGGTGCATGCCATGTTTGAGGTTACACAGGCTGGCCAACCCCTCCTCCTGTAGGATGTCTATGGCAATAATATAATTTATGTATCTCAGAGAAACAATGCCAATTGAAGCCAGTAGAGGATCTGATGTGTTAACTTTTGTTTTTCCTTGTGTTGCCATGAGCTTATCTGCAAGCTTAATTGTCCATCATTGTCAGATTCTCCTCTCCACAAATCCACGCACGTTTATTCCATCAGTATGGATGTTCCACAGTTTGAAATAAGATATGTCATATTTCGTTTACATAGAAAAGGCCTTAACACTTTCTGTAAAGACAGGGCTAGGGAATGATTCACCTTTGAAGAAAACAAAGTGTACTTTTTCTGTTGTACCACTTCTTAAGTCAAGAGACAAACAGCTCTGAGGCTCGCTGTTGCACCCTAGACCGTGTTTTGATGTTGCCTTTCAAGCCGTTTTAGTATTTAGATAGAAGGTAGTCAGGTCTGAAATGTCTTGTCTTATCCCTTCTTGGTTGGAAAAGGGGCTTCAGCTGGGATGCAACAAGCCCATGGCACAACTTTCTGCAAGGGGTGCAATGTGCACCTGGACCTGAAGAAGCCCAGGTAGAGGCTTCCAGGCCGACCTGGAGCAAGAGCCTGGCCAGGTGGGAAACAGGGCTGGATGGTGGCTCTTTGGGTTGCCTGGCAGCCTTTGGCCGAGCCGTGAAAAGCCAAACACAAACTATTTCTCTCCTTACCGCAGTGAGAAGCCAGCCTTGAACCTGGTCTCTTTTATTTATATCACTGTTGCTCTCCTACGCCTAGTTTTCCTCTGTCTTGTATGCTACGTGGGCAATTGTTTATCGATGTGTGAAAATGGGTATAGGATGCAGTCATGCTGCTGTGATAGGATTTTGGAAAACGAGACCCATGGCTTTTACAGTGTCAGCCTTGTGAAATTTTGGGACAGCTGCAAGATTACGAGTCCCATGTTTTTGACTTGTGTTCGTTTGCTAAAGTATGTTTTGAAAATTTTCTACACTCCTCGGCATTGGAGGCTGACACTTGTTAGTCTTAGTTTAAAAAGATAAAAAGATTTAACAAAATCACTGGCCACAGCTAGAGGAAATTAATTTCAGGGGACTCCACAAAGGGGGAAATTACATAGCAGAATTATTAACAGAAAGGCACCAAAACCATTCAAAGCAAAAACATACATTTAGTTATTGTCATAGCCATTTAGATTTAAGGAGGACTGAACATCTTTAAATGATAGAAATAGCACAGCTTTCAAAAGGTGCTATATGTCTGGCTTTTGACCAGTGCAAATACTCTACATATTATTTGTATGATACTTCATAGTCAGGGGAACAAGGCTAAAGGAACTTGAAGCTTTGCTGTTGATCTGTTCCTAATGATCTGCAATATGCCTGGCAAAGTAAACATCCCAATAATCAAAGAAATTTTAGCTTGTATGAGATTTTTCAGGAGAATGGGGATATATTTTTTTTCCTCTCTGTGGATTTCTTATATTCACGTCTGTACTGGGAAGGAGGCAAGGGAAAATGTTGCCAGAGAAAATAATGATGTTTTACTTATTTCCTTTCAACTCTGCAACCTTAGAACTGCTAAGCTAACTTAATGTGCTCAGAATGTGATATTTAGAAGATATCTCCTATACACGTCCATGGCAAACACAAAACTGGAGTCCCATTGAACGGCAAAAATACTTGGGGAAGAAGGCACAGGATGAAATGCTTTTTAATCATTCAGATATGTTAAAATGTTTATGGTTGAATCTAAATAAAACGCATACCACTGAAAGCATCTTGGCAAGATGCACTTGTGTTAAATGCATATGTGTCTTCTGTTTCTTTAACAGATAAAATAAAAGGCTTAGCAAAAAAAATGCTGGCAAACCACACCATATTTAAATGAACAGTTCAGAACCTAGAGCTACTGAGAAAGAAAGATCAGAGTGAACTGGTGAGCTGAGGTGAAGGGGAGATGCAGTGGAAAATATGAGCAACTTCACAAAAAGGTTCAGAGATGGCAAGAAACCTGTCTACCTCAGGAGTAAAAATACATGGGTGCACGGGAGTAAAAAGACTGTAAAAGTACAGAGGATGCTGACCTGCAGAGAAACAGTTATTTCAGAAAAGACAGAAGCAATTTTCAGTGGAAAGCCAAAAGCTCTGGAACTCACTTTTCATGGCTATGTCTATGCTAACTTCAGAGCTCCGGCCCAAGCTCAAACTTGCCTCGTGTTTGGACACAAGACTTTGCTTAGGGCCTTGGGTGAGCTCCATCTCAGGAGGAGGAAGGGAGTCTGAGCTGGCTCAGCCCCTTAATATAACCCCAACAGTGTCATATCCTGTACTGCAGAAGAGCCTTCTCCCAAATCCTCCATCCCAGGTCTCACAATTCTGTGTGGCGATTATCTCCCTCGCAGAGGGGCTTGATGTCACGTCCCACAAAACCCTGCTAGGTGTGTGGTATGCTGAGAACAAGACATTAACCACACAGCAGTGGTCCAGCCTGCTCCTTGTCTTCCTCAGCACGGGTCAGCAACAGCATGGGCACAGCATATGCCAGCCACTGGGGCTGCCTCATGGTTTAACCAGTCTGGTTTTCATTTCTTTCTTTTTTTCTTCTCAGCATGCCATCATGGAAGGTTTGGCCGGGCAGGGAGTGCAGCCAGGCTGCAAAGTGCTGAGGGTGAGTCTCTCGCTCTTGGCCTCGTCGTGTGTCTCTGCAGGGAGGATGCTGCGGGTGGTATGGGCATGGCACGAGTCTTGCCAGAGCTTGCAGAACCAAAGGAGACCTTGAAGGGACTCTGCTAGAAGGCATTCTCCTCAGTGAGCGCTTTGCTCTGTGGCCAGTCTCCCATCTGATCTCTCGTCGTGTGACCAGAGACCTGAGGTCTTGTGTGCTGGGAGGAAAGAAGGCTGATGTCAGGCTGTGGTGGTGGTTTAGGTAGGGTGAGAATCACTTCCCCTGCCTGGAGGAGCTGTTGTGGGGAAAACTCCTCTCTCATTACCCCTGGGGGAGCACCAGGGCGATTGGAGCTCTTCCAAGAAGGGAGAACGACAAATAGTCACCAAAGCAGTTTTTAGCATAGCATTTTAAAGACAGGTATTCTTGCCTGAGATGCTCTGATATCATTGATGGGCACGGTGTAAGTATCTAGATATAGTATTAGTGATCATGAAGTTCATTGAGATGTCTGGTTAATTATACCTGGAAAAAAGGTGAAGCTCTGTCAGTGAATTGTGCCCTATATCACTTGATTAACCTGAAGCTGGACAGACTTGCACCTTTCCTTGGCCGCAGGGGTCCACGCCAGTGACCACCCCACAGAACTGCAGCATATATATATATATATATGTAAGTAAAAAGTAAGGCTGGCCGAAAATTCTTGGATGGAACAAAGAATTATATAATGCCAGTTTCTCCAAATCAGAAGGAACCGATCTGACTTAGCAGACTAAGGGATGTCCCCCCCTTAGGACGCCCTGTGAGGGGAGGAGATACAGGGCACTGCCATGTAAAATGTCCCAGCCGGGACCAGCTCCTTGCTGGGAGCGGCACACGGCCGGGTCCCCGGTGTCACCTTCGCCTGCCTCCGGGAAAGCGCCTGGCCGCTGCTGACAAGGGAGAGCCGTGAGTATCTGGGGTGACAGCTACTGCTGGAGAAAAGGGGAGAAAATGACCTCCCCTCGCAGCAGCGGTTGCTGCCCTATCTCTCCAGACCCGCTGCGGCAGCGGCGAGCCCTGGAAAGGCTCTGAGCCTTGGCTCGTAGCAGGTAAGCCAAGATCCTCTGGCTTTCGTCTGAACAGCACCAAGTGAGGAGCCTCAGAGCACCAGCTCATAGACAGCAGTTCTTTTAGCGAAACCTTTATGGTAATTCAACACAGACTACTTAAGGAATTTCCCTTCTCTGAGAAAAATCTCAACTTCTATAGAGAAATAGAGCTCAGTCTTGGGGTTTTTTCCTTCCTTTTCAGAACTTCAGAAATTCCCTCAAAAATTCCCTGAAGCCTTAATAACAAAGATTCTTAGTCGCGTGTCGGGATGTAATGTACAATATAAAATTTTCACGTTTGATGCTCAGCATAGTTGAATTTACCACAGTGCTTCACATTCAATGTATACTGAGAATTCTAGCAAAATCACATACTGTTCAACTAGAGACTTATCATGGGGTGCTTAACAATGAATTACTTAAAAGTACCTAATGTATCCTGGTTTCTTGAGAGCCTAATGTGTGTATGTGTATATATTTATACATAAAATACCTGTGAGCCATTAAGAATACTAGTTTCTGAGCGTAGGGGGTTTGAGCGTAAATCTAGAGGATGTTTAAAAATAGGTGTCCTCCTAAAACTCCTGCAGTGGAGTTTAAGAAAGAAAAAAGCCTTAATGATCTTCCCTGTTCAGATATACATACAGTCATTTAAAGGGCATCTGCAACGTGTAGGGCTCCTTTTAGGTGAAATTTTAAAAGTATCTAAATTCTGCCACGAAGGATTTTTTTCGATGTGCTGTGGCATTTTAGGTCTCGCTGAAAACTTTTAAAGAATTTCACTCATTTGCAGGTTTGAGAAGATTACTATGTGTCTCCTACTAGCAATCATCCGCAGTACTTCGGGGAAAGTACTTCACTGAGTGGGAACGCGCTTCCTTTTTGCTGATGCAAAAACAGGCAGAAAAAAGATGAAGCGGTCTGCCCGAGACAAACAGCCTGGTGTTGCCACCTCTTCCAAGCTTTCCCAAGGCTGCCCTCGGGACGGTATTTGCTCCTTGCTGGAGCAGGTAGGGGAGCTGCTGGAGCAACACGGAGCTGGGCTGGAGGTGGTTCTTTGGCCCCTCGCTCTGCTCACTCGAGGCGAGCTGGCTGAGGAGAGTCACCAGCTCACAGCCGCCTCCTGGGCTGCTTTTCCCGCTGGCCGTGGGAATGACCTCACTGGGCCAGACTTCCACTTCTGCGTTTTGTCTTCTGACCCAAGCTGCCTTTGAGACGGCTGGTTTCAGGTTCACGAGTGGATCAGCTGGCACCATCCCACGTGCCCCAAGCCTCCCTGGGGACCTGTCTCCTCCTTGACGCCTCACTGGGTCATTCTCGCAGAGACACTTGTGCTTGTTTGCAGAGGAAGGGCACCCGTTATATTCCTGTGGGTATCCACGTGGGGAGAGGGCTGCGTTTTCCCGCTGCTGGGTGGGATGCCGTTTGACTACTTTTAGTAAAAGAACAGTTTCCCACTGGCTCCAGGGGGTTCACTATTATCCTTCGTTTCAGCCTGCACGTCGGAGCTCCTACTTTGAACTTGTTCAGGTCCTTGCAAGGAGACGGGTGATCTAGGACTTCCTTCAGCAGCAGCTGTGGCGGGTCCTGTTTTCTGAGGCATCTCGTGAGGAAGGGCCAGCATCTGATGCTTCCTCCCTGATGACTCTGGTGACAACAACCCGAAGCTTTCTGACAAGGAGTAGGAGAGGAAAGACCCGTATGCCACGTATTGCGAGGGCCGGTGGGACAGGCTCTCGGGGACAGCTGACCAGCACAAGTAGAGGTCCAGACCTAGCTTCAGAGGTCACTTGATCTCAGGTTCGTGACATCCTGTTTTTCTGTCGGTTTCTCTCAACTTGGTACGCTAATTTAAGCTTATGGCACCTGCGGGGTCACATTCACGTCGATGCGTCCAGGCTAACAGCAATGCTGCTCTTTAGCCTGAAAACCAGAGGGGGAAGACAAGCAGGGTCTCTAGCAAAAACAAAACAAAAAAATAGACAAGAACGCGATGGCTTATATAACTGGAGAAGTAGTACCACATTTCTCCTTGAAGATACTCTTTGAGGGTCTGACTTTTCAGAAATCTCTAATGCTGTGATAAATACAGCCTCTCACCCTAAGCACCACCTTGCAGAGGTGTGGGGCAGGGTGAAGGCAGGTCGTTCGCCGACTTTTGTCCTCTGTGTAGCGCAACGCTCCTGGTGCCTCCAGGCAGGAGGCAGGACAGGTTACCCACAGCGGAGAACCTGCCACCATTGTAAGCCATAAATGTTTTCAAGCTATAATTTAAGTGGAGTCAAGAGGTAAAATAGCCCAGAGACAGTGCCTATGGCCAAAAGCTCAGACAGAAGAGGCCTCCTGTCTGTAGACGGCTCTTCACTGAGCTACTCTGCATCTTCTTGCCTTGGTTTCTCCCTGGTGAAACGGGGATGAGAGTACTCATCTGTCTTACAAAAACCCCGCGTGATTAAATGCGGTTTGAAAGAAGGCACCATGAAAAGCTCAAAGTCTCTGGAAGCGGTGGTCACGTTCTCTTACGGCAGGGTCTGGACACTCAACTTCTGAGGGAAGGAGGTAGGGTGGCCACAGAGCTTACAGCCAAGCACAGGGGCTGCCAGGGGAGTGCGGGCGCAGGAGGCGGAAGAACAGCAATATTTAATTGGGTTTATTTGCTAAAGCCATCACGTGCTGGCTCCGAACGCAAAAAAAAAAAAAAAGAAAAAAAAGGATGGAAAACCTGAGTGGCCATGAAAAGCTGACAACACCTCTTTGTCAGGGACTTTGGATTTTAAAACAAAAATTAAAATACACAAGCCCCCCACCTCCTCCTCAGCGCCACAAAGCCCAAAGGACCCCCTCCCCCTTTTCTTTTTTTTTTTTTTTTTTCGGGGCGGGGGGTGGTGGAGGCATGGACGGACACACACACGGACGGACACACGTACGCCCACGCACAGCTGATGCAGACGAACCAGCCGCCACGCCACGCCACGCCACGGCCGGGGCCCCCACCGGCAAAACCCCGCCGCCCGGGCCAAAAAAGGGGCGCCGCGGCGGAGAGGACGAGGCGCCTCCTCCTCGTATTTCCTCCCCCGCCCACTTCCAGCGGCGGCGGCGGCGGAGGGGGGCTCTGGCTTCTGCTGCTGCTGCCGCCGCTCCGGCTGCCGCCCGGCATGAGAAGTTCCCGCCGCGGCGGGCAGGATGCGCGGCGCGCCGGTGAGTTTCCCCGACGGGGCGCGGCGGGGCCGGGGCGGGCTGCGGGGGCGCGGAGTGTGCGTGGGGC
>JAOXJK010000012.1:68399107-68444638 GCA_025774025.1 Xenus cinereus | reverse complement strand
GGAATTGGGTGGTTTTGGAGCGTAAATAAGATGTCATTTGTGCTGCAGGGGGGCATCGGGAGGTGCTCGTGATTTATGGGTACCCGGGGGGATTTCAAACTCCGGCTGCAAACAACTTGCCTAAAGAAGTGACCGTGTTTATTATAATCTTTTTTTTAAAAACAAACAAACAAACAAAAAACCCCTCAGGCCGGCAGCACCCAAAGGAAAAGGGGGGACTTGGGGTTCGAGGGGGTGCTCGTTGCTTCAAGCAATCCGGCCGCTCCTCCGCGTTTCCAGTCTGTGTCTGTGACCGGGAAAATGGACCCGTTAGCCTAAGGTTTTATTTCATTTCTAAATCTTTCTTTTATCCTTGCAGACAGAGTGGTACCAGCGAAGAACTTGACAGGCTGTGTGCTCTTGTTTCGGATTTTTCTGTGTTTCTCCTCTAACGTGCAGTAATACCCTGGTGAAGAACCATTAGTCAGAATAACATTTTCCAGCCTTCCTTTGTGTCAGTTGCAGTCAGTTTCTTCTCCTGTTTGGGTCCTTTTATGCAGCAACAGACAAAAGAAACATTAAAAATTAATGATTTATATTCCTCAACAGTCTGTAGACTGAAGGGGTGGTTGCAACTAGTCTATTTTAACTGGGTTTGAATTCCATTTTTACAAAAACATGGTTGCCTTAACAAAAAAACCTCCAACCCTCCGTAAATTAATACTTATAACAAATACTAAAAATCCTACATACTTCCTCCTTTGAGTAGCTATCCTTAATCAACTTGTCCATATTAGGAGCCATTGTGAAATTTATATAAATTTCTAAAATTTCTTCCTAGTGTTTACTAAAAAAAATTAATCTGTTAACATGAGGTAGTATTAGTATCTTAAAAAGAAAGTGAAAAGCAGTTAATTTTTTTTTGTTTAGCTGGAAGAGCGGGATTACCCCAGTCATTTTCTTTTTTAAGTTCTTGCGCTTGAGTAGTTTGCCATAGGTCTGTGGGAGATTTCACATCCTCTGGGATTTCAGAAACTAAAGAAAATGCTCCTTAAACTGGAAGCGAAGAGCATTTGGAAAGTCAAGTTTTGTTAATCTTGAAAAAGATACAGGTTTGGGGGATGCAAACGTAGGCTTGTGCTGATTTAGCAGCAAATCTGAGTGTTAGTCTGCTTGAAGAATTCCCTGGTCCATGGGGTTTATCCATACAGGGGCTTTGCTGGCTGCAGCCTCCTGTCAATGTAGGACATAGGACCACGCCAGGGCAGAAACTTGCTGTGCAACAGCTTGCAGGTGGGTCAAGAGCCGGTGGGATTCTCTGCTGTGCACTGATATTTGGGCAGAAATATCCCACGGGGAGTTCTTCTGGATTTGCACGCTCAGTGTGAGGAGCCCGGCGGTAGCTGATGTTAGGCAGAGGGTGGGTTTTTGCTGCTGCAGTGGTGCCTTTGCCCTCCGCTCTGCTCTCCCCTCTGCCCCTAGATGAAGATCTGTATCTTAAAGCCTGATGTCAAATTCTGTTTAGTTTTCTGGATTTATTTGCATGGGAGGCGAGTTGTTGGAAGACGTTTTCTGGCTTGGAAACGGCTGACAAATGTGGAAAAGTGACTTAGTTTTCTCATGCTTCCTGAGTAATCCCAAAAGGAGTTTCACCCTCGTGTAGTTTTCGTAAGATGTTGGAACGTTTCACTCCGTAAAAGGATAGGTACAGACATACTTCATGCTCGTCGCTAATTTCCGTGGCTGTTTGAGGATGGAAGGGAGCAGATAGGTATCTTTGCTTTCCTTATTAATGCATACATCTCATAACTTTTCTTTCTCTGTTTTTATTTAGCATACGGATTAACTGACCCCTTTGACAAGTTTATGGAGCTGCCATCTCTCTGCTTGCTGTGCTTTCCATTTCTGAAAGGAGAAAGTGGTGTATGAGATTAGAGGAAAATGCCTCGGACAAAGCAGATACATCCCAGAAATCTGAGAGGTATGTAGCTCTCAGCTGAGAAAGAAAAGCTCTTGGGAAACTCGGTTGCAGTTCCAATTACAAGGTTAAAGGAATACGTATTTAAGAAGTCTGTTTTGATCCAAAAATAGTTTGCAGGCAAGTTTGGGAGTCGTCCGCGAGACAGCTCTAATTTTGAGAGAAATAAGTGGAATCTGTTCTTATTCCTGCAGTCTGTGTGCTTGACAGCATTCTTGATATCCTCCAGCTTACAGCAATAACCAGCATGAACTTTGAAAAGGCGAAGGAAGACGTAGTTTTCTTACCAGAGGATTTACAGTTGAAATATACGGGGAGGTGGGAAACGCGTGTAAGGTAGAAGCAGCACCAGCTCTGACAGCCGGTAGTTGTTTTTCTTAATAGTAATCAGCCTGGCTTGCCTTTGAGGGGATCAGACTCTCCTCCCGTGCGTGCCTCCTCGCTATTTATCATCTGCCACCCACGCCAGGTTTGACCTTGGTCTCCTTGCCGGCTTTTGCCTGGGCGCAGCCAAGTGGTAGCTCGTTGGCTATGGGAAGGCAAGCGACCTGGCCCCACAGATTGGCAACCTTATGTGTCCAGGCATTTCCTCGGAACAAAATCCCAGGGCGCTTAAGCGAGCCCGGGACTGGCAGATGAATGTGAGGAATCTGATCCTATGGTTATTTGTTACTGTCTTGGTAGAAGTGGTCCCAGAGGAATTAAATGAGGGGGGGGCAGAAAAGAGAGGTCAGTTGACGAGCAGATGCCTATGTCGAGGGAGGACACGCTGCCATCCCCACCCTCGTACGCAGCTTTGGGGAGGACATGCTTCCACCTGTGCCCTCACGTGT
This sequence comes from Xenus cinereus, assembly GCA_025774025.1. Lineage (NCBI taxonomy): Eukaryota > Metazoa > Chordata > Aves > Charadriiformes > Scolopacidae > Xenus > Xenus cinereus. The sequence continues at coordinate 68,441,848 of JAOXJK010000012.1, read as the reverse complement.
AGCTGTCATCAGCTTCTGGGTTTGGTTTTTTTTTTTTAATGTGAATTATACAGTTGCAGTATGGAAGCGTCCCTTCAGAGAATAAAAGCAATTACAAAACCACAAACGTCAACATGAAGTTTTAGGGGCAGGAAAACACAGCATTTGATTCCGGTTTCAACTTTTTACACCAGAACCCAACAAACACCCGCGCGTGTTTCAGTTAGTTTACGGTTGAGAGGCTCTCAAGGGCTAGTACATACAGCTGTATCTGAGACCTCGTGTTTGCGGACTGTTATCACTGCCACCACTAACAGTCTCTGCTGGAGAAGACATTTTTTGCAGTGTTTTTATTCATTCAGGAAGTGCATTGTTTGGTGTGATGATAAGCCTCCGTCACAGATCAAGGAATTTCATGTTTAGGTGATGCTGTTTCCCCTTCTTACCGAGTGCGAAGCAAGAAATTAGAGCCCAATTTTTTAATTTTGCTGCTTACCAAGTTGCTGACATAGCTGAGCTCGTGTTTTCTGATCAAATGTGACAGTGATCTACTTTTAGTACTCTTCTCTGGCATCTATTCTTGTATTGCTTGAAACTTAATAGGAGTTAAGTCTATTGTAAAGCTTTCTATTCACTTAAATAAATGCATTTAAAATAAATAATCTAATTAAACTCTTAATTGTGTAAGAAATTAATTGGTTTTTTTCCTTTGCGTAATTTCCCCAGTCATTTAGCTTTTATCACCCCCTGTAATAGCAGTTTCCATCAGTTCCTACTTTTCTACGACTAATGGAGTTCTTGAATGAAGTAAGATGGGTTAAACGTTGAAATGGGAAATAGAGGCGTACAGCGAGCTCATAATTCAAAATGACGTTGGAACAGTTAAATTATTGTTAAAACCACCTAGGTGCTGCAAACTTCAGCACGTTGTGAGCATGTATTGCAACTATCATGGGTTATTGGAGGTGATTTGAAAAATCAGTTTACTTCCAATTAGTTATGCCCTATTTCCATTTTTAGTCTAGATAATGACAAAAACTGGATTTCAGTTTCTTTACTCATTTTATCAGTCTCTGAGAACATTGCAGAAAATATTTGCTTAAACCTTCAGTTTTTGCTGGAACTTGAGGAGGCTGAAAGATTTCACAGGTCTGTTTGCTGACAGCTTATGTTTATGTATGCGAAGTTAGACCCCATCTTGAGTTGACACTCTTAACCATGAAAACTTTAAAAACTGTGTTTTTTAACACTGGGGTTTAGTCCGTGGTAAGTAGTACCGATGATAACTAAATCTGCAGAAAGAATAAATGTATCAAACTCCTTTTATGTTTTACAACTTTTGGAAGACAAAGATTTCAGATTAAGTAGCCTGTATTTATAAGCTAAAAGGTATTTTTAAGTTGCCTAAAGCTGATTATTACCTTTTGTACTATGTACAAAGAACAGTCCGTGGCCTTACCTGGCTTCTCCCTCCCTTGTACCAGCTCCTCTCATTGCCCCATAGTGATCAAGTCACCAACAGCTTTTAAGGGGACTTCTCCGGGGGCCATCAATGTTTAACTTTTTTGAGAGACCACTGTTGAACAACCCTTGACACTCTCTATCCGGTTGTGCATCGGATGAGTTACTTGGGTTGCACTTCCAGTCCAAGTTCAGCCTGGAGAATAAACAACCAAGTCCAAGAACCTAAAGTATTTTCACTTCAAACAAAAAACCCACCCCGACACAGTCCCTCTCTCCCTCCCCGCCAAAAAGCCACACAGAAAAAAACCCTCCATAAACACCCCTACCCCCAAACCCAATTTGAGGTTTGCTGCAGCATAGGAATAAGTTTTGAAGGTTTTAATATTGCCTCTGTTTACTGTAAGCAACCTTACTGTCTGGGGAAAATGAAGTAGCGTTGTTTAGTAGAGAGAACTAAATTTAAGATTTTGGCAGGAAACCTTAAGAGTCTTCTTTTTGTGACATGGCTTGATTTTACTCATTTTGTGTGCCTCTGAGAGAGCTGACAGCCTTTGGCAGATTAGCAGTGGCCCTGAAGTATCAGGATCCGTGGAAATCAGATTTATTTTTTGTGGGGTTTTTTGGTGTGCTGAAGTCTTCTTTCCCTTCTTTTTCACTGTCCTCCCTTCTCTTTCACTGTCTTTTTATAGATGAGTAAATATAGTGCTATATTAACCTGATTTTACAGCAGGAAAAAAAACCCAAACAAACCCTGTAGCAAGAGGGCAGGATACGGGGAGCATTATTTTACAAATAAAAATAAATTAAATTTGTTGACCGTTTGTTTTCGTGACTGCGTGTTAGCGACATGGTGTTAATGCCTGACTGTGGTGGAATGAGCGTGTTGTATCCGAAGGGTACCACTAAGGGCATCTGCTGTCCTGTGCTCGTTTCATGGTGGTGTTTTGTCACATCAGCTTTCCCTGCTTCTGTGTCCTTCTGTGAAAAGTGTTATCATCACCGGTGGACTGCTTTGGTATGAGGAGCTGTGCACAGTCTCAGCCTTGGTTTCCCGGCCAACCTAGCAGTGGTGGTCAGCCCTAGCGGGAGGGCTAAAATTTGAGAGAAATCACAGTTTTGCGTGTCTCAAAAGGGTGCAGTTTGGATGCATGCGTGTTCCAAAAAAATTGAGTAGTAGTGGTGAAGGTGAAGGCCAAAGGGACACCTCGGGAAAGCCTGGCGTGGGTTACCTGTCGGCTGTGGGACTGAGTTTATAGGCAGGCGTTCCTGATGTTGTCTCAGTCTCTTAAATACTAAAGACAGGTATCGTGTGCCTAATCAGAAGCGCCATCGCTCCCCTCCCCCTTCCTCCCCTCCCGAAAATAAGTGCTGCAAAAGAGGAAAATACTTGTTACTGAGAACATCCAGAGGTCGCCTTAACATATTTTACTTGTTGTATGGAGTTTTAGCTCACTAAAAGTAGTGAAAAGGCTACCTTGCGTGTGGTTGCGCCCTGTATTTGCATGGCCAATGGATACACAGGTGTAACAGAACATTCCCTAGAAGCCGTAATGTATTCCCAGAAGCACAGTCACTTCAGAGAATCGGGCTTTTAGCAGGGCTGAGTAGGCTTGGTTTGTTGTCGGATGGTGGTGAGGATGTAGAAGGAAAAACAGCTCATGTTTTTGTTTACTTAGAAGTACCCAGTTGCAGAGTTTGAAATGAAAGCTCATTTACTATGTGTACAGTGTTTAGCACCCTGCTCTGATTCACCAATACAAAACCGTAGCAGAAATATTTTGAACTTCATCTCTTTCTAGATAAGCTTTCTGTTATTTTTAAGAAAACAAGTTGCTGCTGCTTCTGTTTTTTCTTCTCGGTCAAACACTCCTATTTGAAACAGTTGGTGGATGGGCCTGTAAAGTTCAAGTGATCTCCAAATCTTTTAATACTTTGCATTAAATAAGGAAATGCAAGTATATTATAAAGAGCTTCGCTCAATAGCTTGATAGCTTTGCAGTAAGCTGAAAAGTGTGCATAGGTTTGCTGGAAAGCTGGATACATTCTGGGTCTTGGGATGTCCAGAAGAACCAAGCACCTGCTATGCCTTAAGTGTGATTTAGCTCTTTGAGTTGGTTTAAAATTGTAATGTGCTCTCAGTGCTGAAACAGGCCTGTCTGCACTGAGAGCTCACAGGTTGATATTTTTTATTAGTGTTTGGTTATGTAGTATGTAAAACTTGAGAGCTGATTGGTGTGCTGTGCTTTAGTTCATGGCTTGTATCAAATGACTTAAAAAAAAACAAATAACCCACAACGTTGAGGTTTCTCGAGTCTCACTTCTGTAACTCCTGCTTACTTGGTTCAAAATAAAGGTGCAACGCAACATTTGGTTTTTTGAGTGTTGGTGGCGTTTCTGACACAAAAATAATGCTCTGCCCTAGGGTATTTCTGAGGGACCGTGGATGCTGTATTGGTGCTTTAGAAGTGCTAGTGGTCTGTGCTCTGTGACATACCTGTGCACATCTGTAAAAACATTGCATATGTGTCTTGCTTAAATTTCTGGAGCCATGTGTGAGACGCAGGTGGAACAAAAAAATCAGAGTTTCGACTGTGACTTTGTTCTAGAAACACCCCTTGATTTGGCAGCAGTTCTTGTTTCCATATGTCAGATTGTTTTGTATAATTTCTTCTACAAACCAAATTTGGACCCAAAACCCCCCTCATGAAGGTAGAGAGAATGCATGTCTCTATTGGTGTATCCTCAGCTGGAGTACCAGCAGATCCACCTGTAATGCCATGAATACATCAGAACTGTTGTAGACCACAGAAGTACTCTCTTGGTGCCTCCTGTTTCTCATCTGGGAGGTGGAATCATAATGTTTCTCTTTTTTTGTTTGTTTGGTTTTTTTGTTTTACTTGTTTGGAGTGTAAGATCTTGACGCTGTTTCTTACTGTGTGTATGGCCCAACATCTGGCACATTAGAGATCATCTTGAGTGCAACCATTAAATTATGTTGTAATGTGAATAATGCCTATATTTACATGTGAAAAGCTGTCTAAGATACTCTGCAGTGTAAGAAAGGCTGGATTTCGATCTGTAATTTGCCACCCTTTTCCAATACCTCTCCTGTCCCCGTCTCCCTGTTACCTGTCCCATAATTTGATGATGTGTTTTCAACAGGGTATAGCCTTATTCACTGGGCAGGGTGGTTGGGGCTTATGCCTGTGGCCACAAGTGGTGGATAAAAGCCTGCTGAGAGTGGATTATAAAAGGGGGAGGAATAGTAGGGTGGATAACACCGTTCAGTGTTGCCTTGAGACAGCTGCATTGAATTCCTGCCTCCGCCACCGAGTTTCTTGCGAGCGACTCAGCAGTTGTGTCACACCAAACCTTTGCGGCCAGCCACTAACTGCTTGTTCTGTATTTTGCCCAAGTTGAGGTGCCCAGGCACAAATTCTGAATTTTTACAACTGCAGTTGGTCCACTATGGGTACAATTTGGATGGAAAACACTGCAAAAGGGCTAAGTACCTTAAAAAAAAAAAAAAAAAAAAAATCAAAGTCTGGGTGACTTAAGTTGAAGATCCAAGATGAGCCAACGCTTTTGGCAAATCTTTTAATCTCTCTATGCCCCTGTTTTCTGCCTGTAAATTGGAGATGCCAGATGAGGGCTCAGAAGATAAAGTTGTTAGTGTTGTGAAGCAGACACTTGGTGGCTAAATAATGGAAAAGATGATGAAGTAATTGGTAGTCAACAGAGCCAAGCAGTGAGCACAGCCCATTTTGCGCAGTGGTTTAGTTTGCGTAAACACCCCTACTTTTGGCATTCTCCAACTTCTTACTGCTTCGCTTCACAATCTTAACATTTAAAAGGTGTTCTTAAAGGTTACTTCCTAGCTGTTAAAATAGCAAACTAAAAAAACCAAGAAATTCCACCGTATTGAACCACAACACTTCTCCTATGAGTCATTGGCGTGTTGGGACCTCAAACTGCAGTGCTGGCTTCTGCTGCCCGAGCCGCGCGGCGGGCTGATGGACCCTGCCTGGACCAGGCGCTGGAGAGGGGAGAAGGGAATGGGTCCCGTCGCTGAGCATTCGTCATCGCGTGGCAGAGTTTTGGGCTGGTGCTGAGAAAGCCCCTGCAGCCAGGAGGGAACGCTCACTGCGGGGAAAAGTCTCTCTAGAGAGACCTTAATGTCATCGTTTCTCAGACTGGTTCAAGCCATCGCTGCTGGAGGAGGAGGAATTGAAGAGGTCCTACCTTCCCCTACCTCAACGCTCGTTCCCTGCGGCGTGTTGTCCTCCTCGCTCATGTATTTGCTGGTCCCGCGGTGGAAGAAGTAGTGGTACCCAGAGTGAGTTACTGGAGCATCATGGACAGGAGGTGGTTTTTGGGCTGGGTTGGTTGTTTCCCTGGTGCTGTGCATCCACCCTGCTGCTGGGGTGGCCGCCTGGGAGGGGAGGGACAGCACGGAGGCAGGGTTGTCGTGAGCCTCTTGCCTTGAACTCATTGTGAAACTGTGTTGGAAACTCTTTGCCATGTGTGAGCAGCAGGCTTTCTGAGCTTCTTTAATTGTCCAAAGACAGGTATAGATTCCCAGAAAGATAGCAGAAGGTGCCCGCCTTATTTCTGGTTCCTTTGCTTTTCCCCTCCATAGCCCCCCCCTTCTTTTGGCAAATTTCAAAACTGCGAAGTGATGAGAGGTTTGTAATGGATGATTTTAAGAATTTTAGCATACTCGTAAACCTGCAGGAGACTGAACTGGTCTCAGTTGACACCGTCATTAAAAATAAAACCAAGCGCTTCCTCTAAAATTTGGCGTAGAACTTTCATTCAGAATGAACAAAATTTGGCTAAGTTTTAAGCAATTAAAAAGAGGTCCAGAAAACCAAATTTAACTGTAGCTGGCACAGTCAGCTTTGAATACGTATTTATAGATTTCTGTATATGCATGCTACATGCACATACAGGAAATGTATATGCATATAAATGCATATACAGGAAAAGAAAATGGGGATAATACAAAGAGAGTTTGCTGGATACAGACAGTGGCAAAAATAGGTACTTACAGAGAGAGTTAAAATAACATGAAGAAGAGGGATAAAAGAATGGTATTCCAGCTAAACAGGATTGCAAAAAAATACCTGCAAGAATGACTGTTGATGAAAGCAAAAGAATGGAGGAAGCAGCTTAGTTCTGTGCTCTTGATAGTAGGAAACAGCAAATTGTATTTCTTATGGAATATAGAATCATTATAATTGCAGTTAGAATCAGACTTGAGCTGCAAGAAATTGGTGAAACGTAAGGTTAAAAAAAATGGAATTCATACAGAAATGAAAAAAGCAGCGGCTGAACTGGGCTGGAAATCTATGTATAAGCCAGTTAGATTTCTTTCAGAATACAGTGAAGTGGAAGCAGTGCAAATCTATAATCCTGCCTCACCTTTACATCCTGTATCTTCTTTATTGCTAATTGAGCGTGGAGTAAGAAATGCTACAGAATTTGGCATTTGCTGAAGCATGAACTCCACTGTGTTAGGAAGGTCATGAAAAAAAAATGCAGCTGCAAAAAGAGAAACAGAAAGTAAGATTTCAGCAGTTGCTCCTTCAAACATTTCTATTAAAGCAGGCAGCTGGCTCTGGGATGAAACTGAGTCCACTCCTTTGAGCCTAGGAGCAATTGCATTTTGTAAGACTCCGGCTTTCTTATGAGCATTTAGAAGGGTATGGCTTTTTGTTTGTTGTGTTTTTAAAAATCTTTGCGTCTCAGAATAGATTTTTGGTTTGCTGTGAACGTGTATGTAAGGTGGCTGTTTTGACGTGGGAGATGTATGTGTCTGCGTGTGTGAACTTACTTAAAAAAACAACCAACCAAGCAAAATCCCAACAGCTATATCTAATATGTAACCATTAGAAATTAACGTGTAAATAGAAAAATCGTGAATAGGCTCGAGAGGTTTGCTTAAGAGAGCCTCCTTGCAGGTTTGTGGTCATCTGCAGCTTAAATGGCTGTTACGAAAAAGGTGAAGGCTTATAGTCTTACGTTTTTCTTTTTAATTGTCTTTTTCCTGTTTTACCACCGTGCAGGTTTCTCTGTTGGCACTCCCGTCGGTATTTTCAGACTTGGAAGGCATCGGAGGACTAGGCTGTGTGCAGTTGTGTTACTGCACAGGTCTTAGGTCTAGCCCAATAAACTTTCCCAGAGCACTGTTCTCTTTAATTAAAAAGGTACCAATGGAATTTGCAGCAGGGTTCTGTTTCCTTCAGACTGTTCGCTGTGCCTGCCTTAGGATGCTCGGGAGGGTTTGTGCCATTAATGCTTACCTGATGCTCCAGGCGAGGGTCCTTGGGCTGTGGGAAGAATTCCCGGTCCTTGGCAGGGCGGACAGGCGTGCAGGACCGTGCACAGGGAGCTCAGTAACAACACACACTTGTCTGCGCGTTAGGGGGTAGCGTCTGTTTTCACCTCACCCTCTGCGAAATTGCTGAAGAGGTAAAAATTTGTTTTCTTTCTAACCACAGTCACTCATTAACACCAAAACAGTCACCCTGTAGCCCTCCTTGATGTACGCGGGAAGCTTAGGGGAAAAAAAAAAGAAAAAAGGACTATTTTGGGGGTAATGTTTTGGTTTGGTTTTTAATCCTGAAATTACTCCCTTTCGTGGCGTGTATTTTGAGGTTTTTATTAAGATCAGGCAATTTGGTTTCAAATTGCGAACTGCTGTAAATATTTATGCTGGAAAATGTAAAGGAGACTTCCTAGAGCTACGCATTTTCAAAGAGCTAGTTATAGCAGTATGTATTTCCTAGACTTGTTCATTCTTTGGTATGTTGGACTCCTGTAGTAAGCATTTTAGCTCAATAATGGCTTATGAGATTATGGAGAGAGAAACTCAGGCTCTTACCCAGCTGGAAAAGTAAGGTTTTCCTTGCTATGTTAAAGCGGGCGAATAAACTGGACTTTACATTTCCAGATTAGATGAGTTGGGCCAAGTGCAGGCTTTCCTTTACTTGTTTAAATGTATCGTAACTCAGAATATTTACATTAAGAAGAAGGGGAGAGAGCACCCCATATGGCAGATGTTTGGAGCCCTGGGTGACGTGTTTGTGGGGGAAGTGGGGAGGCTCTCCTTCACTAGGCGAGGCACCGCTGTTTGTTTTTATACAAAAACTTTTTTTCAATGCCCTGCAAGCTTCTCTCAGAAAGAGGCTGCTTGGAGAATATGCTGATTTAGCAATTCCTGTATGACCTTTGGTGGCAGGCTGAACGAAGAAGAAGTGTCTTTGTAACGATCCACAGGTTGTGAAACAGGGAAGGGAGATGTTTTGTTAAGGCAAAGCTGAAAAAGCCTGTGACCTTGAAAATTTCATCTTAAGATTTTGTTGATGCTCATATAATTGAATCTGGTTAATGCAGCACAGTGGTTTTAGCACCTTTGATAGCCAGCAAAAGCAGTGCGTAGGGAATGCGTGTTCCTCTGTTAAATACCCTGCAAACGTTTTTTCCCCCCTGAATTCCCCCGTGGTTAGAAGGTAAGTTCCCACCAAGTCAGTCCCCTTCATAAATCCCGGGGCAGACCTCCCGGTTTGGAGGGTTTGGAAGGAGCTGGAGGGAGGAAAAGCAGCGGTTCAGCAGGAGCCTGTGGTGCAGCGTCGCTACAAAACAACCCTGTGTTGTGTGTTCCTAGTTACCTATGAAATATGTGGCTCATGCCCTGCCAGCCGTGGTAGTCATGGAATATCCAGAGCACACCGCATGATTTCCTCTTGGGTTTTGGCCTAATTTCGGGGGGTGGGAAGAAGGGTAAGTTAACGTTGAACCGTATTGTTTTTAACCACTGAGCTCTCCTATGTCAGATGGGAGGTTGGACGCTTGTTCTTTCCCTAAAGGTCGCAATGCAGACACAATACGGAGCCAGGAAAAAGAAAGAAAGTGTTTAGAAATGGCATTTAAACTGTAATTTCAGTGGTGGTTTTGCTATTCTGTTTCTTTTAAGGAATCTCTAGCTGCTGTGCTCTTTGGAGAGGAATGCGTGTCTCTTGCACAGTAGATGTACAGATTTTTACCTTTCTCCTCACTTAAGGATTTCGTACAGAAAGAAGTATTTTTGTCCCAGATCTGTGAAGGAAACACAGTGGTGTATGTAGTAATGGCGTTTGAAACATTGTACTCTAATTTTTGTGAGCAACATACGTAATGTTCAAAAACTTTCCTGTACTTCTCAGTTGTCAAGAGGCAGAGCTATGTATACTGTAATAGTTTAGCTAAGTACGTATATTGTAATAGTTTAATGCCTTGAATCTTAAAAGAGAATTGCCGTCTTCAGAGTAAGAGCAATGCTTTTGTGGCTAAGAGGCAGTTTAGCAACTATGAAAACACTAAACTTTATTTCAGGGATGGTTTAATAATTTTCAAACAAATCTTTGTGTAGCACACACAGAGGGCTTGCTGAATTTGTCTCAAGTATTGCATGCATATGTTAGGGGGCTGGGATAATACCCTTTTTCATGATAACAATTTGTGGCACATTCAATTATATATTCCCCTGGTGGTTTTTTCTTTCCTTTAAACAAAATATATTTCTGTGTCAATCAAATTTTACATTTATTTTAGAACACTGTGTGGGTATATTGTGTCCAGGTCAGCATGTTTCAAAATAGTGTTTTCTTTACATGCTTTTTCCTTTTTTTTTTTTCCTTTAAATTCTAGAATACAACCTGAGTGAGCGACGTAGCTTCTGGAGATACTAGAGGAATTGCTGCTGTGGTACAGGGTGATATTACTTCTGACTTGTGAAATGCAGTTTGTCTGAAGTACCTCTTCAGGGTGGCTTGGTACGGGGGCTGCTGTAGAACCTGCTGTAGAACAGACAAGAACCCCGTTGCTGCAGTGGTAGAAAGACAGAGCCAGTTTTTGTTGTCTGGCTGCTAACCCTAGAGAAATGGTCAATCTTCTCTCTCTCAGGCTCATTAATTAGGCTAGTCGTTAGGCTTGCTCAGAAGCCCTGCAGTCGTAAAGGTTTCTGTTTTTCTGAAGCTGTGAGTTGTCTTGCATATGCAAGAGGACTGCCAAGGGAAACTCTGAAGTTCCCTGATGGAGCAGGTTGGGATACCCTGCTTGGGGCCTCTGCCGGAGGGATCCCAGAGCGAGCGGGCACCGCAGGCAGATCGGGGCACGTCCCAGAGCTCGTGGGAAGTTCTCACAGGCATCCAGGCGGGATATGGCCCTGGCACAAAACAGGATTTAATTATTAATGTTTTTCCAGTATCTTATGGCTGGCTTCTATCACGCCTTTTCAAAAATAAATGAATAGCACACTCCTCTTAAAGACTATCATTTTAACTATTTTTGTTCATGAATTCCCCCTTCCCCCCCAGCCCCGTGGTGTTTCTGTAATCATTTTTTTCCCTCCTCTGTGCTCTTCTTCTTCTCCCATTCATTTTTTTCCAGAATGACTTCTAGTTCTCACTATCGGTGGCTATTGCTTCTCTACTGTTCTGCCTGCTGATGTCAATACAACCAAAAGTCTAGTAGGCATCCAGGAAACAGGCAAATCCGTAGTGTTGTCTTATTCCTCCCTGACTTTTCCTCCTGTTCTTAAGCCTCACAAACCTTTCGTGTTGGTAACATCTCACATGCTTCAGTTAGCTCTCTGAGCAAGATTGCAGGCGTAAAGACATTTCTACTGAAGTGACCCTTGAGTTTACATGATGAGGCCTTAAAAAATAGGGTTAACAAAGCATGTTCCTCAGGAATAACATCTCTGTGTGCTTTGAGAAAGCAGAACAAGAAATTTGCTGTAGAGAAGCGTGTTGTATTAAGAATCAAGGTTCATAGGGTTGAAGAATGTGGTATCTGTCTGTAACGTGCTCAGGGACTATTGCCAAGTAATGGATTTTCAGTATATCTGAAACCCCAATTATTTTAGGCAGTATTTCAATGAACAGTGTCTCCAAGATGAAAGAGCAAGTGTGTGAGTGGTTGAGTTTCTCACAGGTCTGTATCAACACATTTCGGGCTGTTCACAAGTGTGAAAAATGAGTTAATATTGAAGTATTTTTTCCAACTTTTACAGTATTTTTTTGTAATTTTTTACTTCTTTTTTGGTTTGGTAGGTGTTCTTGATTTCCCCATCCTGTAGGAGATTCACATTCTAGCAGCTTTTGTTTTGAATGCCCAACATCCAGGCTTCAGTAAAACTCTGACCAGATTTGCACAGTATTATCTCTCCTGTTTACCGTCTTGGACAGTCAAAGGGGACTTCAACGGAGAAAGAGGAGGATGTGAAGAGCAGGCTGGTGTGCCCCGCACACCTCGCAGCAGCCTTTCCCCTGCCTCTTTGTAGCATTGAGAGTAAAAGATAGATAGAACCTGTTGAGGTCTTTTCTCATGGACCTTAGTATGTTGTCTGTGGTCAGACATTAAAAGCTTACAAACGGAGCTTGTGAATTTCTGATTTTCAGTTTGTCTGGGAAATCACAGTTTGCACAGCATGGCTAGCGGCAGTCTTAGCTCACTGATGTTGGCCTTCTGTAGTTGGATGTATTAATTATGAAAAGCTATTTAAAAATAGTTAGAAACAGGGAGGAATCTGGACGTTAATGTCTTACTGGTGGAAAATAATGGCCTGAATAGGAGGTAGTGGTCAGTGTTTTCCAGAGCTGAAAGTTTCTGGTTAACCATGTGTTTCTGCAGGGGTGTACAGAAATTTGAAATGCCTTAAAGGGGCAGGAGGGAGGAAAAAGGTCAGAGGAGACAAAGGCTGTTTTTAAGCTCACAGAAAGGGTTAACGTAGATGGACAATTATGTACTGGTTACCTGCAAGTTAATTTCAGTCCTGCATTTCTAGTAAACACTGACGTAAAACATGTCTCTTGAGCCAATGTTATAACTAATCAGCTTTTTCTCCGAGAGGCTTTAAAAACACGGTTTTGGCAACAGTAACTAAGACGATATTTTACAGAAGAACCCACAGTAAATGGAAAGAAAGCTGGTAATCAGTTTTGATTAACGGATCTGCATTCTGTTATTTAAATGTTTACATCCTGATTAGCATGTATGCTGCCTTTAAATATGCAATTTTACTTTAGCAAAATTTGAGGCATGGAGAATGGAGATAATCTGTCAGATGCTAAAGGCTGGGGATGGGAGGTGAAAAATGTGCAGGAGAAGTGCCCACCTCCCTCAGCCTTGTAAAGCGATACCTACGTGGCTGATATTTTTCACTTAGCTGTGGGATTATGGAGTTTCTTAATCAGATGCAAGTAAAGGAAAAGGTTTATGTGTGGTTGGTTTTATTTTGTTTTGGGTTTTTTGTAAATTCTGCTTAGTCTACAACAGGCTTAAATTAAGATTTAACTGAAATGTTAAGGCTTTTGTTCATGAACTAACTGTCTCCTGCTCCTCATTTTGTTAAAGACAAGGGGAGTTGACCTCGTACAAAAGTTTTCCAGATTTTTCTGGATTATTTTAAGAATTGTCTGTTTCAGACAGCATGGGATCAAATGATCTGCATTTCCATTGTGGTATTTGCTTCATATATGTGTGCAGAAGAGTTGCTATTTCATAATGTTCATAATACGGGGGTTTTTTTCCCATGTGAAAGCAGTGATTCTGGTAACAGTTGTTAGGTACCAGAATATAGTGGTTTGCTTTGCCGGCTCACTTCTGCTGCAAAGTTGAGACTTCTGGCCAGAAGAGCCATGTACATCTTTCTGGGTTGCCGATCCTGGCTTTGTGAAAAACTGACTGATTCAACAGAAAGGTTGGCCTGCCACGTAAGCACACCATAAAAAATGAGCATCTGACAGCTCTGTGGCTTCAAGTGGTGGATCTGACACAGGCATATGGAAAATTCATGCAACGGGGATACTGTATCAAAACAATTTCTGTAGAGAGGCAAAACCGAATCCTTTCCCTCCCTTCCTCCCTCCTTTGCTTTCCCCCGTGACTCTCGGTTTTTACATTGTTTGCTTCTCACCTTTTGCCGTTTAAATGATTCCTGTTTAGAAATCAACATCTTATACGAGGATTGCACAGTTCCTCAAAGAATTTTCAGGTAGAACAAACCTGGTAGAACTTTGGAGGGAGGTACCCACATGGAGATAACATCAGGAAGGTGGGGTGCTCTTGAAAAGCCCTGGTTCCTCTTCCACTTATTGTGACTGTCCTAAAGGAGAGACTACGCACTGCGCTCATCTGTTGGAAAGAGGATTCCTACGTAGAATAATTTGACTCTCGTTCTTCCAAAGGACACTCAGTTTTATTTCTGCACCCTCTGATGACACAAACCTTTCCCCCCCACCTCCGCCCAGTATATTTTTCTTGTATTAGTTTTGCTGTCCTCTGCAAGGTTTTGTTTTATTCTTCCACCTAGGCCTGTAGAGCAAAGACTTCTGTGTACGCAGAAGGTCTTCTGTTGTTGTTGTTGTTATTGAACTGGCAGAGGTTTTGAGAACTGTGGAGGGATGGAAAGTAAACACAGGCAAGCAACAAATAAAACAATCACCTTTCTCTCATAGCAAACTGGTCTATAACTGCTCTCATGGATTTACTTTGGTTTGCATTTTCTTTTTTTTTTTCCCCCTCCCCTCCTGCTTCAAATGTTTTTAAAACTGTTAGTCGTAAGCAGTACCAAACCCAAGTAATTCACTGTACCCAAACTGCTCGGTGCTCTGTGGTTTTGTTACTGCATTGGTGTCAGGGTACCATTCGTGCAGCCCGCTTTCTTCTCTCTCTGATAGATGAAAAATGAAGGGAATAGCGGGAGCTGACTTAGGCGTTCATCCTGTCATTTTTCTCTTTCCTCCTTGACATGGTCCAAAATCAAAAAAGTTCAATGGTAACATTTTTCACCAACTGTCACTGGGGCCTCCTTAGTTTTTTGTTGCGCTTCTTTCAACAGACCTTTCAAAATAAGGTATTATGTTGCAACTACCGCAAAGTCAAGAGGCAGAGTGGCAGGAGGATTAAGAGACAGCTTAGTGGAGGTGTGTAGGCACCTCTCCTCTCCACCAGTGCCTGAGGAGTTCTTGTGCCCAAAGCCCATGCTGGATCAGGCCCTGGAATGGTTGTTGAGGGTCATGTTGGGGGATGAAGCCAGGTCTTTCCTGGCTGCCCTGGCTAGCGGTGCTCACCACTGACCCAGGGTTTTCCAACAGAACCCTTCCCTAAAATTTTTTGAGCTGTGTGGCTGTCTTCACAAGACTTCCCCCCGGCATGTATTTGTGCCAGCAGGACACAACTCTGAACAGCATCACCACTTCCAGGAGCTGCCTGGTCTGCTCTTCCCTCTTACGAGTTTCATCTGAGGGAAGCTCTCTGTGGTGAATGAATTATTGAAATGAAGCGCCTGAAGATACAGGTAGACTTTTGTTCATCCTCAGAAGTAATTAACAGCTGGATGTCTCACCGCTGAGAATTAATTCCCTTCGGTACTGGCCAGGTTCCTCCACTGCGTCCCTGCGACTGCATCGGTCTGTCTTTGGTTCAGCTGGGCTGTTGCAGCCGGTATGGCAGACCCGTGTCTACCTGCGCGGTGGACTGGGGCTCATAGTCTTCATTTCTGAAGCCCTAGCCTAGCAGGTTCAGGAGAGCCTGGCCCCGGTTACATACGGGCTGTGGGCTTCTGATCGGGCTGCAGCCTCTGTGAGGCAGCTGACTTCACGCCCGGGGAACGGCACTGGCCTGGGAGCCACAAAACGCGGATCACGGGGATTAGAGCCCCGTGGCAAGATAAAGGGAGGAGACTTCAGGCTGTCTGAAGGCTGGAGAAGTTATTCTCCATCACCGTTGCCATCTCTGTGCCTGGGAGTGCCGAGGAACCCGGCGTGAGGCTGGGCGGTGGAAGTGGGCGTGGGTTGACCCTTTCTGTGTGCCCCCGCGGGAGAAAAGCGCATTCGGGAAACAAATTTTAAAACGGCTTGGTTTGTTCCTTCTGCTCCGTATGTAAATCCCAACGTGGGAACTGCGTGTGCGCTCGCTGGGCATTTTGGAGCTGTAGGAGGTGCACGGTGGTGCAGCGTGGGCGCGGGAAGCCCTTTCGTGTTGTGTGGGTGCCCGGGTGTGTGCCAACCGTCCCGGCGCCTGTGGAGGGAGGAGATGCCGCTCTCCTGGCGCGCTGGTCCTTCCCTCCCCTGGTAAAACTCTACCCGACACACACACTCACTGCTTTGCCTACCTTAGTGCTATAAGCTGTGCTAAATAATCGTTATAATAACAATGTGGGCTTTCAACTATAAAAAGCCCACTGGAAAAAAAGCTGAGTGTTTTTTTTCCGGGGATGGATCTAATCGTCCCACCTGTTTTCTCCCTCCAGAAACTGGAGCTCAGCAGAGATGCTCTTCCGAGTCACGGTGGTTGCTTCATCCCTTTCCCTTGTAACTGTGCTCCGCTGGTGGTGAGGAAGTAGAGCGGTGCTCCCAAGCTCGGTGTAGACAAAATCCTCCGTGCAGTCACAAATAAAAAAGTGTTAGTTTGCAGTTAGGTGGATAAATATATTCCCCAAGGAAAACTTTGTCCGTACCTGTCTGTAACTGATACTAATGTTGGAGCAGCTGAGAGGAAGAAGTTGAGGGGGTAATTATTCTGGCTGAGTCATCTTTCCTTCTTCCTGATTTTTCCTTTCCACTCATGCTTAATGCCCATGGAAGTATTTTTTCTTACAGGTTATTTTATTTGTTTTTATTTTTCCCCTCAGAAAAATTATACACAGATTATATAAATTATTTACAGACTGCCTTACCTTAAAAACTAGATTAAAAGAACATACTTGTGCATCTAAGACAAGAACTGGGAATTAGAAGGGCAGATTTTTGGCTTTTCATTCAGTATTTATTCGTTTTATGTCTATTCCTGTCCTGTATTGAGCTGAGGCCTTTGCTTTGCAGAAAAAGAGAAGCACGTACTCATGTCAAGAGCATAATTCCCGGTTATTTTCAGCAGGTGCTTAAACACATTTGTAAATTTGAGCTTATAGCTGAGCAATTCACCCTCTACCCCCTGTATGTAAATTCATATCAGAGGACACAATGAAGGGTTTGAGTGTATAAATGATACCTTTTTTTTTTTTCCACGGTGGAATTCCCATTGAGAGGCCAGGCCTAAAAATACCAAATGTTTCCATAAACAACTCCCGTGTGTTGAGTAATGCAGCTACAACCAAGGAGAGCGCTTCTGCTCACAATTTCCCAAATGGATGCAGGAATCCAAGCTGAGCTGGTTTATATATAGTTTTTATTATTGGTCATACGCTCTTACCAGAAATCCAGATGTACTTGAATCATGCAGCAGATTAATGACACGAAATGACTGTGGCTGCAGGATGAAGGTTTCTTTTGTATACCATAGAGGATACGGTAACTTCCAGTTAATGACTTCAAAATAAATTACAGAATACAAATGAGCAAGTTAAGGCATGTAAACAAAAGTTGTCAGACTTCTTTTCAAGGTAAGCGTGTGAATTACGTGCTATTGAAATGTCTGATTTAATTTAAAGAAAAAATTTTGTCTCAGTGCTGTCCTTTGGTGATGGAGTATTTCAATTAACATTAAAAAAAATGAAAAACAACCTCATAACATTCTCAGTAAAGAAAAAGGAAATTCAAAAGGGAGAGGCCAAAGGGAGTAGAGGAACTTTTTGGGGCAGGCAACAATCCTGCTAAAACAGTAGAAAATCTTGTATAAGGGAGCATGAAGTGCTTCATTTTAGGAATGTTTCAACATAACAGAAATTTGAGTGGCTGCTAGTTTGAAATATGAAGTTCAGCATTAAATTTAGTAAGCTTATGAGTTGAGGTATTTCTTAGTGCTCAGACCCAGTAGCCGTATAGGCATGTTTATACACCACCAAGAAACTTAATTTTTCTTCTTGCTGCCGTAGTGTACTTTCCTTGGGAAAAATCCTGGTCCAGTGATTGTGGAGTTTCATATCAAAGTATGCGCTTTCCAAATTAAATCCCTGCATCAGCAGGCGAGCGGTGTAGGGAACCTGTTTGTCATGGCTGCGTCCGCCAGCTACAAGTTTTCTTGTTGCTCAGGGTGGCAGAGGCAGGTCTTCTCGCTCAACCTGGACCATTTACTCGTTTGTTTGGCAAAGAAATTGACTGGAGTGATGCTGTCACTGGACTGGTTTTGCCAGTGTCTTTATTTCTATCAGAATGGTTTCAAGTGCAGTATATAACGGGAAGCAGCGTGGGAGAGCTCAGTAGCCCTTGTGGAGTTGCGGAGTTTTTATGTCCCGTTTTTGAGAGAGTTGAGACCAACCCTGAAAGCAACTGCGTGGCCCCTGCAGACCCAGTGGCACTCGAGGCAGTAACTGTGGCTCTGACTCCACTCGGGTCTGATGTTTCTGCTCTAACAAATCCAGTTTAAAGCCAGCATCGGGCGCTACTCACACCAGCAGCTGTTGTAGCCCAACTGGTGCCCATAAGTAGCCGTATTTTTCTCTCTATTTAAGGTCTAAGCTTTAAGTAATGTTTGAACTCTTTCTGAGCTTATTTCCAGCTATTTTAGATCATTGTCATAGACTGGGATGGGTTTGTATGTGTTTCTGCTGTGTTGTGAAGCTTTTGCGTAGCGACCTATTGCTCGCCTCAACTTCTGCAGAAATCCGCTTCCCAGAAAAGGGTGGTGTTTGCACCAAATTCTCTGCTTCCTTTGTAAACACAGAAAAAAGGGAAATGTTTTTTCCTGTTAGTGACTGGTCTAATTTGTACTTTTGCTTGCATGAGGATATATCCCAAATTTCCAGAGAGCGATTTGTTTTGGGGTCCCGTTAACCTGAGAACTCTCAGGGTTTTTTGGCTGCTGGCAGTAGAATTACATTCACTGTTTCTCCTATTTTGGATCTAATTTCTAAACATTATGGGAACTGTAATGCAATCGTCTCCATGAAATGTCAGGTTGCCATTTATAAGAGATGCTTTGGGGTTTTTTTTGGGTTATTTGCTTAACCAGTGGCTCATCTAGACTGAGGATGAGTGGGGCTGGAGGCACAGGTGCCAATGTTGGGGATGGTCAGGTACCCTTTAGCCTTTGATCGTTGTGGTAATTAAAACTCTAATCCTGATAAAACTTACTGGAGATGGTCAGATGTTTGTGCATATGAGCATTATATTTTTTTATAAAGGTAATAAGGATGCTTACAGGTATTTCTTTGTTCTTAAAGCAAGAATATTATTGATACAGCAGTGTTTCCTCTTGGGACATGAGAATCAAGTTTGGTTTGTGTTATTTCTGTATGCTTACCTGTCCTTCTAGGCTTGTAATATTCTCTGGAATTCCCAGAGTTTTCTGCAAACGGCTTTATTATTAGATGTGTGCTTTCTGAAGTCTCCTCTTAGGTTATCTCCAATATCATGATAATATTGAGGTCACACCTAGCAGCCAGACAGCCCAGGTCATGTCTGTGCGGGAGAAGGGAGAGGCGGGCAGGGAACAGGGGCAGAACAAGGGGTTTTGGAGGAATCGTGACTGTGTAATTTACTTACCTGTATGGGAAATGTCTACATCTAGTTATAAATGAAACTTTCTTAGATCTTTCCCCAAACTTGATTTTTTTTTTTTTTATTTGCCTGAAATAAACATAGTGGAGAGAGATACGACATTACCAGGGACTGTGGAGCAGATTCTCAGAGGAGTATAGATTATGCTGTTCTGGAGAAGGTTATTTTCTGAATTATTGAAATACTTGAACAGCAGCTCTGAAAATATGTAGAAGAAAAGGTAAGAACAAGGATAGACGGTTGATGCAAAAAAACACCCAACAAAATTGGATCCAGACGGAGGAAGCGGGATCTACGTTCTTGAGCTTTGGAAAGGCTCTCCCGTGTTTATCCCTGTTTCCCATTATTTGTAGCACGATGCGAGGAACTCTACGCTACGTTTATGTATTGGAACCGAGAGCAAGAAAGTAGCAGTGAGCCTGTTGTCGGCGCGTTGTGCTTTCTGTAGGTTACAGCGTCGTCGCTGTGCTGTGTTGCCACAGAGGACAGAATATGGCCTTTGTCCCCGCTCGGCGTTAGCGGAACCAGGCATGGTGCGCGCAGTTGGCAAAGGCTTTGACCAACAGAGTCCCCATTCATCGCTGCAGAGTAGTTTGTTTTAGCTGTGTTACAAAAGCCGTTTGTGGTATAACTCGGGATGTCGCACAGAATAATATTGGGCATGGGTACCCATCTGTTGTACGAGATAGCGAGAAGGGGAAAAAGATACCTTATTTCAGTGGGTTGCTGGGGTAGGCCTCCAAAAGCTGAATTGAAGTATTACGACCCATTCCCTTAGCGACACCATACGACAAGTGCTAGGAGCAGTAATAATAAAAGCCGCGAGAGGTGTCCTACTTGCAAAGGAATATTCGGTTTTACCTTTTGTGAGCCTGAAGCCAGCTTAGGTCTTTTGTGAGTTATACACAATGGGCTGGTAAGAGAAAGCTTTTTCTGAAAATACTGCATGAGTTACCGACCTGATGGTGTAATGGTGATGTTTTAGTGGGGCTCTAGGAACTATAACGCAGATAGAGATTGTTGTTACTGAGCTCTGAAAAGTTACTGCCATTAGGTATTGTGTTTACTGAAGGTAAATCCACCTGCCTTTTCTAATTAACAATCTGCCAGAGAGTATGCAAAATATATAGAGTAGAATGTTTTTGCTTGCAATGGAAAGAAGGAAAAAGAGCAGCTGAAATACATCAGAAGTTGGCGAGACTGAAAATATTGCCTTGCCACCCTGACTGTTGTCTGACAAAGAAGCATAAAACTTCCTTCAGTTAAAGTGATGGGTCTCTGCATTTTGTTTTGAGAGACTTAAAAAAAAAAAAAAAAAAGTGAAAAAAGGCATTTTCCAGAGTCATGGTTTGCCTTTGCCTTTGTTTTGTCTGCCCTTTGCCAGGGAGGCACTGGATATTGCCTGCTTGGCAAAACGTCTTGCTTGTTCTTGGCATTTGAAACCACTACTCCTCAGTGTGACCTTGCAAAGCGACTGGAGATGCTGGAGAAACTTCAAGCAAAAGCTGGTTTTATTTCAGCCAGGCGGTGGGATATATTCTTGATTACTGAGTTAGCACAAACAGCAAATGTAAAGCGTGACAACAAAGTACAGACTCAGGGGCTGTTGTTGTATACTCTGTTCAACCTGTTTCTCTGGGATTTTGTCCAAGGTGGTTTATAGCTACAGAAATCTGAGGATGCAGCTCTGCTCTTTGCCTTTATAGTGCTCTCTTTCTAAGGGGGAGCCTGTGCCTAGAATCAAGGGAAGTTAATTTCGGATCATGTTTCTGTTGATTTTTTTTTTTTTTTAAGTTTCTTTTTTTCTGTTTTATTGTCCTTAGTTATGTGGCAACCAGGATGTCGGTTGTATCATATTCTTTAAACTTACCTTGGGATCCAGTCTTGCTGATGAGGAACAGCCTTAAAATACCTCTATTTTACCTCTTAATAGTTCAGTTACATCATGTACTGGAAGAGTTTTATTGCATCGTGTAGCACTTCGTCTTCTACAGCTATAACACTTTATTGCGATTATGTATGACATTAACATGCACTGTTAGTTTTAGTTAAGAGACCAAACCTGATGTATTAAATCAATAACGGACTTGGCCTTGGGGGGTGATATTCCTAAATTGTCTTCAACTACTAGCCTGGTCTACAGTTAGTCACTTTTTGGGGCTCTGGCCATCACAGTGGTGAATTCTTGAAAACGCTTTGAGAATCTATTGTAGCTATGGCTTTTGGTATTCATAAATATATATGGGTGGGAAATGCTGATAAAAATGATAGGTCATTTTTCATGGCTCTGGGGGCTTCATTCAATTGGCTGTAATATTGAAAATACCCAGTTGAATCAGTTTATGAGAAGGCAGCATTGATTCCTTGTATGTACAACCAAGTCTTCTGTAGTGTCGTGGTTTGGGCCATGCAAAAAAGAAAACGGGTACTTTTATGCATTTGGAAACTAATTTGAATCTAAAGGAGGTACTTAAGTGTAAAATTCAGGGAATGTTCTGTGGACATACTTATTCTGTGACAAACAAAAAAGTGCTCTGTGTCTGTTCAGCTTTACCCATTTTTTGAAATAGAATACTTAATCGAGAATAGCTACTAGCTGTGCGTAGTTGGGCTTTGAGTGTACAAAATTTATGTATGTCTTATTTGGGTTCCTAAGGAGGCATTACTCAAGTATTATTTAAGTATCAGATTTCAGGCTGAATATTTTCAGTCTGCCTGTTTTGCAAGCACCTAAAATTACTGTAGCTGAGAGAAAGGGAAAAAAAGTGTAGTTTGTGCTTTTGATAACAATATGTATGTAATCAACACCTCCTGGTTAATGAATTAGTTGGCTGTTTCTTTCATACGTCAATAGGAGGGAAAACTGCTGGGATAATCAGCAAGTGTTGGCAGAGGGATTCAGCAACGTATATATCAGTTAATATTTCCTTTAAATAGTTTTCAAGTAGACTAGAACAAAATTTTGAATATGTCCCCCCATGTGTCTAATTATTTTCCAGAAGCTGAGGCAAATTAAGTATTATAAACTGTATTTAATTACTTTCTTAAACATCGAGGCAGCACACTGTATGGGTTTATTTCCCTTTTACAACACAGTCACAGTCTGCAGAATGAACTCTCAATTTTGATTTAAAAAAAACCGAACATATTTGAAGGCTTTTTTTTCCTAAAGAGTTCTTCTGTAATGTCAGTATAATATAAATATATTTTTATTATTAAATAGTGATAAGAATATGTTCTTTCTACAGATACGTGTTGCGGTTGCAAGATAGTGTGTACTTTGGGCCCAACCATGCGTGGAGAAGTCCTGTTACAATTTAGAGTCTGTTGCTTAGAGGCCATACAGAACTTAGAGGTAGATGCATCAGCAGAGAATAAATTTATCTTTGGTGATGGCTACTAAACCTGTGCCCTCAATCGACTGTGTTAACGTTCCACCACCCAGACTTGTCTTTAAACGTTGTCTCTTACCAGCTGGACTGAAAAACGAGCCAAAGGGGGCATTCCCTGAGCAGCAAAGAGAGGACAGCTTGTGGCTGGCCACCGAGTGACGATGGCCAAGAAGTCACGGCTGCCACTTCTGCACAGCAAGAGGTGGAGCAGTTTTTGGGAGGAAGAGCAGTGTACAAAAAGTTGTGGTTGAGGGGAGGTTGTTGTGCTGCTGGCTGGGGGTCTGGTGGTCGACTCCCCAGCCCCAGGGTGTTCTTCACCCCAAGCCTGCTTGTGCGTAATGCCATAATTTTGCTTGTGCTGTGCGAAGCAGGAGAGGGAAAAGGGACCCAGACATCACCTAGGACAGGCTGGACTTTAGTATTGGGGCAGGGGGGGCAGCAGCAGCTTGCAGGGGGTGTTTGATGTGAGCTTCTTGTTACCCGTGTTTAAATACATATGCTTGCTGATGGCAAGGGTTTAGGGGGGATTTTCTGTTTGCTTTGAGGTTTGTATTTATTTTTTTTACTCCCAGAAACAACAGTTCATTTTTGTTTAAAAAAAAAACAACCAACAAACCTAAGTCTGTAAGCTTAAGCTGTGATTGTTTCATCTTGGCTGTAACAAAACCAAAGAGAAAACCCCCAGGCCAGGCCGCTACCTTGGAGCGGGTGTGTTTTTCTCCCAATTGGGAAGCCTCATTGAGAGTGTGGTGTCTTTGGAGAGTTTGTTACTTGCCGTAGGTGAACGCGAGGTATGGATTCCTGCTTCGGTCGTGGTAGCTGGCTCCGGGGATCGGAGGCTCCCTGCCCACAGCCGGGCTTTTCTGGAGCCGGGATGTCCCCTCGGGAGGTGACACCTGGCCGAGGAGGGAGCCAGGCTTCATCAAGTGCAGGAGGCTTTGCCGGCTGTGGCGTTTGGGAGGATCCAAGACCTCTGTGCTGTTCTGACGTGTGAAGGCAGTTTAAATATTTTCAGGTTTACCTTGGGGTAGACCTGCCCCCCTCTCTGTTGGGTGGTAGAGACCAGTTCTTGGTGCGTTCTGGTGAGTTGGTGCAATCACTTTTCCTTCTCTCCTTTTTATTGGAAACCCGGTGCTAACTCATTATTTTCTGTTTACCAACCATAGTTTCCTTCTGTGAGAGGTGTAGTAGCAATGTAGTGAATTATACTAGTACTTTTATCAAATATCCAGTAAAAATCAGTTTCTGGGAGCACTCAGAATTGCGGGCATGTGTTTTGCAAACATCATTTTCTAGTAGAATAACTCTGCAGCTAGAGGAAACAATGCTATGTATTTCGTATTAAAAGGAAGGATGGTTTAAGCTGCAAATAACTGTAGAAGTTGGGGTCACCAATACAGAAAAAATGGCCCACACAAACTGCTTAAAATTCTGAGTCTGATGGCATTTGTACTCTTCTCGTGTCTGAAGGCTGCCAAAGTCTAGATGCTGTCTTTCCTGGGAACTAACCAATGCTCTCTGGCATGATTTTTACTTCCCCTTATGTCTATATTTGAAAAAGCATATGTGTAGTCCCTAAATGAATATAGTGGTTAACAGGCTATGGATTACAACCCACAAAACATATTTGCTAAAGTAAGTTTCATAATGCCTAGTGGAAAACAAATACCAGAGCTACTAAAACAGGAATATTGCTATCCATGTATATATTTCATACATGAGAAAAGCTGAAGGGAAAAAAAAAAATCCCCTTCTGAGTTTTTCTTGAACGTGCTCCTTCCTGTTGGATTTGAGTTAGTGGGACTCTGGGGACAGAACTTGATTCTTTGGCACATATTTATATTTTCCCTGGTAGGGCAGAACACTGCTGTATGGCAGGAACAGCTAGTTACTGTCATTATATGAGCGGTGGTTTCATCCTTCATAGTTATATCCCGAGGAAGTAAAGCCAGTAGTGTCCCCCTAAAGCAGGACTGTTAAGAAGTCATTCCGTAGTCAGCAGCATCTCCGCTGTTCCTAAAATAAAAGAGGTCGTGCAAAGTTTTTGAGCCCTCCGTGATGTGCATTGGGTGCAAGCAACAGGATGGGACGTGATTGATGCTCGAGCAGCCCAGTGAAGGACTGAAGACTGCAGCCTTTGGAGAAAAACCCTGCCTTAGGGCTGGTGAATGACCTCCAGCTGATGGGTGGTCGCAGGGAGAGGTGGGAGCGGACCCTGGCTGGGAAGCAGTGTGCTGAGATAGAGCAAATTTTTCCCTGTTTTTCAACAGCAGATTGCCATCGGTGCGTGCAGCCCCTGCTGCACAACTCGGGTAGCACTGAATTTGGGAGCTAGTTCATCTAGTAACTGCTAGCCCGAACACAGCACAAAATTAGAGGTTAGGTTACAACACACGAATGCTTAGTAGTGTTCTTAACCTCGGGTTGCTCAGTTGTGAGCCAGAGCTCCCTGAATTTGGCTTAAATTATTGGGCTTTTTTAAAATTAAAAAGGAACTTGAAATGTATTTACTTGCCGCCTTTCATCTGGTACTTTCACATTTGCTTCTTCCCCATGATTGCACTGCTGTGAAGGTTAGGAACCTAAGAAGAAAAACTGAGATTTCTGTAACCTTTTGCTTCCTCTGTCAAATCCCTTAAGAAATGACCAAACACTGCCAAAGTTTATGATGTAATTAAAGACTTACTAACACCTTTTATAACTGCCTAATGCTCTGAGTAGAAGAAGAAACTCAGTTGTCACATGTTGTGTGACCAAGCACACTGGCTCACATCTTCAAAAAGAGAATTTAAAGTCTGTTTTTTCAAATTAACTTTTAGATGTCTGTATAGATACACTTAGTTCTGGTAAGATCAGTGGAAGTTGTTAGGTGGATACCACTTCTTCTGATCTGAACTGCACCTTTGTTTTGTTTTTTTATTATTTTTTTTTCCTTAATTTTGGTTACTAGTTTCTCAATAGTTTGTTGATACTACTGCACTTTGTATTTAGGAAACAGGAGGTAATTTCTGTATTATCTGCCTGGTTTTGGAAGAGCAGCTCTTGCAGAATGTCCGCCCTTCTGCCAGAGTTCAGCCCATGGCGTTCTCTATTTTGTGTTTAAGAAAACAACTTTGTACATACATGTGTATTTAAATATATTAGGTTGGGTTTTTTTATTCCCCTAAGAATATTTGTTAGTTACAGCTGTGGGAACTTTCTGTGGCTTTCTGATAACCTGTACACAGACAAGGAAGAAGTGGCCTTTCTCATTTCCAAATGAGTTGAGGCACGGCTGCTAGGTACTTTCCAAAGCGTGACATCTGGCACAGCTGGCCCATCCCAGCCTCTCTCAGTCCCGCTGCTGTTACCCTGCCCAGTATGTCTCACGAAGCCAGAGGCCATCTCTGCCATGCACTTGCATAAGGGTTTGGGTACTCCAGAGAAATTGAGGATCGCTGTGACCAGTATAAATAAAAGTATGACCACGGCTTCACTTTCTGTTTATTTTCCTTGCAGTTTGGAGCATGTGTGGGGGGCGGGAGATAGGTATACATACAGAAACTTGCCATCAAACAAAGCCCAGTATTACAACAATCCTAACGCACCTGCCTGGAACAACAAAAGGAAATAAACTTTTCAGTGCAGGCACCCTTGGCCCTGGCTGTACAACAAAAAACTGGGTGTCTGCCCAGTAATGGTTCTGATAAATTGTTTGTCAAAAGTTGCTGTAGTTAAACTCGACAGTTGCTTTGCGTGAGATATGACTCCAAAACAAGTTGCTGAAACTTGGTTACGTGTGTGCTGTGGATGAGGTTTTGCTAAGGGAAGAGTATGTTAGTAATGTAATCACCGAGGTGTTCTGCTCTGCCTGAATTGTTCTCTGGGAGAGTTTCGGTTCTTAAAACGCTGCCACTTTGTGTGTTGCTGGTAAAAGGAAAAACCGAAGGAACGTGTATGTGCGGTGGCTGAGACCTTCACCAGAACTGCAGCCCTGGCAATTTTCACAAAATAAAATTAGAACAGTTTTAATGGGATCATTGACATCTCTCTGGCTTGGAATACCTGCTCTGGAGTCCTCACGAGCTGTGCAGTGGAAGGCAGGAGTGTCAGGGGGTTCCAGCCTTTAGGACAGAACGGTTCGTACGCGACGGTCAGCATGGACCAGGCAGGCTGCGGGCATCCAGGTCACATCGGGGTGCCCCCCCAGCAGTCCAGAGGCAGGAGAACACAAAACGTCTTTGAAACCTCCTGTGCTGTTCTCCAACAAGTTAATGTGGATAAGAATCACACTAATTTTTCACATCCTTGCAACAGGGTGACTGCATCTGTATCGTTTCCATGGGTGCTTCTGTGTTACCCACAAGACTAGCCCAGATTGTGTACCTCTCTGCATCTTCAGTCACTCCTTCAGGCTTTCATCTTTTTTCCCCACCCTCTGTATGTGAAATATTTCTTGATTTAGTCAGCCTTGACATGAGAGCAAAATCTGATGTTGCCCTCAGTGTTTCACGATTGGTCTGTGCTGTTATTGCTGGTGGATCGGTGAAGGTTGGAGACCTTTGCTTTTAAATGTTTGGAGGAGGAGGGCATCAGGACTGTCCCCATTTTACTGGAGTTCAGTGTGCTTGTCCCACTGTTTTTCTTCCGCTGCCTCTCACCCTGTGATGTGGTGTAGAGAAATTAGGAGTGGTAGTGGAGAAGAGCAGCTAGTGGAGAACAGAAAAGGTTGGAAGGAGGAAAGAGAGAGGAGAAGAAGGAGGGAAAGGACAGATAAAAAAAAAAAAAAAGGTGCTAGAAAATTTAAAGAAAGCTGTGGGAGAATAGGGAAAAAAGATGACTTCTTTAGATTGAACCCAAACTTGGAGTTGTAGCTAAATCACAGTGAGGTGGGAAATGCAACTTGTTTGTCGGGACAGCTGGTGGGTGGTCAATGCTTATAATCAAGTGAGAGAGGGCCCCTGTGTTTTTGAGGGATGGTATAAGTAAGTAAAATAGTTTTTACCCCAAACTACTTGTAATCTATGTAGATAAAATGCACATAAGAGAGGGAAAAGCCACGTACTTTATTTGGAAGCAGGGTGCGTGGAAGCAGATGTCCTCAAATAATACACATGGTGTGCTGGTACAGTATGTAGAAGTGAAAGGTGGTGTTCCAGCAGATTTTTGCCCTTTCCTATTTGCAGACCTGTTAACATCTCGCTGCAAACCCCTGCTTTTATTTTCTCTGTAGCTGATTGCGTGTACTTTGGCTTTTCTGTGCAGTTCAGGTGACTTGCAGTACTCCGCATGGCTGCGCCAAAATTTTTTTATCGCTCTGCCTTGGACTTGCTGTTGAGGGCAGGCTGTCCCTGACCTTGCAGGCTGTACCTGACCTTTGCCCAGGATTACTAGGGACGGCAAGAGTAAAGCCCCTCTTCTTCTGTATGTTAAAACAAAGGGAATGCTCCTCTCATAGGCCTCGGTGGGTGCTCGGTGCTGGCCAAAGGGTGAGGTGGTTTGCCTGCACGTGGAATCATAGGGCTCGACCGGGTCCCCGAGAAATTATCTAACCCACTTACTCTAGGACAGGGTTGGCAAAGCCTTGGTCGTTTCCGACAGCAACTAGCATCTTCATATATAGATATGTTCTCATCCTACTAAAAAGATAACATATGTATATATGATGTATATGTATACATATATATCATATATATTCTACTCAAGCGCTTTTCTTTCTGTTAGAAAGCTTCTCTCGCTGTCTTAGTGTAAAGTTTTTCTTCTTGTAATTTGAAAAGAAGTTCCTTTCCTCTTTGCATCATCCGTCTGAACAGCTGAAGACTGTTACCTTGTCTCCCTTCAGTTTCCTTGTGTTTAGATTAGGTACATAATCCATCCTTTGTCCACTCTTCTCTGAGCATCTTCCGACTTGCCCACACGTTTCGTGGAGTGTAGCAGTGAAACTTGACCAAAGTGCTCCTGCTGACATCCCAGTAACGGTGAGTACAGCAGAAGGCTTTCCTCACGGACCTCTGTCGCTCTCTGTCTGTTCCAGCACAGTGTTTGCTTTTTTTGCAAGAAGGTGATACCGTTGCTGCACGTCTAGCTTATTGTACGCTGTAACCCCCAGCCCTCTTCCACAGAACTCCTGCTCAGCTGGGAGAGCGAAAGGTGGAAAATTGGTTGTGAGGCTAGCATGGGATAATGAAATAGAAGAAGGGTAAAGAAGCTGTAAAAATATTTCTCTGGAAAATAATAAAAAAAAAAGACAAAACTTGGAATGTTTTTTTTCCACAGTTACTAGATCTGATGCCAGAAGGATTTTGGCAATAAATAAGCTGAAGTTTAGTTTGGGTGTCAAGGTTATAACCTGATTGAGGCTAGGAGATAGCCAAATAAATTTGGTTTTCTTTATGCAAAAGAATAATACTCTTTTATTAATTACTCATATTAATGCAAACATTTGCTTGCTTGCGTTGGTGCATGCTGGAATCTGTCACTTTGCAGCACAAGTTGCTTTTCTGTGTGACCTTTTCAAATTCTTTGTACAAAAAAAAAATATCGGTTCAAGTGATGTTTGTATAAAGCATTAGATGAATCCAGTTGTTTTTGTTTGTGTGTGTTTTCTTGTAAGAACAGTAATTTAGTAAGTTTCAAGAAGTGGTACTCTAAACTTTTCCATAGTCTTTTTATCCCACATTTGGAATGGCAGGGCTACTTGTGCAGTGTCCAGCCTGGGTGCCTGTGCAGGGCACCTCCCGTGATGCTTTTTGTTATTTGGGATGTGCCACACATGCACAGCGGCTTTTTCCTTTCTGAAAAGAGGGGAAATCCTCACTCGTTGAAACAATTTGTCTTCCAGATTGGACAAAAAACTGTGGGTCTTTGTAGTGGGCTAAAATCTTACAAAATTTCACCACTGTATTTTTTTCCAGTAATCCCAAGATTGTTTATTCAGCTGCTTTTATTCAGTGTAGCACTTAATGTGACTATTTAAAAAAAAAAAAAAGAGAGGTGGTTAAAGCATGGAACTTTTTGGTTTTTAAGTTCTTTGACGTATACTTGTCGTTTCAAGCTCCGTTTCCACGTTCACGTGGTTGATTTGTTGTGCGTGTAAAGGGACTTTGCCGTGTGCGTTGAGCACTCCCGGGAGGGATGTCAGCAACTCGTGCTCCTGAGTCAGCAGAAGGCGCTGGAGAAGGGACAGAAGCGTGGTACCGACTGCCGCCGATGCCACGGTTCACATTGGGCTGTCTGATCCCCGCTGTGGGCCTTAAGCCCCTACTGACAGCCCCAATCCCCTTGTTTATGAATCTGCTCCTTAAATGCTGGCTTTCGGAGAGTCAGGCAGCTCTGACTGTACGCGGGTTTGTTTCAGGATTGCCTGATTCACCTTAAGGGAACTGTCGTACAGCCTGCTACCCTGCGCCGCTTCCATCCTCGGCGTGACAGGGATATGGGTTTGACAGAGCTGTGCTGGGACCAGGGGCTGGGATGGATTCGGGAGCAGGAGGGGAGGGCTCTCCTCCCACCCATACCCAGGGCCGAAAGAAAGGTGGAGGCTGAGTCTGACTTGGTCACTAATTGACTCCTGCCTTTATGATGGGGGGAAAAAAAAAAAAAAGGAATTTTCTGTTGGTTGGAAATACATACCGTCAAATACAGGCTGTATTAGTTTGTAATATCTGACCCAGATGTTACTGAATTGGTCAAGGACTGGGTCGAAATCATACAGGACTCTGGGAGCTTTATTTCTCCTTTGGACTATTCCAACCCAAAGCTTCAAAAATCAAATAGAAATGTCTCGTGTAATTTGAAATATATTTTTTCCACTTATGCTGTGGTCTGGGTTAGGGGTTTGTTTGCTTTTGGTTGGGGCTTGGGGTTTTTTTGGGTTTTTTTGTTTTAAAGAAACGACCAACTTGAATCCACCAAGTCGTACACTTAGTAACCCTTCGCTGCTTCTGCCCTCGAGCCAGGGTTGAGCTAGGAAGGGACAGGCAGCTGTAAAATGGGCCTGTGCTTTGTCTTTCCAGGGCCCGCGCGTCGGCGACTACGTTACTTGCTGTTTAGCGTGTTCCGTGATCAGTGCTAAAATTTGAGTTGCACAGTGTGCAGAAATGCTGAGTAACTGCTGTTTCTCTTTTATTTTCTTTTAAATAATTCAAGAAAGATGCTTATACAAAGCTGTGGGCGCCCTGCTGCATAATTAATACTACAACAAAACCTCAGCAGCATTAAAATCATTAGTCAAAAAAAGAAGCTCTGCCTTGCCTGCTACTGCCAGAGAAAATTCTGTCCTACCTTTTTATCGCTGTGGAAATGTAGATCCAGGTCTCTCCACAAAGGATCTAAAATAGATAGCTTTTGGCGAAGTCCCTCTGTTGAAATTTAAGGAGGGGTAAAAAGAGCCAGGAGCAAAGGGCTGCCGTGCCCCCGGAGAGCTCAAAGGAAGACCCTCCTTAAGGACCAGTGGATACGAGGGGAAATCAAGTCTTTGCTCCCAGGAAGATGGGATCTGTATCCATTGGTTTTAGTAAAGGTACAGAAGGGTTTGAGCCGCAGGTGGAGCGGGGTGCGACGAGGCGGGAGCTGAGCTTCTTTGGAGTCGTACACGAAATACTTTTGATACAGGAGTTGGAAGTGAACAATGATTCCTTTGTGTAGCAGTCCCTTTTGAAGTAGAGCGCCCCGTATCTACAAGAAAACATTATGCAGAGGGATAAATTCTGCTTTTAAGTCTGTATTTTATATATAAATGTCGTACGAATCTTTTTTGCACAATATATGTTAACATGAATATTTATCTATGAAAAGGAAATGGGATTTTAAACTATTTAGTTGAATATTTAAGTATCCAAGTCCTTGTTTGATTTTATTCCCCCCCCCAATAATCAGCAGAGGACTTCAAAGCTGTGGGATTTCATTCCCTTCTCACTGCAATTTCAGTCCTTCTTGAGTGTTGATATTTGGTTCTGTCTTAGCTATTTGATACTGAAGTTTCTCAGAAAGCTTTTACATCCATATGCACTGGTCGGAAAATGGTTGGCTGCTTTTCTGAAGTCCCCATCTTAATTTGTGTCAGAACATCTCCTAAAACATTTCCTATCCCGTGATTTTGGCTAGCAAACCAGTGGTGTTCTCAGCTGTGGCTGAAAACCCTGGTGCCATAGCCGGCAGCCCTGTGGCGAAACTGTGACCTGGTGAGAAGCTCTTCCCCAGCCTGGTCAGAGGACATCAGTAATGGTGATGGTCACCTCTCCTGAACCCAGTTTAGTGCCAAGCACAAGGGAACCACCCTGGCCCTTGCCGGGCTGCATTGTCTCGTGTCATGCGATGCTGTTGTTGGTTATTAAAGGCATCCTCCCATGTTGGCAGCCTACCGGCCCGTCATCTTCCAGCTGGGCCTCAAGGCTTATTCCGCCAGAGCTCGAGAGAGACGTGCCTACGTTAGCTGTGTGCTGATGCTGTCAGGCAGACAGGGGTGATGTGGAGGAACAGGCTGCTCTTCGTCATGTATTACGTGCCTGACCTAAGGGCCCCAGCAGATCCTAGCTCAGGAGAGCAATGTGTACGGCAGCCGCTTGGTGATGTGGTGGAAACCTCAGCCCTGGTGAGAAGAGGTGCTGTTTGCTGGTTGCCCGCAGTTGGACCCATGACAGGGATACACCAGGAACTTACAGTGAATCCTACAAGTTGTGCCATTACTTTTTGGCGTATCGTTTCCCTTTAACTTTGGGCTCGGAGGGAGCCCAAGCACAGCCCCAGAGGCTCCTCACTTCTTCACCTTCCTGGGGAAAGCACCTCTGTGTGGACTGGGCAGGCAGGAAACAGTGGTTGGATAAGGGAACTTCGGTTGTGACCACCTAAGGAGCAAGCAGTGTAGAAACCCATCCTGGAGAACCAGCATTAGCGTAGCGTGAGCGGCCGTTCTGTTGTCATCTTCCATGAAGTAAGGGGAAAGCTGTGTCATAAGTACTTGTGGCTCCGATCCTCCCTGCAGAACACGCTGTGTGACAGACAGCCTCGCTTAAGGGTCTGTATCTCGGGGATTGTGTTGAGTCATACGGTTGATTATTTAAATGTAAATAATAATTGACACACGTTAAAATTTGAATTTCATTAGGTGGAGGTTTTTAGACTTAGGCAAATTATGGGTTTTTTATATATATATATATATATATAAAACACTGTAACATGCTTACTAGCTTTGACAACGAGTTTTTTTCCCCCAATATAGAGATAGCAGATAATAATAAGCAAGCAGACAAGGTTATGCAACAAGGGGATGTTTTAATCATTTTTGTTTTGGAGAAGATGGGCCAGTGTGAGGTACCTCTTAGAAACAATCTACTTCACTGATACCTTGCTTCAACAGATTGACAGCATCTTGGAAAAGAAAATAAGTGTTTGCTATTCCTGTCGTAGACTTCTTTCAATCACTGCGACAGATGTTCCAAGCATGTTGTTCCTCTGTTAGGTTTCTTTAGTAGTAAAAATACTGCGGTCTAAATATAGTTTAAATTGGTTGAGATACCTTGTTAAAATATGATTCAAAATTGCACTTTACCTGGTTTAAATCATAATGTAACAGGGAAAAAAAAAACATTGGAAAGACTAAGATTTTTTCAAACCCAGGTAGGAAGTTTTATTCAGTCACATTTAAAGCGGTTCCAGTGAAGTGCTGCCTTTTTCTAACGTATCTTGCAGTCTGATCTAGGATGAAAGCTTATATAGCGTAGTGAACTCTTCTCCCTCCGTTCATTATTTGGAATTACCTTTGATAAAAATGGAAAAAAATACTTAGTTAAATAGTTCACTTTTTCTGCAGTGTTGTCTCTTGTGACAGCTGTATCTCACACACCAGGAATACACAGATTTTGTTTTCCTTGTTTTTTCGATTGAAGCAGAGTTCAGCATTCAGAAGCAGTTGAAGCGGCTGAGATTGGAGAGAGACCCAGTACGCATGCACAATGTACCCCTTTTTCCTTTGGGGAATCTGGGAGGTGAGAAGGCTGTGGCCCTTATGACCCCCACTTCCCTCTGCCAGTGCGTTCCAGTTCAGAGCTCTTCTCTGTCATCTCTCCTGCTCACTCACTCCTGGGAGAGCTAACGAGATGATGCAGGCTGAGTTCTGCTGAACGTGTTGATGGTAAATAACTCTTCCTTTTTATTCTCCCCCCACCCGTTCATATCTAGGTGGTTGCTTGCTGTTCGTGAGACCTGCTTTTGGAGACCACTGGGTTGGTAGCACAGCTGCCTGCCTGGGGTTGGGTCACGGTGGTGTGACAGTAACTGCAGTGATGTCCCTTACGATTACAAGGGCGATTCCAGTCAGTGACATTGATCGGGGGAACACTCGTTTGGATATTGGCTGGCTGGAGGCTTTCTGCTCCCTCTCTTTGACATCTGGCATCAGGACACATAAACAGATGAAGTTGCTAAATTGCGGTGCTTGGGACGAGGTGCTCTTTCCAAAAACGATGAGTAGAGCAATGCTAGGACACAGTTCAAGGTTTATTTCATCACTTGGACTTTCACTCCAGGGGATGAGATTGGGATTTCAACTTTAGAAAATGCAGGTCATCAGTTTGTAATCTATTTTTGTTTCATTACTAGTTAATTTTTTTTAATAGACTGTTCAAATACTCCTCCAACAAGCAGGTATAGGGAAATACGGGTGCTGTGGTTTCCAGTCACTGTAGTGGAGCTGAAAACAGTTAGCATCCTTCATTTTGTGCCCCTTTCTGGGGGAGGAGAGAGAAGCTGGGGCGGTAATGGCGTGCTGCCAGGTCCTTGCTGTGAATCAGGAGGCAGTAGAAAACAGTCTCTTGAAGGTCCCACTTCTGCGGGAAAACTCGGTAGCAGTTGACTTGAGCATCCAACTGTGAGCCTTCACAGGAGAGAGCAGTTCACGTGCGCTTTGTCTTGAGGTCGGTTGGGCCCTGCTATGATCTCACGTAAGGAGAGATTTTCTTCTAGCTTTGTTTTACAAATTCAGAGTTATGATTTTTCATACTGATCTTTCTTTTTCTTCGGTTTCAAGCTTCTCTGCACAGTGGTGATGATTGCAGTTATTTACTTGTGCGTTTCTTCACATTGCTTGTGTTGCTTTAGTGCCCGTAGGTCTTTAAGCTGTGGGAACAGTGGGAAAGACTTTGAACATCTAATTTTTCCCCCTTTTTGCAGCATTGTTCTTCTGATTGAACATAAGTCCTATAGCATTCACCCCAGGAGACACTTTGTACAGTTCACGGGTAATTTTACTCTCCATGGACAGCTGAATGTACTTTCATTTTTTTGCAGCATGATTGTGGCCTTCTCTTAATTGTTTTTATGAATGATTGGGGTTTTTGTTTATTTTGGCTATTGTGTTGTTTTTTTTTATAATGAAAGAAGATCTTTAACGTACTTCCTGGGTTTGCTTTTCTGACTGAAAGAGATGAGTGGGGGCACATCAGGACAGTTGTGGCATTGGAGTTTCAAAGTTCATGTCTTATGTCCAGCTTCCCGTGCCAAGTTATAGGTGAGACCTTTATTTCCTGAAAGTAAATTGATCATTTGGGGACAGACAGCTGAGATTCTTCTTGATTTCTTTGCCCTTACCCATTCATAGCAACAAGGTTTCCAACAAGATAATGGTGCCTTTAACTCAGGATTTAGCAGGGCAAATTACCGCAAGTGAAAAGAGGTAAAGTTTCTTGGAGATGAATATAGTCAAGATATTCCTGACCTGCCCCTAGCATTTGGATATGGCTAATGAGAACGGGAAGTACCTTGACCTTAATGTAACCTTCTGCCCTGGTAGTTTGCCATCTGTCTCTAGACTAGCAAAAGGAGATTTGACTGCCTCGCGCAAGCTCTCCTACTAAGGCTGTTTCCCAAGAAGGGAAACAGAAAAGTCAAGTAAAAATGTTTTCCTTTGAAACTGTATGTTCTAGAATTCAACCAAGATCCTGATTTTAGCTCCAGTAGAAGTCTAAAACTGGCACAAACCGTTTTCCAAGGTCCATTTTTCTGTGTGTATAAAGAAAGTGAACGAACCAATAGTTTGCTATGTGGGGCAGAATATTCCTAAATGACAGCAAGGAGAAAGGTTTTTGGAAAGAGACACTAGTTTCTTCTCAAGGTGCCTTCCTCCAATAGGGGACACAAGTTCTTGGTAAGAAATCATCAGCAGAGAGCTTTGAGGAGAGGCAGTAGGCTGTGAAACAGAAGCCGAAGCAGTTGCAGACGTGATACCTCCCCGTTGAACAGTAATGAACTGTAGCGTTTATATGTCAGGTTTGTGGCTTGCTATGTATACTTAGTTTGTCAAAAGTTTCTCGGGGCATCAAGGGCAGGTAGTGTCATTTGTGCAATAGGCAAAGCCTTCTGCCTGTGGATGGAACAGTGACCTTACTTGAACTGATAAATAGCTGTCTTATCCATGACCTTTAATAGCTGAAATATGTTCACCATCTGCAGCTTTTTAAGGTTTTCTTCAAAAGAGGTCAGTGGATAAAGCATATGTATGTATGCGTTGCTCCCCGTGAACCTTTCTGGCTTGTAACAGCACATCAAGGGAATTCCGATGTTCAGGAGTAGCTGAGCAATGGCTTTTCCTTGTGCTCGCTTTCTTCTCCGTGAAAGGTGCTCATTGCTAGAGATGCATGGTGTTGTGCAGCCTGTTGATCTTAGGAAAAAAAAACCAAAAAACAAAAACCAGCCAAAACACGACAGACTGTAAAGTTGGGTTTTATCCTCTTAATGTACAACAAGACTCTCTTTCTGTTTGCATTCTCTGGTTTAATTTGACAGAGGTGATATTAAAATGTAATGAGGGCAATTCATTTTGTTGGTTCACAGTGGCTCGGATTTAGAAGGGGGAAAAAAACAAGCCAACCCTTAATCAGCGCAGTGCTTAAGGGCTCCCGTGTAAGAACGTTATGCTTAACCTTCAGCCAGCGCTTATGGGCTGCCCTGAATAGCGATGGGTTTAAGCACATGCTTAAGTGTTTTCCTGAAGGAAGCCCTCAGCGTCTTGGCCAGCGTTATACCCACGGCTTCCATTTCGCTTTATGGTACATCCCCACCCCAGAGGCTCACTTTTCCTTCGTCTCTCGGCGGACACACCTGGGTGCGTGGATATTTTCCGCCCTGGGCTGTGACCTTCAGCCGAGCTCCACGCGTGTGGGAGGAGAGGGGGGGTGATGGTGGTCCATCTCTGCACGCACCACACACACACACCGGTCCCTTTTCCCTCCGACAGCAATTCCCAGCCTTCCCGGGGTTCTTCCTGGGAAGAAGTGCCAAGGCGCGACAAAATCCCGGTGGGAATATTGCGTGGCGCGGGATTGCGTTGCGTAAGAGGCGGCCCCGTCATCCCGGTGGCTGCCGTTGCCATGGCGAGGCGGCGGGGGAGGGAGGGAGGATGCTTGGGATCCATCCCTAAGCCGTTGGGGGGGGAGGAGGAGGGTTGGAGGAAGGGGAAGAGAGAGAGAGAAAAAGAGATATTAGGTCTTAACCCGGCGCTCCGCTGCACCCAACGTGATGCCGCGGGGACCCCGGGGGAGGGGGGGGTGACCCGCCGGTGGCCGGTAACGGGAGGTGGCCAACAGCCCCCGTCGGTTTAAATAAAATAAAGCTCTGCGAGGCTTGGTGCAGGGCAGGGGGGGAGCGTGGGGGGGGTGTGTGTGGTGTTTGTGGGAAGGAGGGGGGAGCTCTCGGGGTAAAGAGGATTAGGTGCGTCCGCATGGGGGGCCAGGCTGAGAAAAATATCGCAGGAGTTGAAAATATCGCAGGAGTTTGAGGGGAGGCGGGTCTGGGGTCTCGTAGAATGATAGTTTAGGTTGGAAGGGACCTTAAAGAGGGAGGCAGAGGTGTTGATGAGTATTTCTAGCGTCCGCTGAGAAGTGGCTGTCGTGTGCTAGGAGAGGGGGTTCTTTTAGCTTTTATCCGCATCTTTTATCATCGCAGTTAGTTGTTGTTTTAATGGTAAGCTGTGCGTGTAGACACAACCTGAAAATCTCTAAGCAGCAAGTCTAAATCTTAGCCCTGTGCTGGTATCTAGCCTAGATCAGGTCACTGACAGATGTCTTTAACATGAATGGAAAGAATGACGGAAGAAGACATCAGTGTCTGCTTTGGTAAGTTTTCTCTCCGTTGTCTTTAATTCTTAGTGTTTTACTCCACCTCTTGCTTAATGTCAGTCGCCAGTGATGGGGTCTTTTTGTGGCTTTGAGCTTTTTCCAACTCCTTGCCCACTTGAGTTCCTAGAAGCAGGGGAGAATTTATTGAGTCCTGTCACTGTGGTCTCTTCTTTTGTGGCAGGCAAAAACTTTATAAATTCTGATGTTTGGTTTTAAGTTTAGAGAAGATGATGTATAGACTGAAAGAAAGCATGAAAATTGCTGTGCTGCAAAATACTATATTGTCAACGTGTTTCTTAAGAGAACAAACCCTATCTGGGATAATAATAATATTCATTGCCAGAAAACAAATGTGTGTGAGGGTGAAAAAAAGTCTAAGTAAATTTAGCATTCTTAAACTATTTTACAGCAGTGGGGTAAGAAATGTGTTAGGATATCGGAGAGTACACTACTGGGAAACGAGCTTGCATTACACCCACAGAGCATTTACTGTACATTAGTTATAACCCTGTTGTTTTTGTTGTCTGCAATTAATTGAGTAATTTCTTCCATGCCTGAAACTGCAGGTTAAGCATGTTTGCTTTGAAAGACAGTCTTCTGAATCCAGACGCCTTTTGCGCTTACCTTATTAACAAGCTCTCGCAAAGCACATTCTGTGCACTATCGTTATGAATTCCTGAAAGGTATCGGTGGGGGTTAATGCACTGTTACATAAACAGCCAATAACAGCATTTCATTGTACTGCAATTGCTCTAAAATAGTTATTAGCTTCTAGGCTCTTACCGGGGAAAAAGGCTCTGTTTGGTCTAGGTGAACAAAGACTTTTTGCTTTTGCAAATATTTGTATGAAAAAGACAGAAACGGACTAGAAGAACTTTAAAGCATTAAAGTAAGGGCACTGTTGTATAAATAGGCAAAGCTTAACCATGGGCTGCAGCGTAGCTTTAGCGTTGGGTTTTAAGCTGTGACAAGATCTTTATCTCCAAGTTGTACTGGAGGGGTGGGGGAGAACCCAACAAAATCACAACCAAACCAGTTTTCCAGAAGCTGATTATTTATTGTACGAAGACATTTAAGAGCATCATTGCTCTGACTGGGAATGCATACCTGCTCCCTGGCTGTGTGCGCGCGCGGATACTCTAAAAACGCAGAAGTCGGAGCCGGCAACGCGTAAAGCCCAATAGTATGGCCGTCCCAACGCGTGGGAGCACGGGGGCAGCACGGGGAGCCAGAAGAAGGGATTTATTGCAGTGGGGTTATGCAATAGTTCAGCAAGGAAATACCCGAGAAGCACTGTCTGAGGGACCGAGCGCCCTGGCCGGTAAGCTGGGGGTGCCTGCCTGTCACTGCAGGGTGGCAGAGACACCTGCAGCCATTTCTGATGCCTTCTGGTTCAGGAATTTGCTCGATACTTTTGTTGTTGGAGTCTTTATTTAGCAAAGCAGGCCTGGTACCCGTTGAAAGGTGCTGCAAAACTGGCGCTGTCATCTTCAGGTGTGTGTGAGCAACTGGGGTTTGCTCAGAGAACTTGGAAGTGTTGGATGTGAGAACTTTGCTCGTGTTCATCCTTTGTTGCGAGACATCCTCTGTTGCCCCCAGACTAGCTTACAGCTCTTCTTGTCGGGAACTGGAAATACTGCTTCTGCTGCATTTCTATAAGTAAAGAGTACAGTGAAGGGGGTTTTTTTTGTGTGTATAGTTCAGCTGTTTTTTGCACATGTCTGATGTTCATTAATATTAACATCTACTTTCCAAGAGATAAAGTAATTTTTGTTTTGGTTGTTTCGACTATAGGGATTTGACTCTTGTTTATTTTAAAATGCAGTATTGTTCTGTGTCACCAGCAGTTATTTATTGAGACTTGCAAGGCAAGCACAGGACTTTGCATTATTAACTTTTCTTTCCTTCCCGTCTCCCCTGGCCCCGAAGTAGTTCAGCCTGAAACTTGATAAGTTAATCGCAGTTACCTTGGCAAAATTAAAAACAAATGAAGATGAATGAAGCTTGACCTTAAAATTATTTCGGATAGGCCGGGCATATGCAGCTGAAAGCATTAATTGCTGCTGTTTTGGCAGCTACCTTTGACAGCGTAGGGTTTCAGTAAATGCTTCCTCCTTGAAGCAAGTGAGACATACCCCGTCATCTGCTTCGCTTCTGGAGCCTTTCTGAAGCTCGCTGGATTTATGAGTAGTCTTAATCGATGTTGTGTAGATACGCCTTTCGGATATTTTCACTTCCCTGACATGGAACTAGTGTCAGCTTGTCTCTGTATCTTTATTTTGGTATGTGTGTACTTGTCACAGGGAATTAAGTGTTCGTGCACCGTTTAAAAATGGCAGACCTTTACTACAGTCAATATAATTACAATGGAATTAATGACATTTTAAATTAAGAAGAATCTTTGCTCATTTGTCTGTTATATACCATGATTTGATTATAAATCCCAGCAGTGTCGATGGCCCTGGAGATGATAGATGACAGGACGCAGTATGTACTGGAGCATCAGCTATTAATACTGGTTCATCCAATCCTGGCTCGTACTGTGAAAATACACTGAGAAAGCACCTATAACTCAACCGTGGAATTTATTTAGAGGGAGACTCCAGAAGAAAACCCAAGTATTCCTTTTATGATACTGAATCTGATCGTGTAAGTTCGTGTAGCATATTTTGCCGGAAGTTGCTTTGCAAGTTGTCCTTCATTTAGCAAGCGGGTAGTACAGGGAGATTGAGAGGCAGGGATAAGGCTTTTGGATCTTAAGGAAGATCACTCTGCTAGCCCAGCCAGCAGGGAAGTATTAGGTAGGAGGCCAAGCTAGTTTTAAATGAACGCATGGGTTTCTTTCGGTGTGGTCTAAGTGTCCATGTGGGACACTGTATGGGTGTACCGTGCTGTTTCGGTCTGTACTGTTTGGGTTTTGTATGTTGTAAAGTGTATGGTCACAAACTAGTTCATGCTGAGCACAGTAATATTTTATTCTGGTTGAATATCCGTGCTTTCTTATAGGTCTTTATTGTCATTGCAAGATAAATATCAGGCTTTTATGACTTAATAGTTAGTTTTATCTTTAAGGATCATTTTCCAAAAGATTAAAACGGGTTGTTACCTCACCTGGGAGTTATGAGTGTTATAGTCAGGAGCACTTGGAAGTTGAATTAGATGAACGCTGTTTTCATTGGCAGGAGTTTTATCATCAGCTTCTGTGGGAAAATTAGTTAAAACTTTTCACCAACATCATAGTGCCTTTGAAAATTCTCAACTAGATTACAAAGATTTTTGACTTTGGAATCAATTGCTACAAGTTGGAAGAAGAGGCTACTTTATAACTACCCTAATTTTGCATTGTCCATACAATAATTAGTTCACACTGTATTTAGGAGACGCGTACGGGAATCGGATATGTTTTTACAGAAGGGTTTAGGCAACTATCTCTGTGTGGGCCTGGTCCGAGACAATTTAATAAGAGGGTCTGATTTTCAGAAAGTCCCTTGCTGAAAACCAGGCTGGTTAAAGAGAACTAGGGTTGGGCGCTTTGACTCATTAACTGCTTTTGAAGTTGCTGGTGTAACTATTTAGTATCACCTGTCAGAAAGTGTAAGGGCAGGAGGCGTTCATGCCCCCACCTTGGATGCAGTAGTAATAATGCAATGAAATAGCAACAAATCAAACTGCCTTCACATTTTTGTGCGCCATTGAAAAAGGCACCAGTAAATTAGAGGATACGCTCTGGAGGGCATCTAAGGGGTTAATTCAAGAGTATGTTCTATGTAAGTAGTTGGCAGTAAACTATCTAAATATCTCTGTAGGAATTCATGTGTGCAGCAACTGTGTTCCTTAGGAACATAAATTATCTTTCCAATAAATCCTTGGTGCATGGAAACACTGTTTTGTGGACTGGAGCTAAGGCACGCAGAAAGGTTGTGGTGGGTGCAGGTACCAAACTCGCATGTTCCACCATAAATTTCTTAACCCCCATTAAGAAACACCTTAAGTTTCTGCTCCCTACCCCGCCAAGTAATTCCTTGTGGTGTTTCACCCTCACCTCTCCAGCATTGTCCCACATTTTCTCTTTTGCCCTCCCATCAACAAGCATCACTGAATGATATGGGGTTGGAAGGGACCTTTGGAGAGCATCTAGTCCAACCCCCCTGCCAAAGCAGGGTCACCTAGAGCGGGCTGGACAGGAACGCATCCAGGCAGGTTTGGAATCTCCAGAGAAGGAGACTCTACAGCCTCTCCGGGCAGCCTGTTCCAGTGCTCTGTCAACCTCGAAGTAAAGAAGTTTTTTCTCATGTTCAGATGGAAATTCCTGTGTTCCGGTTTGTGTCCGTTGCCCCTTGTCCTGTCACCAGGTACCACTGAAAAGAGTCTGTACGCGTCCTCTTGATACCTGCCCTTTAGATATTTATAAGCATTGGTGAGATCCCCTCTCAGTCTTCTCTTCTCCAGGCTAAAGAGACTCAGAGAGGTGTGCCAGTCCCCTGATGATCTTCGTAGCCCTCCGCTGGACTTTCTCTGGTAGTTCCCTGTCCTTCTTGAACTGGGGGGGCCCAGAACTGGACACAGTACTCCAGATGGGGCCTCAGACGCTCGCCACAGACGAGGGAATTTTGTACTGCTGGTAGGCGTCTTGCTACCTGCTTTTTTTTTTTTTTCTAATATTACTGTGTGCCTGGATGCTGTCCAAGGCAGCCAGTCCTCGCTTTCATCTACGCCCTGGGATTCCAGAGGAGCGACGAAGAAGCAAACCTTTGTGCGAGATTTGGCTGGTTTGTGGAGTCTCTTGCCACAGGGGAATGGAAGTCATAACAAGGGAGTTCCCACAGATAGGTGGATGTCATGGGGCTGTGCCAGGAAGTTTTGGTTTCCTAATAAAACTGTAAGATGAAATTCTGGTTCTTTTAAAATCCTTGGGAGCTTTATAGTCAGCCTGAGCACGGTCTGAATTTCAGTGAAGAAGTATGGGGTTTTCTGGGTTAATCTTTTATAGATATGTATATATTTAGGCTTTCCACTGCTCTAGAGATGTTTAAATTCAGAGGTTGGCCTCTTTATCTTATGTCCTCTGTTGGTAGTGTGTTGGTGGGGGAGTGGGATGCTCTCCTGAGTTTGAAGCGTGCGGTTGGGGAAGGGATCTCAGCTTCATCTGATTTAGCCCATGCAACAGAGACACATTCATCTGTGTGTGTCTGTGTACCATTGTATGACAGGTGTAGATATAACAAAGACGTAGTATTCATAGAATCATAGAATGGTTTGGGTTGGAAGGGACCTTAAAGATCATCTAGTTCCAACTCCCCTGCCATGGGCAGGGACACCTCCCACTAGACC
>JAOXJK010000012.1:68312621-68399007 GCA_025774025.1 Xenus cinereus | reverse complement strand
CTGGGCAACCTGTTCCAGTGTCTCACCACCCTCACTGTAAAGAATTTCTTTCTAGTATCTAATCTAAATCTCCCCTCATCCAATTTAAAACCATTGCCCCTTGTCCTTTCACAGCACTTCAAGATCCTTGGTCCAGTTTGTAGCTTCACAACGGATGTAGTGTTGTTTGTGGGAAAAGCAAAATGTGTCCCTGTTGAAATTATTTCAAGTAAAATACTTTCAGAATGAATCCTCTGAACGTTAGTAAATTCATTCATTGATTTGAGTGAACAATAGATGTTAAATCCACATTTAATAAGTGTGTGCCAAGCCATTCCTTGTGGGTATGTCAGATGATTTGTACTCTGCTCAAACATCCATAATTAAAGCTCATTGAAATTAGATTCATAGGTCATTGTTGAAGTTATTTTTAGAAGTGTGCCTTTATTTTCCTTTGTAACTTGTATTTAATGCGAAAAAAGCGTAAAAACTGTCAGAAAACTCAAAACTTGTCACATTTCTGTATACTTTTTTAAAATGAAAATGTCTATTGAATCAATTTTACTGTTACAAATTTATATACATTTGAATGTGACTTTTCAAAGTCTGTTTGGCTTTTCTTTCAGTGCAAATTAATCAAAATTTTAAAACAAAGCTTTGGATAGAATAGTTTTGGAGTTTTTTGGTTTTGTTTTTGTTTTTTTTTCTCAGAAAGATGAAACTGGCCATTCTAGAAAATATTTCATAATGCAAAACTTGCTGAAACTCATCCTTTCCTCAAAACATCTTAGATTTGGGTAATGAATTTTGACTAGAAAAGTTTTTTGGCAGATTCCCCCTAGCAGCATTGTCTTGTGGGCACAGGAGCTTACAATTTTCCCGGGGAAGCTAAGCATCAGCCTAAATCAGGCCATTTTAAGCTGTAGAAAATGAATCAACTGCTGCAGCCAAAGAATGCTAGCTATGCCCTTTGGTAATATTAGAATTGGAGAAATGGCTAGTAGATCATTAAATAAAAAATAATTTAGGGTTTCAAAATACCAGAATATTTTTATGAGAGTCCCAGCATTGACTCCATTGTTAATCAGGCTCTGTGTACATTCACAGTGCATTTCCCAACCATAATGTGTTTCAGTTTATTTTGCTCTGATTTTATAGATATATGTTACTTGCTTTGGGGATAATTGTGAGGAAAATGTGCCATATAGTGCATTTTACTTTCCAGCATTAACGTGTAATGTCAACTTGATTTCTTAAAACCTGCTTTTTATATAGGGAATTTTAAAGGACAGTATATGGTTTGATATGCTTCATCCAGTTCTTGTTACACAGGATTTGCAGTATAATGCTTACAGCCCTTTTGATAATAACAGCACAGAGATTCTTACTGGCCTGTGCAAGGTATTCCCAAAATTTGTTTACTAGTGCAGTTTACTGCAGCCTTCTGGTTTTCCTTGGCATTGTGCCTTAAGGAAGCTTTACTGTTGCACTGTTGGTTTCAGGTTTTACTTCTTAAATGTAAATTAGACATCATATATTTATAAAGCAAAAATTTGTAAAATTAATGTGGCCAGACATCTTAAATCTGAACTAGAAATGAAATATTACAATTTAAATTCTGGTTTGTTTTGCCTAAGTCTTGTGGAAT
Source organism: Xenus cinereus (assembly GCA_025774025.1). NCBI lineage: Eukaryota > Metazoa > Chordata > Aves > Charadriiformes > Scolopacidae > Xenus > Xenus cinereus. Next base: position 68,397,380 of record JAOXJK010000012.1, on the reverse strand, counting down.
TGTATGAGAAGGGACGTATCATTGCCCATTGCGTATCTTCAGCAATCAACAGTGTATCAACAGTCTGATGAGTTACTTTTTATTTTCTCCCCTACACATCTTATGTCAACAGCATTCAAGAGGAGTGTAGCATGGTTATTTTTAATGTATCTTTCTTGGTTGCATAGATCAAAGCATAAGTGGTTTTATGGAGGTTGCATTTTTACATCCTGACAACTTCATAGTTGTTCTTCTTCCTATTAAAACGTTTAATTTCCCTCAGACAACTTAACCTTTTTCTTCCACTTGAAATAATGAGAAAGACAAATAATATTTGCCAACATCCCTTCAACCTTATGGTTTCTCTGCTCCTTCAGTATCTTGGAGGTCTGGCAAAGCGTTTCTGCCCTTTCCCGCAATGGAGAGGATGGCCAGAGGTGGGAATGCCTTGGTCTCTGCTGCAGCCCTGGTGGTGATGAGCAACTGCCAGGATATCATAGAATGGTAGAACGGTTAGAGTTGGAAGGGACCTTAAAGATAATTGAGTTCCAACCCCCCTGCCATGGGCAGGGACACCTTCCACTAGACCAGGTTGCTCAAAGCCCCATCCAACCTGGCCTTGAACCTGGCCTGTGGATAGGGCATCCACAACATCCCTAGGCCACCTGTTCCAGTGTCTCACCACCCTCACAGTAAAGAAGTTCTTCCTAATATCTAATCTAAATCTCCCCTCTTTCAGTTTGAAACCATTACCTCTCATCCTATCACTACACTCCCTGATAAAAAGTCCCTCCCCATCTCTCCTGTAGGCCTCACTTAAGTACTGGAGGGGCTATAAGGTCTTCCACCAGGTCAGAGCACTGTGTTACCTTACATACCCTTGCAAAGCCCCGGGTGGGGGCCTGTGGCCAAGAGCAGGCTTCGGGCCAGTAACGTATTGCGTCTTCCTTTCTCCTGACATGACACTGTGTTGTCCCAGACCCGTCAGCTGTGATGGTGTGTAACATAGTAAGGAAGCGAGGAACTTTTACAGTACCTCCAAATTACAGTATGGTTGTGAAGTTCCTCTGATTTACTTTTGGATAAAACGATGAAAATGAATGTTTTGAGTGAAAGAGTGAATGGTACCTGAACAGCCGCAATGACTTTATCAGGATGTTTAGGACCTTAACAGAGCTATGGATTTTGGGAATTTATAATGCTTGTGAAATAGAATTAGTATTTTTTAGCAGTGTGTTTAACTTAAACTTCTTGGGAGAAAGGGACTAACTTTCCTCCCTGCCTTTTATATATGTCTAGCGCGCTGCTCAGTAAATAGGGTCCTGATCCTTCACTAGCAGACTGTGATAAGAACACCAGTGATTTCCCAGTGTCGCCTTCAGACTTGTGTGGTTATATACATTGTCACCATTGGGGTGACTGGCATCCCTTCGCGCTTTTAACTACTGAAGTTGCCGGTTTAAAAGGCCCATTTCTACTTAAAAGTGACCAAAGATCTCTGTTGCACTCTGCCTGGCACAGACCTACTGATGATGGATGTGACTGGTACCTTCACAGCATGTTCCTGCTGTGTCTTTTCCTGACCGTGTGCCCAAAGGGAAGGTTTCCACGGGTTTCGAATGGCCTTTAGCCGAAGACCCCCTTTCAGGAGGGAGAAGGTATTTTAAGGAAACTGTGGCAAGTACAAATCCTTATAATAAGGCTCTTGTGGCCTGTGTATGTGCTGCCTGACAGATCTGTATTGGACTTCACTGATGGCTATTCAAATGCAGAGTTCAATTTTCTAGATCTGACTGCAGTTGAGTGTGCCTTGATTGCAGGTATCTCCCCACACAATGTCCCATTGCCTTTTCATGGGCAAATACTCCCTTAATTGTTTGTATCCTGCTCTTTGCCACTGTCTTTCTCTTGTAAAATGAGTTGAAGTGTTGCCTTTAAGGAAGAATACAGTCAGATATTGAGTACTGTGAAATAACAGAAAGGGCATTTGTTTCTGGTGGTGGTGCTTGCTGGCGTAGGTAGCTATCTTGCCTGGCTTTGGGAGGAAGGCTCAGGGGAAACTTGACGACCTGCTGTAGGAGGAGAAAGGTGCATGAGTGAAAATGGAGGAGGTTCTTGTGAACGCCGAGGTCTCATGCAAGTCTGGAGCTCAGCCTACGTTCCTGTACATAGAGAGAGAGTTGTGCTGCCAAGAAATGAATGTCTACTTTACAGGGGTACTGAGGGTCTCGGCGCACCACGTTCAGAGCCCTTCTGTGGCTTTGCTTACAGACCTAAGTTTGAGAAAAAAAAAAAAAAATGTTCCAAGTGGAAAGAAAGTAATTTTTCTTTAATAAAAAAAAAAAAAAAGCCTTGGAGTGCCTTGGGTGTGTTGGGTAATTGTGTACTCAAGAAATGAAGTTACATAAGTGAAGACACTCCTGTAACCCCAGCCTGCCGGGGAGACGGGCGCTGCAGAAAAGCCACTCATCGCAGAACAGCCCCAGTGGGTGCAAAAGGGGAGAAGCTTTCTCCTTTGTGCTGTATTTATTTACAAAGAAAAGTTGTCTTTGGCATGTCTGTTTGGCACCGGAGGAGTCCCGGTTTTCATCCCGTGGAGCTGCTTTTTCTTCTCGGTGTTGTGGACAGAAGTTTCCTTTTCCACCGTGGAAGGGGTGAGGTCTGGGTATTTTCCATAGTTCGTCATGAGGCTTCGCCACCGCTGGTTGAAAGAGTCCAGGTAAGCTCCTTCTGGAGGCAGGGTGGGAGTTGGAAGCCAAATCCTGGGCCAGCAGCTCTGGTGGCTTCCATCCCAGTGCTGTCTGGTGAGAGAGAGGAAGGCACTGGAGGGAAGTAGAGGCGGCACGTAGCAGAAGCACGGTGTGTAGGACACCAGTCTGGCTTTCCCATTTCAGTAAGAAAGACTCACACTAATCCTAAATAGTGGACATCTACTTTTCATGCTTACCGGGTGTCCGTTTAGGGGAGTTTTAAAAGAAGGAAGCTTTCTGGGCAAAGCTGGGCTATACTGCATTTACTAAGTAGCTACCCTTTCAGTTAATGTAGTTTATGCAACGTATGAGCAGGCCTTACTGTTGGCTTACGTTGCGTGGGGTACACATGTCAAAATTAAATGCATGTGAAACTTTTTATTTTCTGTATTTATTTCAAATGTAATTTGATTTTAGTGTGCAAACGTTTCACGAGTTAAGTTTGGGATGTGCAGCAGAACGACAAAGATATTTAATACTTTGCTTAATTTAGAAAAATGACCTTTCAGAGAAAAACACTGTGCTTGTCAAAAATACACTGATGAATTAATTTCTTATGATGCCAACGTGTTAGCTGACTTTTGAGAGCAACCTTATAGATAATGAGTTTTATTTTTATCTTAGATCTGTCTGATTGTAGTGCCTCTCGCAAATCAAGTGACTTTACTGGCTTTTATGGTTATAAATACATAGCAAAATTCGCAAATGAAAAAAAAACCAAGGAAAAAACCAAACCAAAACAACCCAAAGCTGTCTGACTGGTGTGGATACCTGGAATTTTAACCAATATTGCAGTTGTAAGATCAGTACCCCCTTTTGCCCTCCCTCTCCCCACTCCAACCCTCCCCCAAACCACCCTTGAAACACCCTTGCAATATCTGGAAATACTGTGCTTTCATTCTGATTTTAAATGGCCCTGGTAGAAACTATGTTGCATGTGACAGCAATGTTGTCCTGCATTAGAAAAGGCTTTGTTTCCATGGACTAAGTCAACGACTTTCAATTGTAAAAATCTGCAAGGAATTTGAGAGCAACTTTTTGTAGGTTTCTGGCTGCTTAAATTGATTTGTGTTTAGAAGCTAATCTTGCTGGCTTTGACAAAGCTGGCAACTTCAGTGGGTTTATTTGTGCAGATAGAGTGAGAAGGATTCAGCTTTTGATATAAATACTTTAGCTTTCTGGTTTCTGAGAACTATTTTCTTGCAGTTAATTATGCATCCTTAAAAATGTGTACATTCATACACATATGTGGAGGGAGAGATGGCAGTCTAGTTTGCAAACTATTGAGCTTCGCTTTGCCTATCAGTGTTTTTAATTTTAGTTTGAGTCAGAACTATCTCCAAAATGTTGACAGACTCAGATCAAGAGAATTACAAGTCAGGTCACAGATGTTCTCCCATGTAGCATCGTACACCTCCTGTCTATAGGTGGCTATTACCAGAACATCGATATATTCCAATACGTTGCTTTGAGAGTTACTGCTGGGTTGGTTCAAAACGCTCCTTTGAGTGTTCCTCACTTGGGCAGGGACAGATGTCAAGTGGGAGGTTGGAGTTCTTGCGAGCTGTCGGTGGCTGTCGGGACTTGGGGACGATAACGGGGAGAAGAACGACTGAGGGAGATGTGGATTGGGCTTGGGAACCAGTTTGTGGAAGTTAAAATATGACTAAAAAACCACCCCCTTTCCACGCTTGACTTCTAATAATTAAGATGGTTTTAGGTGGAGGGGTGCCAACTTCAAAGCAAACAGCTTTTACAGGTTTCGAAGTCTGTGTTGTTTAAGTAGAAGTACTGAAGGGTCTGTGGTCAGGTACGCTGGTGGCTGGGACTGAAGCGTCTGTCTCAGCAGACAAAGTGAGTCCGAGTTCAGCGGTTTAAAAGGTTGCAAGTTGAGTGAAGTGCAACCGTGAAGCTAAAAATGCATAATAAAACCACATAAGGTTGTAGCTTAATCATTAAATTATAGTAGTATTTGCATTCTTCTATTAGAAGTGTCCTATCGATGATTTGAGTATTGCACTTGCTGAAAATACAGTTGGCTTCAAATTCCTGTTGAAAACAGAAGAGCCGGTGACACTGGTTTGATTGCTGTGTTTTTGCTGGAGTCGGTGGGCAGCAAGTTACTGTCCTGTTTTGGTGGTTACCGTCAGGTCACTCCGAACCAGGCTTGGCTGAGCATTTTTGGTAATACTGCAAATATACTCCGCTTTACAACAGCCAACTTACTGTAAATGTGTGGTGATCTCTTTTTGGGTGGTAGTTTCTTAGAATAGCTTTAGTTATTGTTGGAAGAGTGGCAAGTTTAAAGGGTATTGCATGCCTGTAATGGTATTTCATCTCAACGAAAACAAAGGATGTCAGTTTCTAAAGCAACCAGAATTATTTTTAACTCTTTCCTCATTTCTTTAAAACAAGCCCAGGGTGATTCATCGGTATCCTGTCTCAAAGTGGCCCCTGCAAAGTGTTTCAGAGGGAGAACAACAAGTGGTTCAGTGGGCAATTTTGCAAGAACTGGCTATGGACCGTGGTGTTTTGTGTTGTGGGTTTTTTTAACCTTTCCTGCAGTGCAATTAGTAGTTGGGTGGTGTTCTGAAAATCACATTTGATCTCCATCGAGAACGTTATCTGTTTGCCCTTACCAGGGTGTGTTCTTCATAATAAAGTGAGTGTTGAGATTCCCCAGTACACAGCTTCAGTATTTCATGACAAAAGCCCAGGAGTTAATATCTCCTTGTGTTTAGAAGGGTTTCTCTTTAGTGTTTTCAAACAGAATTGATCAATGAATTCGTTTGCGGTGGGAAAGATAAATCTCAAACACATGTATTTTAAATATCTGCCTGAAAGCAGGGAGGAAATGAGAGCTGAGATAAATTGTTAAGACAAAACCAGTGAGAAGTTCAGCTCCGACAACCTCCATCTTGGTATCAGAAGTAAGAGTTATAAGGTTTCAATTTGGTCTTTTTTTCCAATAGCGCTCAGTTTGACCTTCCCTATAACATTTACTATTTTATATACCCGTATTATGTCAAATATTTTCCACCTCTCTGTAAATTAAACCGCTGTAATCTTTTAGACTCTTCTCATATGGAATCATCTGCAGGCTCCTAAGTATTTGTATTGCTCTTGAACTTTGTCTGTTTCTGAAATAGTCGTATTATTATTGTCTGTATTTTTCCTGAAGCAAGCCAACATTTTATCTGCAAATACTGCTCCCTCCCACAAAAAAAAATTAAAAGAAATAGATCAGCAAAGTGCCCAGGAATGAACCTGGTGCACTCTGTGGGTATTTTCAGAGAATCATGGAGACCTGCAGGTCAGTTCCTCAGTGCCGCGCACTAGCAGGTCATAAATTGAATGTGTGAGTAGTTTAAACAGCTACAGGGGTTCGACCTATTTATTTCTGTCTGTATTTCAGCACTTTGATCGTGGCTTTTTGCCTTAGCAGGCAAACAGCATTCCAGGTACAAACACTTTTCCATAGTCTGCAATTTGGGCTGCTAATGTCCTGGTTGGGTTACATTGTTCTAGGTGTCCTACAAGGAGGTGAGTCCTCAGGTGTCATATCATAGACTGCAGTTAAACTGTGAATTAAGCCAGGAACTTAAACTATTTACATGTTCAGAATTATATCCTGGTAACAATTTAAAAATGGTATCTGTTTTTCCACATTTCAATCCCAATTTTACAAGGGTTTTTTTAATGAGCACTATTGGGTTTCTCCCTGATTTGTGCTAAATTTGTAGTAACAATTTCCAAACCTTCTGTTTACTGTAGCATGTGAGGTAATGAAATCACAGTCACGAAAATCTACAAAATTATCTGCTAGGAGAGTGAAAATGTAAATTTTATCCAGTTGATAATTGGTAATTAAGGTCAGATTCTGTTACTAAGTCCTGGCCTGAGTTGCTAATGAATACTTGTTGAGTATTCAATTCAAATAAAGCTTATTTTCTGTAAGTTCTTAAAACAAACATTGTCATAGTTTAATACAGTTGGAAGTAATTACTAAATCAGTTAAAACAAATGAGAACTAAGGTGTTTAAACACCAAAACCATAAACTTGCCATGAATGAGGGTTGGTGTTGGCATTTGGGTGTTAGGGTTTTTTAAATTTTTTTTAGAGTATTATATACTTAAAAATTATTTTGAAGCATGCAACCAAAAGCCAAATACCTGACTACCCGTAAGAAATTGGTTAATCTTGCCTCAGGATTAACCTGAGGTAATTTGGTTTGTAATTATGAATCATAAGTACAGAAAATGAGAAGCTGGACAGAAAGACTGCCAAAGATATGAAAGCATCAGGTCATCTGCTGTAGCTGTAGATATTTTTATTAAATTTGGTCAACAACAAAATTTTGTCCAATATTTATTCACAAGGTAAAAGAAATGGGAAATCATGTGTTTAGTGTTTTCCTACTTGTGATTTCTCCTAAGTAGACTCCTCAAAGTATGAACTGATCTGTCATCATGTCAGGAAAGAGAAAGCAAAAGAAGAAAATTTTTCAGTGCATGATTCCTATAGCGTAGCCACTATTTGTTGGCTTTGTATTGTACTTCATTTTCTTCAGGATTTTTCTCCCTGTACTATCTTTTATCCTGCCTTTGTTTTCCTGTCTCCTTCTGCCTCACCCATTTCAACATGGAGCAAACTATTTGCCTCTTATTTTTGAGAATCACAAAGAGAGAGAGAGAAATGCTCTCTGAGCTTTGTGCACAACCTGAGGTCTTCCTCAGCTTGGAGGCATCAGAAGCTTTTGACCTACTGTGGATCACATGGGAAGTATCAGATATATGCATTCGGTGGTTGCCCACCTTGTCCTACCACTCACAGCCTTAAATATCAGCAGCAGGTGAATCTGGTGACAGTTGAGCCAAGTGGGAAGGTCTTACTTATGTGATTCTTGGCATAGGAGGGGTGGGCAAGAGGGGAAACCTGAGAGAGGCTGAGGAGCATCGAGCCCAGCCTTGCTCCTGGTTTTTCTGCACTGGAAAATCTAGTTGTTCCAGCAGTTTTGTGTGATGGTTTATAACAATGAACAAAGTGAATTTGGAGTAGATAATAAGCATTAGGAAGAAGAATAACTATTTGGAGAAGAGTAGGTATTAGGGAAGCAGCACTTGTTTCTTGGCAGGTGATCACTAATGTTTCATCAAGGAAGTCCAAGGAAAGAGCCCCCAAAGTGCAGAGGCAGAAGGTGTCCACCACCAGTGAGATGTGCCACCAGCTGCTGTGCTGCTCCCCCTGGTACCTGACTGCAGGCCTGCCTCAGCTGTGCGCATCAGTGAAAAGTGGTGCATCTCTTCCAGCACAGGATGGCCATCTGGAGAGAATACCAGATTGAAAGCTATGAACTGTTCTTTCCTCTTCCCCTAATGCCTTTTCTCCTTTCCTTGGGTAATGCCCCTTCAGTGTGTATTTGGTTTGGTTGAAACGTTCCTGGTGTTTAGCAGGGCTTTCATCAGCTTCGGCGAGAAGTTGGTGGAACCTTTTCCTTCGACGCAACTCCAGGTGCCTAGGTCAGGGAGACTCGGGGGTTGGCTAGCCACTATTTCACTTCTCCTCAGAGAAGAGAAATTCAAGAGTGAGTGAGGTTGTCCAACTGGCCTCGTTCTTGCCTCCTTCCCTTCTTTGTGCGTGCAAAGTTTCCGATGTTATTTTTCTTCCTATTAACCGTGCACAGTTTTTCTCTCAGTTACCCTTTCTTTGGCCGGAAATGTGGAAACTTTGAGCAGAAATGTATTTTAGCTGAGTTGTTGAAAAAAAAAAAATTGAGAAAAATACTTCTGTAAATAGGTAAGACACCTTTAAAACCGAAATAAACAGATTAGGGTATATATGGGGGGAATACCATTTAAAATCTTCATAGTTTTGGAAATTTTGGGCTGATTCTTAAGCCATTAATTTTAGTGCTACCGAGAAGATGTCCAAATGGGCATATTAAAAACAAAACTGAAAAGCAGTTCCAGGACATTATACTGGGTTTGCATTTTCATTGTTTTAGTCAAGTAGCACATTCTAATAATTTCTTCTCCCACTCACCATATTTTCCAGAAGTCATTGTTCCTGCAAAACAAACAAAAAAAAATATCTTACTGTAAATGAGTTACTAAAGTTGGAGGCAAGTCTTTCTACTCTGTTGTGGCACAGGGTTGATTTGTGTAAAATCTTTTTGTTAAAAGCCAAAAAATAAAATCTGTTTGAGGATTTGAAGTCCCTGGATGCTCACTTTAGCTCATCGCTATTGAAGTGAGCGAGCTCCAGGCTTAATTGTTCACTTCCAAATGCAGGGTGGGATGGTGTGTGCGGCAGCTTGCTGTGGCTTTCTCCCCCACATTCCTCACCGCCCCCTCGTCTTCAATCAGACGATGCAAAATTGAGCGTGAATTCTAAATAAAAAAGGAAAAAACACCCGGGTGATGTTCAGATTGCAGAGTGCTATCATTTTGTAGGTGTATAAGAAGCAGCTAGTTAATTATCTTCCTGAGCTTGCAAGTGGAGAAAGAAAATTCCACCAATGAACCCAGAAAAAGGAGGGAAGAGGGCTAGGTTCTGCTTTTTGGTTTAGATTTTACTTGTTGGGGGTTTTATTTGGTTTTGTTTTTTTTTAAAGAAATCATAATGATTTCTGTTCCACAGCAATAGGAACTGTACTTCTTGTGGGATGAGGGGAATGTGAGTAGATCAATATAATTTTACTTCATTTTTCAAAACATTGTTTAGCATATTAATAATACACTTAACTATCTATATGCTACCATGTTTGTTTCCTGTTCTTTATTTACTGAACAAAACCTTCTCGGCTTCTTATAATAACTAGTTTTTTGTATAAAAATTAATGAACTAAATTTGCAGTGTCAACATTCCAGGATTATTTTTTTTTTAAGAGATCATTTGTTGTCTAAGGTTCTCGGAGATAATAAAAAAAAAAGCTTGCCAGGAGGATACCTCGGCCTACTTTCTTTTACGTCTTAGGGAGGGAGAGAGAGCATTTCAATTTTTTTTTTTTCCTTCACATTTGATGCTGATTACAATCCAGAGCACATAGCAAGTATTTCAACAAATAAAAAAAGAAAAAGAAACAAAATCAATTTCGGTCAGGATTCTACTTTGGAGGAGACATTAAAGATGTCACCAGTTTATTCCCTTCCTCTGTAAATCCAGCCCCAGAAGAGACCTTCTGGCGCTCCGTTGCAACACATTTTTGTTTGTCAACGCTGCTTATAAATCGTGCTGATCTCTTCCTTTCTGCGCCCTTTTACCGGGCTCGTTTGACCTGAGCAATTTAGGTTTTTTTGCCGCCGTTGGGGATGTGGCAGTGCTGTCCTTGGCGGGGGAGCTGGGGCGGGCAGGGTGCCTGCGGGTGGCACCGGGAGCGGGATGCCAGCATCACCGGTGTCCCCCCGGGGCCAGCCGGAGCAGGCACGGAGGAGGAGAAGGAGGAGGAGGGAGGAAGGCAAGATGGGAGTCAGCTGCGCCAAAGACAGGTTTTAACAAGCGCCTTGGGACCAGCACAGCCCTGCTCTGGGCGGAAATTTTCGTTTTCTGGGACTTGGGGAAGAGGAGCTTGAAAATGGCTCCTGCGGTTTGCAAGGTAACCAGGTAGGTGCTTAAAGCTGAGCGCAGCCTTAGCAGGCTGATGTGCAGCTGTGACCAGAAAATAATCCCCTTGTAATAACGCGGACGTTTGTCAGTTGGCTTCCTGTAAGAGAAAACTCTATTTTTCCTATTTTCTATTTTTCCTCTATTTTGTCCTCTATTTTTCTGGAAGAAATGTATACCTGTTCAGATGAGAGGTTACCAGCTGGCAGGACACGGGCTGAATCTGGCACCCAGGATGTTTTCATAGAATCATAGAGCGGTTTAGGCTGGAATGGACCTTCAAGACCACCTAATTCCAAGCCCCCTGCCATGGGTGAGGACACCTCCCACTGGCCCAGGTTGCTCAAAGGTTTTCCTACGCTCCATCCCCTCTCTCTGAAATAAAAAGCAGTTGTTTTGTATAGCCTCGCCTTAAAAGGCTTTATCTGCCATCCAGCCCCTGAATGAGCAACCCAACTAGCGGGACACCTAGGTTTTTACGGCACCGGAGGGTTCTGGTGTAGGAGCTGTTGCTGTGTGCTGTGGGGCACTCTGCAAGGTCAGCTTGAGGTTTCCACCTCCGTTAACGGTTGGCATTTTAGTAACTCCTGTATAATAGCTCTTTAAAAGTGGTAAAATAATAAAGCTGCAGCATTGCTTTGCTCACTTCAGCTCATCCCGATTTGCTGGGAGTGCATGGGTGAATTATACGATTTTATTTCCTTTTGTTGTGGAACATCTCCCTTATGTGCCCGATTTCCTCTCCGCGTGCCTGCCGAATGGCCCCCTCCTTCCCAAAGTAGTACTTCGGGAAGTGTCTGGCGAATCTGGACGATTTAGGGTCATCGACCCACCACTTCCCTGCCTAACCCTGTGTGGGGCGTGCCCAGTTTCTGGAGAGCTGGTTTTCCCTTGCTTCCACCGCCTTGGACGGGAATGGCTCTGGGACTGGAGAACACCACGTGCTCAGTGGGGTACTCGATACCTGGTTTTCTTCTCAGGTCTTGGGGGGAGGATGGGAGCAGGTAGAGGAGAACAGTAAAATAAATCACTGATGTAAGGAATTGGCTAAATACGTAGATTTTCCACCCCCAACTTGTGTTTGCCCTGAGAAGAGAACATGAACTGCCTAGGGCTGTTTTGTTTGTAAGCCTCTTAGAGTGGCTAAGCCCCAGTTCGTGGCTGGAGCATGCTATTAACGAGAAAATATCCAATCTTTGTGCCTTCCCTTAAGTTTTGTGTTTCAGGTTACACCTAGTCCTACATCAGCTTGTATTGACTAGTTTTTCAAAGGAGTTTTTCTTTTCATCGGTCCAATTTCTGTTGCTGTTTTTCACTTTAAAACTGCAGCTCGTAACGTTTCATTCAGCATATTGAAAAGACAGGGCAAAAATAGAAGATGACTGTGGAAAGATAAACTTGCAGAGTCCACAGAGCAAGGTTTACCGTAACAAGTTAATTGTGGATTTTTTTTCCCGTTTTTGAGTTTTTAGCACTAAGACCCTCTGATTCCATTGTGAATGTAAATATGTTGGACTGTATTCACAGACTTTGGCTTGTAATAGTAAGTTCTTGGAAAAACAAGCAAGCAAAAAATGAGATACCTTAGTTAAATTAATTAAAAGCTTTAACTTTGCATTTAATGTTCAGGGATACTAAAGAAGGATTTTGAATTTGAAGGAGAGAGTGATTTTTGCAGCCCTGGTCAAAAAGTGGATTTACCAGATAGCATAAAATGGCAGCTGACTTTTGGTCTGGAAGAAGTGCTAGCCTGCGTGTTGTAAAGGAAGGTACGCGGAGATGCTCCAGCGGTGACAGGAGCTGGTGAGGAAGGACAGGCAGGGTGGCTGGAGATAGTGGCTGGAGGTGATGACCCAGATGCACGTCTTTTGAGCTGCATGGTAAAGGGATGATGGTGTTTGGGGAGGCTGGATTTTAAAGACAGGCTGGAAATAAGGACAAGTTTTTAAAGAAGAATGACAGAGTATTGAGTGAAATCCCCTGGCGCACCCCAGAAGAAAAATCTCTTGTGTGTAAGTTTATTGAGAGGCTGATATTTACACATTTTTGCAGTTGATACCCGTTCCGTAGCAGACAAACACTGCCTGCCATTTTACAGTTAATAAAAATGTGCCTCTGTCGATTCCCATTCTTTTGAGTGATCTGGGAAAGAGATCACTCACATAGTGAAGTGGCAGCGCTGCTGATTTGATGGAGTCATCCACGGTGGTAAAGATGAAGATGCAAATGAAAATGCAAAGGATTGCAAAATGACATTAGGTTGCTGTGCAACCATATTATAAAATGACAAATGAAATTCAGAGCGGATAAATGCACAGTGATGTCCACAGGACAGATATTCTAACTTTTCATTTAAATTGAGTTGCTTGTTAACACTTGGGCATGAGATCAGGGGGTCATATATTTGTGTGGAGAAGTCAACTGTATACTCGCTAGCTGTCAAAAAGCAAATAAAACATTAGGAATGTTTATGGCAGAAGTAGAGAAGAACATATCTGTCATCGTACGTGTCTGTGCTGTGCCTTCATCTTGAAGAGTGGGATCAATTCTGGCGTCTTCCTCCTAACTGTCTCTCCCTTCCTCACTTCCACCTCCAAAGAGGATAAAATAGTACTTGCCAAAGCTGCAGAGGTTGTAAGGCTGCGGAATAGCTTTTGTATAAGGAATGGCTAAGTAGATGAGGCCCTGCAGTTTGAAGAAGAGAGACGTGTAAAGCTCACACAGATTCAAAGCACAGTTGGAGAAACTAATGTAGGAGTAATTGGTGAGACCCGTGAGGTTCAAATACAGCTTCTGGGGCGTGCTTCAGAGCTGCGTGGTTTTAGAGTCCGGGACTTACTGTGTGTCCTCTTCTGCTTTTCCTCAGGTTCTGCTCTTGGCTGCTGCTGGAGGCGAGATATTGGGCTGGACTTTTTGGCTTGACTTGTAGGCTGTTTCTTTGCTTCGTTTTTTGTTAGTGTCATCAAAAAAAAAATCTTTTTTCTTAGCCAGCAGCTCTATTTATTGTCCATCTTAATATCTGGAATTGTAAGACCTTCAGTATCTAAAGTCCTACTAAAGATCTAATAATTTAAACCATTTCCATCACGATTACAGGATCTCAGTAGAGAGGTATTTTTTAAGGTATGCTAAGCTTAAGAGAATGAAGCTGGTTTTCAGCAGGGTTGTTGGTACTTTAGGTTCCTCAGTGCCGAATTTATCTAATGACATGATTTCTGCCTTGTAAACTCGGTAGCATTTAAGGAACTCCAGAAATAGAAGAAGAAATTATAGAGCTGTTTGACCCCTCGGAGAACTTGAAGAAAGGCTCTGCGCTGTTGTCTCAGGTGATGAAACATCAGCTCTGGATGTTGTTCAACCTGTTGAACCAGTTTTGTGCCTTTCTGCAGTTGGACGAGCCCTCCCTCAGCAGCCTTGCAGTTGAGGATAAGTGCTTTCGGAGTACCAGAAAGATGGATGGAAAGTTTTCCCCCTGTTTGGCTGGGGAGTGGCTGGCTCGACTGTTTGCTGCTTTGGTGTAGGATCTGTATTTGAGAAAATACAGAAATTAAAGATATCTTTTGGGCCCCACGTGTTGTTATTTTTACATACATTTCTGGTGAGTGGAAAAGTTTATTGGGTTGTTTTGTTTTTGTTTTTTTTTTAAATGCTTGCAGGGGCTTTGCTGGCATTTATTCCCTATGTGTCAGGCTTTTCAAAAATGAATACATGAAAAACACACTTTTTTCCAGGCTTGGGACATAAGATCAGAGGCCAATAATCCTACCGGGGGAGGGAATCTGTCTACAGTGCAGAAGGGATGAGGGTGCTTGTAGGAGCAGCTTGGAGAAGGTGGTGAGCTAGAGCGACTCATGATGGGCTTTGATATTTTGTTTTAGCTTTTAACCCTGATATGGGTTTAAGTATAGGGGAAAAAAAAAAGCTAGAAAGCCAAAATTAAGCCTGGAACAGTGAATGCCCTAGAGGCTGTTAAATAATTATTAAGCACATTTTAGTGATAGTGATCACCCTGTCCTAGGTACACGCATCTGGAATTTGGCAGTCAGTTGGGTCAGAACAATGCTCCAGCATCAGCATAGCAATGGTGTAATTACTGAGCTAGGTGGCTGATTAGGAGCTATGCAAATGAAACTGCAATCAGTACCTGTGTTTGTGCTTTGTTGCAGGAGTGAGACAATGTGTAAATTAATTACCTCTGGTGGCACAGCTCCTGGATCTCAGAAGAACACATAGGGGCACCAAAGCCAGGTGGCTGTCCTGGGGCAGGTGGAAAAGGGGCTACCTGTGAGAAATGCCACCCTCGAAGGGTGGCTTACACCAGGTGAAAAGGTGGCCAGCAGGAGATGTTTCTGAAGATGTTTCACCTGCACTTCTGAATTTTTGTGCTTGGCAGCTCCTGTGCCTGTCCCCACAGGTGCATCTCTGTCCCCTGTATCCTTCTGCCACCAGCGCTGCAAGGGGACAGCCATCCAAAAATCCTCTTACCCCCCCGCCACCACCTCCTGTGCTCAGTTTCTAATCAGTTTCAAGGCCTCATAATAAAAAAATCAAATCATGTAAACAACAACAACAACAAAAAGTGGAAAGCTCCCCAGTGGTAAATTGATGACGTGGTGACACAGGGACTGAGTTTGGGTTCATATGCAAAGCACTTCTGTAATTTATGCGCAAACACCTTGTCAGCCTCATCAGGAGCCCTTGCCATGCTTAAGTAATATATGTGATGGCAAAGATAAAGCTATTATATATTTAATTTATATACAACCTCTCCATTGACTGTTCTATTGTATATACAGTATAGCTGTTCATTGCTGATACTAATTTAACCTGCAGATTACAGATTGTATTTTCAAATATGCAAGCCTCTTCTTTTCTTAAAATGAAGAAGAATAAGAGGAGGATTTTTATCTTCTATTTTCAACGGGGTTATGTAAAGTATCTGTCATGGGTTTTTCATTTTTAAATGCAAATAATTATATATGGCAGGGAGTATGATGAGCATTCAAAGTTGACATTAAAATGAAAATGCATAAAATTTTCCTGAAAAACTGATCAAACAGGTCATTAGTCAAGTATATAATGACTAGTAGAACATTTTAAGATGTTTTAAATCTCATTTAAGATGTTTAAAAAAGTAGTTGATAGTTTTTTAAAATGACAGCTGCTCCTGCATCATCCTACTAGTTGCTAAGAATTTTGAATTCACATAATATTTAAGAGTTTTTCTTCCCCCCGCTTACAGCTATATGAGCAATCTTTAAAACGGGTAGTATCTGACAAACTTGAGATTTAATCTGTTTTACCTTGCATTTATGGTAGGCTGGGGACATCCGTGCTATCAGCTATCAGGCTCCGTGCCTGGCAACCCACTAAGCCGTGGTGCTGGGACTGTCTGAGCCCCAAACTGGAAAGGAGAAACCACAAAACAAACCGTAGGCCAAAAGGTGCCGAGTTCCCACACTGTAAAATTACAGAGGAGACAGAGGGATGGTTTTTCCCTCATATGATCTTTTCCTTTTAATCTTGAGTGCTCCTCAGTAAATTAGAAAAGGGAAATATATGGGGACAGAAGAGTGGTTTCTAATTAAAAGTAGATTTAAATTTGAGTGAGAAAAGTGCCTTGTCTTATGGGTTTCGTGAAGTGCCTTTTTGCTGCTGCTTGCCAGCTCTGTAGGCGTTCATTTTGTGGCAGGAAGGCAGCAGTGGGACCTCAGGGCCACCGAATGCCTTCTCAGGTGCCTGGCTCTGCCAGCTCCTGCACCTCCTGGCCACTGGGTCCCCTCCTTCTGCGGCGAGGGTGGCCGGTGCTGCCTTCCAGCTGTGAGCCCGGGGTGCATCGGGACCCGCTCCCCCAGCTCTGCCCCTCGGGTTTCGGGTTTGGAGGCAGGAGATCCTGCGTGCAGGAGCCTGCCGAGCCCCCGCTCTTCCCGAGGGACGGGCAGGAGGCCGTATCCACCCCACTGCCCCACCAGCTGCACCGCGCTCTCAATTAACCTAATGGGCTCCTTGTACAGACAAGACGCTTGCTGCTTTTTTTTTTTCCCCCCTTTTTTTTTTCCTTAAATTAGCTGGTTGAAGGAAATGTTGGGATTCATCTCAGTTAACCAAAACGCATTAGGACTGCAGTGTTCTTGTTTTAGCAAGTTGTAAAGAGCCTTTCCTCCTCATAGTGAGAGAAGCCCAGCATCCCAGCCTGCTTGCAGTGGGGCATGGGTGCTTCTGCATCCTCCCCAGCTCCTGGTGGGTACCACAGGTGGGCTGTCTCAGGGCTAAACGCTGCCTCTGCTGCTGCCACGCTTCCAGCTGGGATAGAGTTAACTTTCTTGCTAGCAGCTGGTGTGGTGCTGTGTTTTGGATTGAGGATGAGAGTAGTGTTGATAGCATGCTGGTGGTTTTGGTTGTTGCCAAGCAGTGGAGGCTTTTTCTGCTCCTCACACTGCCCTGCCGGTGAGTAGGTGCACAAAAAGTTGGGAGGAGGCACGTCCGGGACAGCTGACCCCAAGTGACCAAAAGGGATATCCCATATCGTATGAGACCATGCTCAGTATATAAAGCTGGGGAAGAAGGACGGGGAGGGTGTTTGGAGTGGTGGCATTTTGTCTTCCCAAGTAACCGTTAGGTGTAATGGAGCCCTGCTTTCCGGGAGGTAGCTGAACACCTGCCTGCCAGTGAGAAGTAGTGAAGGAATTCCTTATTTTGCTTTGCTTGGGTGTGTAGCTTTTGCTTTACGTATTAAGCTATATCTCAGCCCAAGAGTTTTCTCACTTCTACTCTTCTGATTCTCTTCCCCATCCCAACCAGGGGTGGTGACCAAGCGGCTGTGTTGTCCTACTTGCCAGCTGGGTCTAAACCACAACAGATGCTGAAGGATCCTGCCACCTGGGGAAGTGCTCCAAGCTTGCATCAGCTTGGTGTGGTGCATCAGCTTGGTGTGGCTGCCCTTCCAGCCCACCCAGCTGCCTGGGCACGGGTGCTGGAGGCACAAGGCTTCCCTCTGGAAGAGATACAACATGGTTCCAGTAGGACCTTGGGGTGGGCTCGGGTCCCTCCATGTCAAATCTGAGGTCTTCCTCATGCGCTGTGCTGCTCTGCACCATCCGTCCAGTCCTCAGGGCATTTTTTTAATTATTTATTTACTTATCTATACGTGGTGGTCTTCTGATCCTTTCAGAAACACTTCTCATCCAGTGAAACGCACAGCACTTTGTTTCCGATGCGTTAGCCTGGTGGGTTTTGATAGTCAGAAGATGGAGACTTCCACATGAGAGTCTCAGCCCCGTTTCACTTGCTGCCCGAATGTGAGCAGTGATGGGAAACGCAGTGTTCTGAACTTTCGTCGGTGTTTTTCTCAAGCTGTGCCTCCCCCTCAAAAAAAGATATCCCACTGATGATGCTGTTTTCGGTAATACTTCCCAATGCATACGGTGTGATTGCGTTAATGCACAAATGCTGAAGAGTATTTTGTCACTGCAGTTCTTCTGCCAGTGATCTAGATGATGAATGCCAGAAAATATAATTGAAGCAATATCTTTCTTTGTGCCCACTGAAAAACATGCAAAGCGATTTTTAAAATCACTTTTCAGATGTCTTCTGATGGAGTAAGGTAAGAGAGAGTGAGTTTTTTGAGAAAGCAACAAGAAATAACTGTTGCCACCTGAAGCTGTTTGGCTGGAGGTATTTTTGGGATGACTCAGCCATAAGGCCCGAGAGTTGTTCTTGCCTTTAACTGAAGGGGAAAAAAAATGCTGACGTTTTCCTTCCAGCTGTTTTATTAAATATGTGAATATAAAACCCTAGCCCTTAAGGCAAGATATGAACTCATATTTTTTTAAGTTTTGACGGAGTAGCCTGTTCCTAGCGTCCAGTATGGTGTAAATCTGCTAATTTTCCACTTACCCATAAACAAAGTACATGAGATTAAAAAAATAAAACCAAAGCCCTTTTTATTGTTTTAGAGCCGCAGTTTTGTATCTTCATCAAGAAGCCAAAAACCCCAAACTTTTTATAGTGATACAGATACATGCAAAGATGGACAATGAAAAATATTTGTGTTTGGGCATTTTGCTTATATTTAATGAACGTTTCCCACCCACCACCCCCACGTGAGCTTTCCTGGTGGCTTAAAAGTAGTGTTCCTCAGTGACAGCCACTCCATTCCTCTGTGTGTTGTCACTGTACAGGGCGACTGGTTCAGCAGGATTAAGTCATCTCATCACTGTGGCATGGGGACTCTCTTTTGTGGACAAAAAAGAGAGGAGGTTTCTTACATGCTTTTTTTAAAAAAACAAAAAAAAAACCCCAAAACCCACACACAACCAAAAAACAAAACCCACAAGTGGAAGATTTATTTTGCTCCAGCTTAAATTACTGTCAGGAGTTACTGGTTTCATATTTTGCAAACCTTACACTTTTCACTATTTCTGCTTTCCTTGCTGAAATTGCTAAACCTTTATTTTTTTTCCTTAACTGTCCATCTGAATAAGGCCTTTAAATGTTTTGTTGAAAATCCCTTGTAAACGTGTTCAAGTTTTTATGTGTTGATATGATGAAGTCTTTAAAAAAAAGATCTTTATAAACTACATTTTATTTGTGGTGTATATATCTCTCAGTGAAGATAAAAAAATAGAGAATATAAAGCTGGTGAAAAATCTGGTTTATTTTTTCATTTAGAAACCTACCACAGCACCACCGTATCTAACTCAGACTGTTGGTATCCATTTAATGATCTATCACAGCAGGAGGCGTGTAAAACAAGAAGCATATTTTACTGTGTGCCAATCTCTTTCCTTGCGTTCCTAAAAAGCACAGTTACATTATATATTTAAAACCCCAAGGAATTTGATGATATTTTCACACAGCACGTACCTGCTGTGAGAGCAGTGTTGGACAATGATGTGAAAAGGTTTAATACTGGAGTAAGAAAAGCCATTGCACCCATATTATTTCATTTTATTTTACACAAATACACATACATACATGTATGTGTGTGTGTATATATGTATAACTGTTCTATGATGTTACCTGTACTTTTCTTTTTTGTGGTATGCCCCTGGCTGGGATAACCAAGGGCTGGCTCCATGGCTTGTGGCACTGCTATCACATGGAATCTCCTCTGCATACATACAGGAGCACATACAAAGATTTCCTCTTCTGTTGTTGTTCTGCTTTTCCCCCTTCAGGAGGCACTTAGTGACAAGCGTCCCATCTCAAATCAGAGTGTCTGTCACCATCATCATTTGCAGAATAGACGTGTGCTGCTCTAGAAGGCTGTCTGCCCAAGGTTGGGGACATTAGGATAGGTCTTATAATAATCTAGTTGCCAAGAGATGTACTATTCTGTCATTTTATGGGAAATAAAGAGAGTGGCATGCCTGTCATGTATTACAAATTTCCAGTAGTTAAATTATTTTCTCTTACCCTAGTAGAAGTAAATACTTCAGAGATAAAGAAATGTTTCCTTTGTAAAATTTCAGAGTAGACAGTATCTTCAGTATCACAGGTTTAAATCCAAAATAATACTTAATCAAGTGAGTATTGGATCAGATTATATTATTGGCAGTTAATAGTGGAGTTTGCAGTTTTCAGTTCCTCCTGGGTTTTGCAGATGGTTTTTGTGTAATATGTTTTTGCTTATGAGGAGTTTCCAAAGGTGTGTACTGTTAGTAAATCTATAATATAATTATGACATAATGTGGTACATTGTCTGAAATAATTCGCCTCAAAATGTTTTGCGCAAGGCCAATTTAATGAGACAATGACTGGATAATAGAAATTTGATGTTAGCTGGTGAGTTATCCTTGGGGGCTGTCGGAGGAGCCGGGGGGGCTGCGTTTGGGTGTCCCTGGGGTGAGGGGCTGGCTGCCTGCTCTCCCCGCCTGCTCCCAGGCAGTTCGGGATCACCTGGTTCTTCCCCCCGGCCCGAAACGCAGCGGGTTGTAAGGTATACACCCGCATAGGGTCTGTAGTTGTGAAACGCAGCAGGCTGGGGAGCACCTGCCACCAGTTTCGGTCAAGGGTGTTAAAGCTCCCTTGGTGCATAAGAAGAGCGGGTAGCTGTGAGATACAGGTGGTTCCCGGGATGCAGTCCTCAATCAGACATTTAGCTGGCAGTCCCATGTAAATACCCGTGCCTCATTTACAGCCAAAATCAATGTCTCTGTGGTTTCCAGAACCAACGCTGGGTTTTTTTTTTTCTCCAGTGTTCGTGATGCTCGAAAGTGTTCTGTACACGCCTCTCTAGGAAGGAAGACATATGTGCAACAGATATAATTCATTGGGGAAAGTCGTTCAGGAGATGCAGAAGCGCAGGAGGCTTTCTGGATGTGCACCAAGCATATCTTTACCTAGCTATTATTTCTGTTATCTGTGATTCTTTGTTTGGGCTTACAGTCTGACGAAGAAGTGGTTGGGAATTTCTGATAGGAACTCAATTTTTTTAAATTTTTTTTAAATAAGAGAATTCAGCTAGGGAGATTAAAGCATTTAATCTTTCTGGCAATCTAATGTAGCATGCTTCCAAAATACTTCAGTAATTTTTCTCTATAAAATAGGATGATCATGAATTTAAATGCATACGTTTGTTGTAGCATTTATGTGAAATACGGAGCTAATTCTTTTAAATAATGAAACTGCAGTTGTCTATGTACTTACGTATACATTTCAGTGACAAATCTCTTTACATCCTCTCAAGAGGTAAACACCATCTCTTGTGTGTTAGGTATATCTCTAAAAAGAGTGAAAATGAGTTTTCTAGCCAGTCTGTGGTTTTTTTTGCTTAATCTTGCAGCTCCATTTATGGGGTTAATTTGTTGATATTTATTTTTTCTCCTGTGTGTTCATGTATTTAATCAAATGTCACTCAACTTTGTAAGTTGCTCATTGCATCACCTTCCTGTAAAGCAATAATCTGTGGGAAAACAGTGTAAGATTGTTAGATACACTTTTCTCTAATAGCATTAGTGGCACATGTATATAAAAGATGCTTTGTTTATGTTTCCTATTTTTGTTAGAAATGGTTATTTACAGCACTTTCTATAAAAAAAAATGTATTGATAAATGATCAATCATTGTAAATGATAACATACAGTATTTCAGCTGAAGCTGAAGCTGAAATCCAGGAAGATGTTAAATATCAAATCTTTGTTGTTTAAAATGTGTAACTTGGATGGTAAAGACCCAGCGAAGGGTTGTTCTCTTTGAGTTGCTTGTCTTTGTCTTCAGCAGCCAGTAAGTCAGTACAAAAGAGACCGGGTATAAAAACTTCTCTTTAAATATATACGTATGTCTCACTAACCTCAGAGGAGCAAGGGAGAAGTTGGGCTTTTAAAATTGCGGTGGTGGTCTTTGTCATTAGCAGTTCCATTTGCTCGGGCTCTGGGGGTCTGCCCGGTCACCATCCCTGTGAGATGTTTTGGTGCGTTCTCTGGGACGGCGTACAGGAGAGAAATGATTGAGCTTTAGCGAGGAAGGGAAACTGGTACTAGTCTTGAGAGGCAGAAACGCAGAACTGGAGCGAGCTGCTGAACAAAACTCGGTCTTGGAACCGATTTGTTTCAGTTATAATGTTTTGGTCCTACTGAGAAAATAATTGGAAAACAATTTCAGACTTCGACTGTGAACAAATGGTTCCAACGTACTTGAGTGGTTCAGCTTATAAATATTAGAGAAGTCATTTAAACCCACTGATTTAAAAGTCTGTTGAAGAAGGAATCATTTTCTCGAAACTTTGTGTTTCTAGACGTAAAAGTCAGACACGTAATGGCCACCATGCTTGTGAAGAATGAGGTGAGGACTTTGCAGAGCTTTGCTCCTCCTTCTACGCTGAGAAGTCTGTTATTTCCAGAGTTGTACCAGCCCAGGCAGAGAGGTTTGGGGTGAATCCGGTTATGTTCTAAATTGCGCTGTGTGGGAATTTTGGGTAGTTTCACAGAGGAATAAGCACAGGGCTACTGCTCACCCCCCACTACTCCCGTGTGAGAGTATCGTCTCTGCTGCTTCACGTAGCAAATCCTGTTTGCTCTTTGTGTCCCCGTGTTTAACGCCGCATTGTCTTGTTCTAACAGGGTTTTTTCAAAACCGTATTAAAATACTCTGTAATGCACCATAATACCTATTCCAAAGAGTCCCCTGACTGTATAAATTATTACAGATGGTATGAAGCTACGGCGGGATTAGCTGTTGACTGCAGATCCAATGCCAGCGCTTTTCTGTCTGCAGTTCCGTGTAATTTAACATGTCAATAGCCTTGCTGGTAAAACACGATAAAATTTTATATGACTGTATTACTCATAATGTACTGCATATTTACGTGTGAATGGTATCACTCCTAAACATAAACAGATAGCTCAAGACAGATTTCAGTAAATGACTTTCTAAAATCTTGGGGGGTTTTATATATGTATTTTAATAATGATGTCTCTTTCTTGCAGATAAAATTGAAGAAGCACAAAAACAACTTAATGGAACAGAAGACCAACAGAGAGGTAATAAACAAACCCCAAAAATGAAATGGAAAAAAAAGAAAAACCAGCGCATTGCGATGCTAGAGGCTGATGGGAAGCCTTCCTGCATGAACGGCAAGGCTCCATCGGGTGCTGGGTGAGGCCCCGGGGCCCATCCATCTGCGGGTCAGGGGCTGTGATCTGTGACACCCCGACTCTGCTGAGACACAAAGGCTTGGTTTTAACCACCCGAGTAGCTGCGTCGACCTTGATGAGACACGGCCGAAGCTGTCGCGTTAGGGATGCCCACCAGTTACTGACTATCAGCCTGTGCTAACCGTTTGGTTCATTATGTGATTTGCCTAATCATTAATAACCATGTTCGGTTTATGGCGAGCAATATGTGATGCTTTCTAGCAGATGCCGAAGGGGGTTTGATCATCACAGGTTATTTTAAGAACCAGACGACCTGTGACAGATTCAATCTGTGCGTTGGAGCTTGGAAAGCTGGTGGAAAGTCATTGCATTTCAAGGCTGGCTGACTGCGGTGGTACCTGTTTGCTTGTGTGATAAAGCTCATCTGCACACCCGCAGAGGAGCCCAGAGAGACGTTGGTGGGGAGGAGCCCAGACAACACCTTGATGGGCTATTCCCGGGCCCATCAAGAGAGAGCCGTGAAAGGTCCATGTCCACAAGCCCAGAGGAGCACAGAGGCAGGTGGAAACACAAATTAAGGACGCAGAAAATGAGAGACTCTGTCCAGTCCCCTCTCAGGGCTGTCCCAGACATGTCCAGGCATGAAGCCCATCACCGCAAGCTATAGGGAGCAGCTCTCTGGATTGCTTTTTGGACTAAGGGCAATCATAAGGGTGTGAGACATGTCAGGGGATGCAGGGGAAGAGCCTTATGGGACTGCACAGTGCTTGTTATGGGATGCCTGGGGGAGGAACCAAAGGTGGGAAAAGTGGAGGAATTTGGGTGACGTGGGCAGGAACAAATGTGGGAAGTAGAGGGATAACAGAATAAAAGGGTCTGTTTGCATACTAGCAGGTGCTGGCCAGGATGCTTATCTGGTGATGCTCTGCTCCTGACCAACAGCATCTCCCTGTCTCCTCATTAAACTCCTCGTTAAACTCCACCTTCAACTGTTTTCCAGTGAGGGGATCTTTACTGCCTGGGTGTGTATGGGGGTCTGTGGCGCAGTAGCTGGAGTGAGTGTGGGAGATTGTTAGCAGGGATCAAGCTGGACGAGACAGCGTGAAATGGGCTGAGGGCCAGGATGAGTTTGGTGGTCTCTAAATGTCAGCCCTGGGTGTGGGAGCAGCTTTGTCTCTGTAGGGGTGAGAACACGGGGGGACCAGCTTTGTGTGTGTGTCTGCCTGTCCACAGCCTCGAGGGCTCATACATCCAGGTGGCAGCAACTGGGGAGACTGAGGCTACTGGGGAATGGCTGGGGATGGCTACTGGGCAGACTGAGTGTCTGAGCCCAGCTGCTGGAGGGGTACACCTTGGACATGTAGATATATTCACATTAATGGACTTCCATCCTGCTCAGCTGGAGTGGGAAGCGGAATGATGCTGTGAGTGTTGGTGTGAGCGCTCCGAGTGTCTGTCTGGGATCTGTATGTCCAGCCATATATACGTGTGTGTATGTGATGTATCTGTGTGCTTTGTGTAGATGTGCCTGTTGGAAAAGCATGTTCAGCCTCGCTACTGGTTGGATCTGGGGACATGGAGCAGCAGCAGCCTTGCCTCTCTTGGGCTGCCACATTCGGCTTGAGATACTTTCCTCTAAGCATGCCCTGTGTCAGTGCTTTCTCTTCTTCTGGGTAGGCATTCGTCTCTGGCAGTAGGGGGATGTTGTTCTGGCCTGTGACACATCTATAAACACTGTCGTAAATTGTTGGTGCTCTGTCCTGGAATCAAAGTTTATTATCTTTTGAAACAATGAACTTCAAAGCTTTTGGAAGATTAGAGAGCATAAGAAATACCCGAGCGGATCTCAGCAGGATCCATCTGGCCCAGCATTCTGCCTTCAACGGAGGCAATAGGACGTACTGTCCAAGGACAGCACATAAGCCTGGCCACATTCTGCAGTCTGTTCCCCCTGTGCTGTCCACGGACACTGAATTAGGGATGTTTGCCTCGTCCCTTTAGTAGCTAGGCATTTTTGGACCTGTTATCCATTAATCCTTTTGATTAAATGCTGTTTGCTTCCAGCATAGTCAGGCAGCATACTGCAGAAGTTCACGACCAATCTCATAAAAAAGTACATTATTTTACCTTTTTTTCTCAATTTCCAACTAGTTTCAACAGGTGTCCCCCGGTTCAAACATTGTGCAGTTTGTTAAATAGCAGTTCCACATTCACCTTATCCACTGCCATTGTGATATCATGAACCTCGTCCATGTCCCGCTTAGTGTTCTTTTCTCCAAACTCATGACTGGTTTAGTTTTTTGAGGGATGGGTTGATACAAACTGTCTGGTACGGGCACCAGGACTGTGGTGTTGCTCTATGTATTTGTAAAAGGTGGAAGAGAAAAAAAAAAAAGTGTCTAGGTGGTAATAGCAGTCCTTCAAACACTTTTCAACAAACTAGACCTTCTACTAAATAGTTTGGACATGGTTTTGTTTAGTGGAACATAGATAAGTGGAACTGTCATCCAAACAGAAAAAAACTTGTGTGAGATATGCCTGGTCTGCTCTTGCTGCTGTTGGTCTCACAGAAGTAATATTGGTCTGGATTATTCTTTTGTGATGGACATGTTGAAACTAAAGATGAGCTAACCTCTGCTTTCAGGCGTTTGTTCTCACATGTGGCCCAGTAGCACCTTTGCACAAAGGAAGACAACTTCTCTACCGTAAACTTAATGGTGTTCTCTGAAAAGGATGGGGTTGCAAAGATTTATGGGATGGTGGCACTCGGCTTTCAGCCAAGTCAGAGATTATCACTTCATTTTTGACTCCTAATCTAAATTCATATGGCTGACAATTGAAAAATAAATTTCTACATAGAAAATTGATACAGAAATAACTGAGATAATAAGGCTACTCTTTTCAAATGAAAGATGTTCTCTGCCATTTTTTTTTACTTCTTAAAGGTCTGAATAGGTAGATTTCTTGGTAATATGAAGTAAAGGAAATTATTTATTTGAAGCTTCAGAGTCTTAAGGCCACTGTAAAAAAGAAACTATATGTTTTGAACTAAACAAGTAAACAAAACTGTGTGCATATTCACATAAGTTATTTTAAATCACAATCCAGCGTATACAGATTCACGTGAAGTATGGTTGTTTATTTTTCTTCTTTGTTCATGTATTTTGTCTTTCAGTTCATCTAGATCACTTTAGATTTGTTTATTCCCTATCCAAAATGACCAGGGAATGTAATTTTGTGGGATTTATCATATTAACTACTGCTCTATCAGTACCGGAGCTGTCAGTTGCACAGCATATTTGCAAGGAGGAATTTTTCATAAGTTTAATCATCTGTGTTTCTGCTGACTAGCATTGTGCACTGATCAGTCATAACTTTATACATGTGTGGGATTTAAGTTAAATTTAATCGACTGCTAAAGGATATGTATTTAACACCTCATTTTGCCGTTAGCTGTAGTAATCCAATTAAGTGCAAGTTGGAATAGGTCTCTATAAAGCACAGAGACAGTAAATGAGCAGACGTAGTTTTCAAGTTTGCAGACTTTTGTTATTTAATATATAGTTGCAACTGGAAGACATACTTTTTTTTTTTTTTTGGAGTGATAGTCCACAAATACATTCAGATTATGGATATTCACATGGCCTGCCACTTGAGGCCAGAACCATGTTCCTTAGGGGCCATCCTCACCTTCCTGCTCAGTGAGTATGTAAGGTGGATAATTCTTGTGCCATTTCGTTTTCTCTCAGCTTCCCAATTGCTGCTATGAATTTTCAGCAGGAGAAGCTGTGCTTCTCTTTAGCTTTCCTGATATCTGCCGTGGCTGCTTTACACCCTGGGTGTACCCCTGCTTTGGGGTTGAATTTCATCTTCTAACACGTGCAGGGTTTCATCAGTGTGATGGAGAAGGTCTTGCTCCCAATGAGTGCTCTGCATGGTGTTCTTTAAAACCTGATGGTGAGCTTGAACTACAGGACATTTCTCCTTGAGAAGGCAGTGAAAGCTTTCTCCGATATGGGACCCTGTGGGTGTCATGGGTTGGAAGGCATTCAGCCAAATCTGACTGCTTTGTCTTTGATCTACCACTGGCCATCCTCCTAAGAAAGCCATCCCAAGAAAGTCTCTCTGTCTTCTCCCTTCCAGACTGGTAAAGTCAAGTCCTCTCAGATCCTTGTGATTACCACAGAGGCTTCTGATTTGGTCATCCCCAGAACCAGTTCAGCCACTGAAGGCCAATACGAAGCGCTGTAAGCATTTGTTTTCTTCTTTATCTGTTGCAGCAGTTCTGCTGCCTGTCACAGCAGTCTGGGTCCCAGGTACATCAGCTCCACCAACACTGTCATTGCACCAGCTAGGACTAGTGGAACTAACTTGGTTATCTCTGTACTTGGCACCAGTGATGCTAAGACTGCCGTCTAAATCTCTACCTCGGCTTCTGAAACTGTCTAGGGAACTACCAGCAACACCAAGATTCACCATAAAGTAGATGGCAGATCCCCAGAAGAGCCATCTCATGGCCTGATGTATAGTCTGCATTGCCCACTGATCCTGGGGTCTCTTCTGGCTCTTGTGAGTACTATGCTGGACTCAACTACATCATTTCAAATAACTGCTTCTTGCCGTGACACAGCTGAAAGGATCTGTGATAAATGGCTAGATCAGATGGAAGATGAATTTCCTCGTTCTGCTTCTCATTCATGGCGATTACTGCATCCTCAGAGTGTGAGGTGGTCAGGGATGATCTGGGAACACACCTGTGTTCCTCAGCCTCATTGCAGTTTAGACTTGTAGACTGTCATAGCTATTTGTCAGGTATGAATTCATCCCTCTGAATAAGGGAAGATTTGCTTATTGTACACCACCTTTCCTTCAAGG
Organism: Xenus cinereus; assembly: GCA_025774025.1. NCBI lineage: Eukaryota > Metazoa > Chordata > Aves > Charadriiformes > Scolopacidae > Xenus > Xenus cinereus. The sequence continues at coordinate 68,369,577 of JAOXJK010000012.1, read as the reverse complement.
TCTACGCTCTGTAGCACGGACCAAGATCGATGTTCTGGTGGCTCTCTCTGTTACAGCGCTCCTGGTCTCGCCACCAGAAAAGACGTCATAAATCACAGAAAGGGATAAGTTGTCAGTTAAGTTTCAGATCAGTGTGTTACATTGATCCTCCCCAACTCTGATACAGTGAGTACTTGTTTTGGAGTACCCACTTGAGCTGAAGGGATGAGGTATGTCCTTAAGCTGTCTTAAGGTCCATTTAGCACCTATTTGAGTCTGTCATTTGCCTATCAACCAAGATGCTATACTTTCTCACTCCCATCATTTTCACAGTCTTTACAGAGCATTTTCAGTTTCTTGCCTGCTGCTGGAGATGCTGCATGTGGAATTTGAAGACTGTGCTATGTATTCTCCTGCATCCTTTGTGTGGATTTCTAGGTTGCTTTCACCTTTTCCAGAAGTCCAAGCTGTTGTGACAGATCTATCTTGATGATGGAGTTCCCCTCCAGAGGTACCACAAGTTTCTCCCTAAGACAGTATCAGAATTTCACCCGGATCAGTTCTCTTGCCATAGTCTCATGCTTCGATATTAGTAGCGCCCTCTTCACTTGCATCCTTAGATACAGAGACATTGTCGTCAGGTCCAAGAGTTTTATCTGACTCGATCAGTGGTTGTTTAAATGGCAGCAGGCTCTGTCTGTATTTGCTGAGAACCACCAAAACAGAACTATTCAAAGCCCTGGTTTGGACTCTAGCAAGGTCCAAGCAACTTCTGGAGTGCAGTTGAAAAATACCTGTATTTCTGTCTGCACTTTCAGCGGGCTCTAATCTGTCTCTGAAGCCTTCAGGTTGACATGGCTTTTGGTGGAGCGGCTCTGTAGTCACTGTTTGCCTGCAGGACTCTGTCCATTCGCTGGCCTACGTCCACGTATAACCGTGTGGAACCACCCAGCGTGTGGATATGCATTCGAGCTATTGCGGAGGGAAAGAGTCAAGAAGGGAGAGATTACGTTCCAGCAGCGAATATTCTCCGAGATGCACAATCCACATGCACATATGTTCCCCTCCCACACTCGCAGTCCCTTCAAAGTAGTGTGTTGGCATGGAAGAGAGGCAGCTGAAATTAAATGCCCTTTACCTTGTTTGCCCATCTGCTGTTTTTTTTCAACCGGAATATTATTTTTCTAGTAAATTGAACGGCGCTGAGATTTAGGTGAGGAAGTTTGTCGTTATAAATGGAAGCGTGTGACATTAGTTCAAAAATGTAGATTCTGCTGCAGATCCGTGGAAGACAGATTTTGTCTCTTCTGAGTTCTTCTGAACCCTCCCATTATCATCCCTCCTGTTAAATGAATGCACGTTATTGATAAAATTATAGAGGGAGTTTCGAATCCATTATTATAAATATACCAGCATTCTCCCTAGATAAACAAGACACTGCGTATGTCTGACCTTAAAGATTGATGCCCTTTTTATGTCGCCACGTCCCAGCTTACAGCCGACTCTCATCGTCCCACCATCTGGCTTCAAAGGAGCAGCCAGATCCCTTCCCTCCTCTCCCCGTCCCGCGTCCTGCCACCGCACCTCTCCCTGCCAAAAAGCAGGTGAGAGCACTGCGTGGGGGTGATGGACCCTGCTCCCCAGGTCTGGGCTGAGGTCAATGCTGTATTATTCCGTTCAAGTGGAAATGGGAAACTGAATGAGAAGGGGAGAGATCAAACAAAAAAGTCTGGAAACGTGGTACGATTTACCGGCTTAAGAGTGACCTCATCCTCCACAGATGTTTCCCTGATTTTTTTCCTGTAGGTTTGCAAGCATGTGAGCTTTCTGGATTCTTTGCTGCTGTGGTACCCATGTACTGTCACTAGTCCAAAACATATTCTTTCCATTTTTTATTTGTAGGAAACCATGCCTTACTTTTTGGGCAGGACATGAAACTGAGATCCAAAGTTCCGTTTGATTCTTTTCATCTTTCTGTCCTTATCTTCAGCAGCCATATGGGCTAGAAATACAGTTGCTCTAAATGGAAGTATGTAATCTTCAAAAGTTGCAAGTTACAGTAGTGTCCTGTTTGCTTCTTAACGCTGGTGAGAGGATTATCTTGCCTTTTTATATTTCTGTTGACTTACACCAGAGCTACCTACCTTTTACTTTCCAAATGTTCAAAAATACGAGCTAGCAGTGGTATCTCATGCAATTCAGTTTTGTGCATTTTCTTGATGTCTGATTTCATGAAGTGTTTGCATCTACATTAAAACATGTCAATACATGTGCCTGAGAGGTAATTTATTTAAATTGTTCTGTGTACGTCAAACTATAAGGCTTTAAATCAAGACAGAATTATCTTCCTAAAATATTTACAGCAGCTAAGACAGTCGTGATTGGCTTAATGCAGGAACTGTTTGTGTCTGTAGCTCATGTCATGCAAGATCTCGTATTTTTCCAAGTCCCATCTAGTCTTAAGATCTCTGGTGTTTTCACGTTGATGGAGCATCACATGCTGTTAATAATAACAGTGACGACTTGAAAGATTCTTTCTGTCTTCAGGCACATTCAGTGCAGGGGTTTGTGCCTGCCAAGGACAGTGAGAAAACTCCCCTGACTTCTGTGGGAGCAGGAATAGTCTCTGCTGTCATTTAACCTCATTTTTCATTGCTTTTGTCTTCAAAAGTTAAGCACGTTTTAATGTCCTCGTTTTACCAGTGGGGCAAACTGATAAAAATGGAGATGTTTACATGTTCTTTGCTCTGAGAAACAACGTTAGAACATGGGAAGTTTTCTGGCTCCTGTAAACCTCCTGGGTTGTGAGTCAACGTCTCTATCTGTTACTTCTATTTTCATTTTCTTTGGTTAGTACATTTAGTTTAGACTACTAGCAGCTGAAATCTGCTTGGTAAATCCATTGCTGGTGCTAGACACAGCAAGAACTGGTATTGTTTTGACAGGCAGACAAACAGATTTACAGTTTTAAATTGAACATTTCATCCTTTGGAGCTATTATGAGAACTTGGTTAAAGCATTAATGGGATGTTAAAGTAATAGTATTTTGACTTTTTCTGACAAGTATAGCAAGTTTTTTGAGTGACAGTTCAGCAAGAGATTCCAACCTGCAAGTATCATTTTCAAAGGGACATTATACAAATTAACTTTGTAAAACAATTGTCAAACAAGCTTCTTCCTGATAGCAAGTGGAAGGTGGCTATTCCAAATCGTGGTACAGTGTGTTGTGAAATCAGGGGCTATGTTTTCAGATGCAGTAACGTTTTGGGCTTGGCCATGCTGTAATGAATAGAAGGATTTCTTGCAAGTTTCTAAAATGTGAGGCCAGAACAAGCTTATTTTTGTGGTGGGAGGGTGCCGAGGTAACAAATTAGTTAATTCAAGAGGCATACCTACGCGCATGTAGTAAATGCAATAGGTTGCTAATTTTAGTTGATGTGAGCTGGGAGCAAGCCAGTTGTGGAAATGCAAGATTTTTCACTTGTTCACTTCCTTGTAGTCTGCCTTGCTTATGAGTAATGAGTGTTTTTTTAATGCTTTCCAGATACTCCTTTAGCTCATTTGTCCTTCTTCTGAAGGGAAAGCGTGATATATAAATGGATGGTGAGTTAGGTGCAGTGTACCACTCCCTGGTAGTTACATGCTACTGGCTGACCTGGATGGAACCTCCTAAAAATGTGGCATGGGTGTATGTGTGGGAGGGAGGCAAGAGAGACTGTGCCCCTCTCTGGAAAAGGACAAGCTGCTCCGGAGAAAGCAAGGAGCTCTGAGGAGCTCAGGGGTCTCAGCGCTGAGGACCTCCCACTGATGCCAAAGCAAACCTACTCTGGGGGGAGATCCCCATTCCCACCTCTGGCACACCAGAGCGAGCTTCCATGGTTAGGACATTCCTCATGTCTAGATTTCCATTAAGTCACCTTCTCCTGCTTTTGTCATGTCCACAGCACCATTTAGTCCTTGGAGAAAGAAAGGCGTGCTGTGTAGGACTTTTCCTACTCACTTTGCCAGAGCTCCTATTCCTTTCTCTGTTTTTAAATAGTATGGTTGTTAGGTCTGAGCTCTTTGCTGCTCTTCATTTCTCTTCAGTTGCTACAGGCAGTATGGAAATTGCTCCATTTGATCCCTGCTTTTCAAATGGAAGATTATATTAAAGAAATGCAGAGAATATGACTAAGGAGCTTGTTCTGTTTGAACATCATTATGTGCAAAGAGAGTTTAGTTAGCATCTTGTTCCTTTCATTTCTGTTTTTTCCCCTCAGACTCATGTTTGGGGATTTTATATTCAGTATCTCATCCAACCAGATAGCAGTTGCTCGTTGCTGATAACCCTTAAACTGGTTGCTGTTTCATGAGCCATTCCATAATTCTGTTTTAATGGTCTTTCTTTTGCTGTGTGTAAGGGATAGAAGTTGTTCTAATGATTTATTAGCCGAATCCTAACTTCCCAGTAATAAGTGATAATCCTTAACTTGGAAACAGATAATTTGGTTGTGAAACTGTTCACAACATTGCCTGACGTTCTAGGAAGATTTCCAGATGTCCCTGAGGCATTTTAGTTAATTTCTGGCAACATGCTTTCTCTAGCTGGTTATATTTAAACAGCTTTATTCTTACATGGATAACTGGGTGGAACTGGTTTCTTATTAGGCTGTTACTAGGAGCTCGTTAATTTGGCTTTGGGGAGGCATCCTGGCTTTTTTCATGTGTTCAGAGTGCCCAGCAAGGAAGAACCTCTCAGCCTAGGATTGCTGGTGATGTTAGCTATCATAATGTTATCTCTTATACTCTCATAAAGAAGATCTTTCTTGATCTCGTTAGCGTAAGGTAGTTACGTCCTTACACCCCATCAGAAGTCTCGCCGTCAAGGTTATCTTGATGTGAGTAGCCGTGACTTGAAAAGAAGCCGTGAGAAAGGCAGCCCCAGAGTGCAAGGTGTCATTTACTCTTTACCTGTCCCAAGGCCAAACCAGAGTTGGCAGGCTCTCACCCCTGGGATGAAACTGTATCACAGGGGAGCTCCCTGATAACTCCAAGCTGCGTGCCTCGGGGCGAAGGCGTCTCGCTTACCTCATGCTAAAGAGTTAGTGTACAATTTATAAAGCTCTGCCCTCGATAATGGTGCCACGGTATTTCATGAAGTGCGTGAGGAGTAGCCCACAATGGGCTGTTCTCGGTGGCTGCACCTTTAGACCTATCATGTCCTTTATTTCACTGACTAGGTTGTATATGTTCTTGGGGAAGAGACTTTTATGTTTTGAATTAATGAGTGCGATACTTGTGTATCTACCTACCCTGGCTTCGGTCGGTCCAGAAAGTTATTCTGCCCTTTCAGCTTCAGTGTCTCTGTGCAGCTCAGACTCTGGTGATAGAGATGCCGAGGCGTGGGGTCTGAGTAGCCTCTTCCAAACTCCCATCCCAGCTCTTGACTCTCTAAGGCTGCTTTGAAATATAGGCAGGCCTATTATTTCAGGAAAATGTTACTTAAAAACAAGAAATACTTCTTCCTTTTCCCAGTGTTACCTTCAAAGTGACAGTTCATTCCTGGTAATATAGAATTTGTGGAAACAGTAGATTGCATAGTTTGAACTTTACATTTTGTACTCAACTTGATTAAGCAATTTTTGCCTGTTCTTAATTATTACTTGCTTTTGGTAGCCAACAGTAGGGGCATTCCTTGGAACATATTTATTTGAAAACCTCTAAGTTGCATACGAATAGAGCTAGGTGTAAAGCCGCTCCAGCCACATCTGTAGTTACACTAAAGCATCAGGTGGAGCAAACTGAACGTTTTTAGATTGCATTGCTTCTGTGCCTGTTATTTTTGCCATCAGTGAGATGAAGCGTGAGCAGAATTTACTGATGTGATTTGTTTCATGCTGGAATTTGGGAATGGGAAAAGGAATTGAGCAACAAGAAAGCTGAAAAGCAGGATTCCTGGGGGATGCTATTCCCCGTGTAGCTGGAGAGTGTATCATCAGTATGTGTTCTGATCCGGATGAGTTATTCAGATGAAGAACTATAGAAGCATGCAAACAGTATTTTGGGTATAAATGTGAGCAAAAGTGCCTTGCAGACCTTCAGCTTTATGTATTCCAATCTCATAACAACAGAAATTGATGAAAACTGTGCTAAAATTACTATGATAAAAAGGTTTCTATTATAAAGTGACTAGATCTGGGGACAAGGGGAGAGCAGTGGATGTCATTTTTCACCTTAACAAGGCTTTTGACACTATCACTATATTCTTGTGTCCAAGTTAGGGTGTTAAGGTCTGGATAGGTGGACAACCAGAGAAGTAATAAGCCTGGTTTCAACTGGTACAAATGCAAATCCCTGCACCTGGACGGGAGGAGCCCGCGCAGTGAGACCGGCTGGGGATTGACTTGACCAGGGAGCAGCTCTGTGGAAAGGCCCATGGTGGTGTGGTGGGCAGTGAGCTGGGCATGAGCCAGCAGCACAGCTGGCAGCAAGGGAGGCCACGTCCTGGGCTGTATGAATGAAAGTACAACCAGGAGATCAAGGGAAGGGATTATCTTCCCCTACTCAGCAATCCTTAGACAATGTTTTAGATACTGTGTCCAGTTTTGGGCCCCCCCAGTGCAGGAGGAACATCAGAAACCTGGAGTGAGTTCAGCATTGGGACAGCATAACCATCAGGGCTGGAACACTTTGCCTGTAAGGAGAAGTTGAGGGACTGGGGCTCACTCAGCCTTGAGAAGAGGTGGTTTTTGCGGGGGGGGGAGGGTATAATGAAGATGGAGTCAGGCTCTTCACAAGGAAGTATGGTGGGAAGATGAGAGGCAATAGGAGTAAGTTGAAACAAGAGAGGCACGGACTGGCTTGTTCTCCATGAGGACAGTCAAGCACTGGAAGATGTTGCTCACAGAGGCTGTGTAGACTTTCTCCTTGGAGGTTTCCAAGACCCTACTGGACAAAGCCCTAGGGACCCTGGTCTGATCCCATCGCTGGCACCGATTTGAGCAGGAGGTTGGACTATAGATTTGCTGAGGTGTCTTCCCTCCTGAATTATCTTGTGATGGATGTTACAAAATGCTAATTTTTGAATTTGGGAGATTACTTAGCGGTAAAGGTACTGGGCGTGATTTCTTAGTGTATGTATCAATATACATTTTCTCTACAATTGCCTTTAATAGATGAACTTGAGATACTCTGATTTTATGGGCTCGCCAGGGTGTGATGGTAGAGAGCATTAAAATTTAATTTGACTTTACAAAAATGTATGCTGTCATCGAGGTTAATGGCACTACACAAATGACGGCTGGTACCACATATTAACACAGGTGCATCTTTCCTGTAGGTTGTGTTAGTAGAACTTTTGCTATTTTGGTTAATAATGAGAAATTATGCTAATACAATAGTCTTTCCAGTATGAAAATCTGGTGTGAAATGACCCTTAAAAGAGAACTGGGGAACGTCTCTCTTGCTGACAGCCCATACAATGCCTATGATGGGTCACATATCAACGCAGAGCTTAGTGATGTCTGTTAGAAACACCAAGAAAAATAATCATATGTTTGCAGGCAGTATGAAATCATGAAACTATACTTTCTTTATCAATGCTTTATGGAATGGTCCCATATTTGCTGATAAGAACAAAAGATGAACACTCGATCCAATCCCTGATTGGATTCAATCAGGGATTCAATCCAATCTGATGACTGCTTTAGCCTTTGAATGTCAAAGCTCGCCCCTCACCCTTCTTCCATTAATTAACGACACGTTGTGATTTATTTACAGATCAAGTGGTTTTTAAGGACACGTTTGGACTGCTGTTTTCAGCAATAAAGGTTCTTTAGTGTAGATTAAGCCTACTGACAGAGGTTTTAAAATATTGCTGCTGTCTTGGAGTGCACCAAATTCTTAGACTTGCCTCCTGACCTCTGAAACAGGCAGTGACCGTTGGCCATGTGGCCAACTCAAGAAGTCTGAAGTTAGGTACCTGAAATAAAACCATTAAAATTGTTGGAGACTGGCTTTCAAATCCTCTCTGTTTGTGCTTAAAATTAGGCACAGCACTTCACATCTTGTTGAAATCTTTCTGTTGACTTGTTGACTATGAACATTTTCATAGTTGTATATGTGGTTTATGTAATCAGGGGGGTTGTTTGGGGGTTTTTTTCCCTTTTATTTATGGCTGTACTTAGCATGTAGAAGGCAGTATGCAGCCAAAGAGCTAATTTAATAACAAATGGAAGTTTAGTTATTCCCTGCTGCGTTTAATGTAAGTTCTGGTGGCCTTATATTTGCTGGCAAGACTTATTTCTTTATGTCATAATTGTGTTCTTTACTTATTCATGGAAACAGACCCAGCAGGGTGATTCATGAGTATTTTCAATAGTTTCAGTCAAATCAAAATTACGTAAGTATCAGATGCAAAGAATAAGAAAATTTTGAGTATCTAAAGACAATGGGAAGCTTAGCTTTAATCAGAATTAGATCCTTACTAATGGTTTCTCTCTTTTGAAAAGCCTTCCACCTTTGAATCCCTACCATTGTTAGGTGTCAGAGTAACGTTTTAGCTTTACGTTTAAGACATCACTTTGTATTTGAACACTTTCAGAAGAGACTTGATCTTACTTGCAGTGTCCTGGGAGCAAAGTACAAATTTAGGAGCTAAAGTTTAGGCACTTGGATTTGAAAATCTGGTCTCTGTGTGTAAGCCTACAGTGATTGATTGATATTTTTTTTATTTTTTTTTTTAATTCTGCAACATAAAGTGAAGACACGAGATTAAAATTATGCTGCTTTTTGGACTGTAGGGACAGGTATTGGTTGCTTGCTCCATGTTTCACAGGGTAGCACTGAGAAGGGAGCTTGGCACCTTGCTTCGGTTCCCTCTTATTCTCTTCCTTCTTTCTGAGTACAAGCACGTAGCTCTGTTAGAAGGGAGAGAAAGAGAGTGGGTGTTATAATAACACGTAGGCTTTGAGACAGGCAGTTCTGAAAGTTACTTAAACAAAACCATTGAGATCATTTTGTCAAGACACTGTCTAGTTCACCAGTGAATGCTACGGAAGAAAAAATTAGATCGCTTATACCTTTCCTTTATTTGCTGCATGAGTTACTCTCCCTGATTGCTATCTACACCATCACACTTGTGTTCTTTTGCTCTATTTCCTGTGCAAAGTGCAGCAGAGAAATTATAGGTGAACACAGTCATGTTTAGAAACATCGGTTTTTCTTGTCATGTTTTGAGTGCAGAATTCATACTGAAGCAGAAGAATTAAACAGAGAGTCCTGATGGCAAAGCAGAACAAAGCCAAGCAGGCAACGCGTGAAGGAGATGGCACCAGTGTCCCTGGGACGTGGAAAGTGAGGTGCTGAGCACAATGGCGTAGTTACCTCCCCTCTTGGGCTGGGTAACTTAATCCTGTTTGATGTAATACAGCTTATGAAAAAGATGCTTCTCAGTCTTCTGATAGAGGTGACAGCACTTCTCAACACCACCACTCACCACCTGAGAAAAAGGGGAGTTACCGCTGAAGGATGAGAAGGGCTTTGTGACTGCAGAGGGAGGTGAGCAGAGCGCGTGGGGTGGCAGGGAGAGGAAGAAAAGCGGATCAACTTCGTATTTTCTCTTCACATGAGGATGTTTTTACGTTCGCTTTGTTCGGCGTCAGCTTGTTGATGTGGCTACAGGGCCCTGGCAAGTCATCATGCTCCTGAACGTTTGTCTCCTCTGAAAGGCAGAGGAGCGTTTAGCATTCTGGGACTGATGCTTTCTGCCGGTTTTGTTGTTGCCTCTGGAAATATTGATGCAGTTGATCTTTGTGCAAGCACGTGGCTGCAGATTAACAAACATGAAATGGAATATCTTCAGCATAAACTGGGAATACATGAGGAAGACTGATACAAAAGGAAGAAAAAGCTAAAAATAAGTGAAACGAAGTTGTCAGGGATTCCTTTTTTTCCCCAAATATGCTAGAAATCTGTCTGTTAATAAACATAAGGTGAATATTTCCATTAATAATAAGGATTTCTAAATTATCCAGGAGTAAAGTAGAGCACAGGACATAAACTGTTGCTAAGCCAGGTAAAGCCATTGTCAAGAAAGTACATTTTAAAACATGTTCAAAAAGTAAAGCAGTAAAATAGATCATGGAAAATTCTGATCTTGAATTCATAATGAATTTATTTTTTTAATTGCTTGGATCGGTAGATTAGAGATACATTTTTACTTTCTTTAAGCTGCACGACATCTTTCAGCTGTATTGGCTTCTAGTTCACTAGCATGGTGCAGGTTGGGTATGCTTGTTCCTCTGAGCTGGTTGAAAGCCAGGAATATTAGTTGTTTAATATTCCGAGGCATCAGGAAGCAGCACATTGTTTGATTGTTCAATTACTGCAGTATAAAACACCCTAGTCTTTTTGTGTACGTTTGTCTGCTTGGATGTTCGCAATTCCTGGTGCTCTTATCTTCTTCTAGCTCTGTGTAATCTGCCCAGCTCTTCCCGTCGCGCTCCGGTACAAACTCCGGCAGTATGATCGGTGTGGAGGCGTGATTGTGATGGGATAAAAGCTACAGCGTGTGCATAAAAGGAACCAAATTACTTACGCTCAATTAACGTGGCCATGCTTCAGAGAGATCACCAAACCATGGCTAAAAGCACCCTTTTATATAATTACCTTGTTATTTTCTCTTTGATTTCCCTAAAATTGTTGTTTGTTGTTATTGAAGTAAAAACAGTTGCACTAGGCTATGAATTGTAAAGAAATCACCATATTGACGATAACTTATTAGCGTAAGCCACTCGTTTAATTGTGGAGCAATAGGAAGGACAAAACATTGTGATGGAGGACTGCTCAGCTTTGAATATGTTAAATCCAGTCTAATACGAATAGGTTTTTGGTGATAAAGCAATAAATATACAGTTTGTTTTAAGGCTAAGTGAACAATTACAGCAGAAATTTCTTTCTGGATGTACAAGAGGAGCACGAAGTCCCCATAACCAGGATTCGGAGCCAGTAGTTCTGGCAAGGGATTCTAGCGTCTCATTTATGGGACTGCAGAACATGACGAAAGAGTCTCCTGGTCTTCACAGTTAAATTTCCTCTAGTTGGGCTGTGAGAGGAATAGGTCAGGTTCTGCAGAACTTCCACATTTGCAATACGTTATATGTGATGTGTAGTCTTTAATCTTTCAGTTTGCAAGGAAATCTCCTGAATATCCATTCACCCTAAATGAGTATACGTGTACATTAAGTTGGCATCAAGTTGGAAATGGGATTTCAAACTTCCAAATGTGTGGCATTAGCATGCATCTCAGTGGGGTTATGCTTTGGCATGGAGAAAATGTAATGTCTTTCTTCTCCTACTGGTCACTTTGCATTTTCTTCTGCTGGACAAGCTTTAGGCATTGCCTGGATTTCCTGTACATGGAGCCGGAATTGCACCCTGGATTCATCAGCTCCAGTGTCTCTTGTCAGATGCACTCTATGCGTTGGCTTTCCTCCCAGCATGGTATAGAAGCCAGATGGTGTTTCTGCAAGAGGACAGTCCTCGTGCCGCTCAAAGGGGGCCGTAGGCTTGATGAGTACCGGGAAGTCTGTGCTTTCTCCACTTCACTTCTTGTGAAGTTGACCGTGAGAAATTTGTCCCTTTATGCCTTGTTTTAAGGCTGTTCTTTACCTAGAAGTGCACGTAAGGCTCTGCTCCTGAGTACCCGTGTGGGCAGGTAAACATGCTGTGTGGAGTTACTCAGTGATGCTTCCCAAACGGTGTGTGCAGCTGCACCTTCTCAGAGGCGTCAGTCCTCCGGTCACGTCAGATTCTTCCTTTGCTTTGAATATTGGCAATCAGACAAATACGGTTTGGGCTAACAGACTAATGAATGAGTTGTAAAAGCTTAAGAAAATGGATTTACATCCATTTAATATTTGGCTTCCTCTGCACTACCGGTGGTGGTAGCTGAGGCAGTTGGCTATGTCTGAGTGGATGCTAGGAAAGACGTTAAAAAAACTTAAATAATTAACTATCAGAGTCATTATCTCACTGTTGAGGTAAACAAAGGTGAGTAACATCAGGTATCTATTTAAAAAATAAGCTTGTAAGTATCAACGCTGAAATTCAGCCTATATGTATTTTTTTTTATAGAAATTGGACTCTGTACAAATATAAGTACTTGATACAAAATTATTCTGCTGAATAATATTCCAGTTCATTTGCTTTTCATCACACCCCTGAAACTCTGCGTGCATACCTGCTTAAAATCAGCAACAAGCGTAGCTAGTAATGAAATAATTCAAATTTAGTTTATTTTGTTTCATGATGCACAAATAGAAAATCATTTAAGTGTGACTGATTTTATTCATCCACAGTAGTTGCTCATCTGAAATGCTATTGAAGTTCAGTAATTGGAGTCTGAAATACAGTATTTGACAGATGGTGTGGGTGGTTGTGCCATTTCCATGATAAATCTACTTACAAATATAACCATGAGGAAGTTGTCTTCATTCCTTGACTACTGCAACATATAGATGGAGAAAGTGACAAACACGACTTGAAAACAGATTTGTTTCTTGGTTCTTCATTTTCCTGCTACAATGATTTGAATTTTTAAACAAGTGCGAGAGAGAGGTTTCTTTTTACTTTATCTGAAAAAGAGTTGCTATAAATGTTACAATATTCTTTCAGTAGGTTTTCTTTTCTTATATTTTCTTTGAGGCTTTTCCTATAGTATATTCGTTTTATAATGTCTTACAGCATCAGTTAGAAAGCATTGCTCTTTTAGATGAAAACTAAATAGATCTTCACTAAGATACAATTACTGTTAAAAAATATTGGAGGTTGGAGAAATGGACAGTCTTGTTGCCCCAGAACTTGCTCTTGAAATTTAGAGATGATAACATGGTATAAATAAAAATATACTGCATTATCCAGTTTTAATATCCTTTTTTATTCTCTTTGTGTTTTAACAGAAATCACTGATGCTGGTACTAGAGGAACCCAAGATACAATTAAGGGTGTGAAAAGAAAAAAGATTGTGACTGAAAACCATCTAAAAAAAATACCAAAATCGCCTTTGAGAAGCCCTGCCGAAACCAAGGTTAAGCAAAATGTAGACCCTTCGCTGCTAAAAGCTCTGCCAGATGCCTCCGAACGCCCCACGGCACAGGATCACTTGCCCGTGCAGAATGGAAATCAGTGTACCAAACAAAACGGGGGAGCGCTTAGTAGCGAGATAAGTGCTGAAACAACCAAATCTGAGACATCGATGCAGACAAAGCTTGCATTGACGCATCAGTCCTTAGATTTGGGTAAACAGGCAGTGGAGGATACTGATGCAAACCAACTGAACTCACCAGAGAAGAAGTCTCTGTCAAACTCCTCATCAAGTAAAACAAAGACTGACAGTAATGAATGTATTAATTTTGCTGATTGCAGTACATCATCCCCATGTACACGTACTGCATTCGATGTCTTATTAAAAGCTATGGAGCCTGAACTGAACACCTTAGCACAAGAGTGCCCCCCTTACGGGATGCAGATAGAGAAACTGAGACCAAATAAAACTGTAAGCACCTCTTCTAGTCTCACGTCCAATACAATGAGCGTCCAAAATCAGTCCGCTTTGTCACAGCGTGAGTTTGCAGCTGGACCTCACTACTACCCGTGTGCGGTAAACAATGTGCATGTAGCAACAACAACCAAAACTGGACAAGCACAAGGCCAATCGGTTTCTCACTCACAAGACCTTATTACAAAAACCAGTCAACAAAATCACCAGGTTGTTATGTGTCCAAGTTTCACGAGACCGCTGGTGCAACAGCAGAGTCAAGAAAGCCCCAAGGTCCAGCAGATGTACAGCATAGCAGTAACTTCGTCTGTCGTTCACACCTCATCTTCCACTGTAACTCAGGTTTTTCCGCAAAGCCAGTTAGTAGCTAGTTCGTCTTCGCCTTTGTCAATTAGCACATCGAGTTCAACACACTTGTCTATAGGTCCCATGTATAATTCAGCGCAGATAGCATCAGTTGTAAACCATGGCGTAGAACAAATATGTAACCTCTTGAAAGACCAGAAGCCTAAAAAGCTAGGGAAATACGTCTGCGAGTATTGCAATCGGGCCTGTGCCAAGCCCAGTGTTCTCCAAAAGCACATCCGATCCCATACTGGAGAGCGACCCTATCCTTGTGTGACGTGTGGGTTTTCGTTTAAAACCAAAAGCAATCTGTACAAGCACAAAAAATCTCATGCACACGCTATCAAACTTGGACTTGTCCTACAACCAGATTCGAGTGGCCTCTTCTTATCTCACGACTCAGACAAAGCACTTAGCATTCATTCAGATGCGGAAGAAAGTGGTGAAAGTGAAGACGAAGGCACTGCTGATGAAAGACAAGATGACCAAGAACTGGAACCTGCGCAAATAGTGAAAGTCATTTCGAGTGCAGAAACGTTGCGGAAAGAAAGCCCTATTCCACTGAGCAACCCAGACTGCATCCCAGGTGACTCTTCATTACATGATACAGAACCTCAAGTAAGGGCAGCTTTACCAAAAGTAGTGGTTCATCCTGTAAATGTTTCTCCGTTAAGGGCCGATAGCCCAAAAGTAACAGAGCCAGCACCTGAGCTTGCTGCAGCACAGAGGAAAGGAGATTTTAAAGTGACAACTCTTCAGTCAAATTTAACACATACGGCCTCATACAAGGAGAGTGACATAAAGCAGCATCAGAAAGTAGAAATGGGCCTGTTGGAGGAACAGCTGGGATCTGCAGTCGGAGCAGCGCATGCTCAGCTCCAGAGACAACAGGCAACCGATGGTTCCCAAGATCAGCAAGGAAAATGTCTTTTGAGCCCTAGAAGTTTAGGTAGTACTGATTCTGGTTACTTCTCTCGTTCTGAAAGTGCCGATCAAACAATGAGCCCACCAGCTCCTTTCGTAAGGGGTTTGTTGACCTCTGAGAAAGATCCAAGTAAAAACCTGCCCTGTGTGCCACGAGCAAGTGGCGTTGTAGCATCAGTGGTACAAACTGTTTGTGCCGAGAAAAATATGATTCTTTCTGGCCAAATGCGACCTCCTATGGCAACCAAAACCCTTGAGGAGCGTATCTCAAAGTTAATTTCTGATAATGAAGCTGTTGTGGATGACAAACAGTTGGATAGTGTGAAACCAAGAAGAACATCTCTTTCGAGAAGAGGCAGCATAGATTCACCAAAATCCTACATATTTAAGGATTCTTTCCAGTTTGATTTAAAGCCCATGGGAAGAAGAACTAGCTCAAGCTCTGATATACCAAAGTCTCCATTCACACCCACTGAGAAATCAAAGCAAGTTTTTCTTCTTTCTGTACCGTCCCTTGACTGTTTACCCATAACACGAAGCAATTCCATGCCTACTACCAGTTACTCAGCAGTACCTCCAAATGTGATACCTTCCTCTCATCCCCTTCGAGGAAGTCAGTCATTTGATGATAAAATTGGCTCTTTATATGATGATGTTTTTGTATCAGGACCTGCTACTCCACTGAACCAAGGCGGACATCCTCGGACCCTTGTTAGACAGGCAGCAATAGAAGATTCTTCTACTGGTGAAGGCCAAGTTCTTGGACCAGCACGATCTGTAGAAGAAAGTTATCTGGGGTGTAATGTGTCAAATGAATCTTTGTTGCAAAGGAGCAAGTCCCTGGCACAGGGATCAAATTTAGAAAAAACAAAGAAATCCCCTCAGGTGCGAGGAACAATGTTTGAGTGTGAAACCTGCAGAAACCGATACAGAAAACTGGAAAATTTTGAAAACCACAAGAAATTTTATTGTTCCGAGTTGCATGGACCTAAAACTAAAGCAGCAGTCCGAGAGCCTGAGCATAAAACTGTTCCGAACAGTACACAGCCTCAGATTCTACACTACAGAGTCACTACTTCAACTGGCGTCTGGGAGCAGACACCTCAGATAAGAAAAAGAAGAAAAATGAAAAGTGTTGGTGATGATGATGACCCGCAGCAAAATGATACGAGCGTACCATCAAAAAATGCAGAAGGCCAAAGCAAGCCAGTAAATTCTTCCAGTCTGTCAAAACACAGTGCGACAACAGTGGTAGGATCACAACAGCCAAGCAACCTTCTACTTCATAGTTCCCAAATTCAGCTTGTGGCTCGAGGCACAGATCAGACTCCCGAGCCAAAGATGGCTCCGCTCATTGAAAAGCAGGCAAGTTCAGCCGTGCAAGAAAAGGTGGAGTTGAAAAGACAAGGGACTGGCATTTCAGTAATACAGCACACCAATTCACTGAGCAGAAACAGCTCATTTGAGAAATCGGAGTCATTTGAAAGAGTATCACCAGTTTCTTCTCAAGAGTCCAACAAGGTTGCAAAGCACCGCACTGTGAATACAGTTGTCATCCAAGAGGATCGACATTCTCATGTGAATACTCCCCAGCATCATCAACCCCCATCGTCTGAAGCACTTAGAGGGGAAGTTCAGGGAAGCCAAATAGTTTCCAATGAGAGAAGCACACCGCTTCAGCCATCGAGGCTTGTTCGCCAGCATAACATCCAGGTTCCTGAAATACTGGTCACAGAAGAACCTGACAGGGACCAGGAAAACCAATGCAGCGATCAGGAGAAGACGGAGAGGTTTAATTGGCCACAGCGCAGTGAAACGCTGTCAAAATTGCCAACAGAAAAGCTTCCACCGAAGAAGAAGAGGATTCGCTTGGCTGAAATGGAGCATTCGTCTGCCGAATCGAGTGTTGACTCCACGCTTTCCAGAAGCCTCAGCCGGGAGAGTAGCTTGTCTCATGCCTCCAGTTTCTCGGCTTCACTCGATAAAGATGAAACTTCCAAGGCTGAGAACCCTCCCAAAGCAGAGCTCGTTAGTAAGTCATCAGAGTTCCTCATGATTCCCGCTGGCTCGCACGCACTGGCTGTGCCTGGCCCTCATTACCGGGAAATGAGACGTGCCGCCTCGGAGCAAATCAGCTGCACGCAGCCGTCGATGGAGGTTGTGGACTACAGGAGTAAGTCTTTCGACTGTGGAAGCATGTCTCCATCAAAACCTGCCTCGCTCGTAGAGATAGCTGCTCCGAAAGTGTCATCTGCAAATGGAGTTACTGGACATGTGCCTCTGCTAGAAAGGAGGAGGGGGCCATTTGTAAGACAAATATCTTTAAATATTGCTCCAGAAAGTCATCAGCCTCAAGTTAAATCAGCTTCCTCATTTCAGACAGCTCATGCTACAGACGTGCCCACAGTGCCATCGCACAGGCTGCAGACCGCCGGCAGTTCTTCGGTGGAGTTTCCATCAAGCACTCAGCATTCACAGACTCACTCCAGGCCTCACTCAGCAATTCAGAATTGTAATCCTGTTAGCCTGTCTTCGGTTCAGCAGCCTCTAGATCACGTGTTGAATAATCAAGGACAGCCATCTTCAACACATCAGCCTTCCCAGACATCTACTAAAACGTCAACCCTTGGGACACAAGTGAGCACATACACGCTTTCCGGTCATCCCGATGAAAAGAAGGATTGTTTTGCTCCAAAGTATCAACTTCAAGTTAAAACATTACACATAGGTCAGCCATACTCTTCTAAACCGCTAAAAAATACTTCATCAACTCAGACTGTTCCAGGTCAAGTTGGGGTGGACCAGAACGCATCCTCCTTTGAATTGCAGCCTAAACTGTCTGACATGTCTAACCCATACTCTGTGCCTCCTCTAAAGCAGATTGTCCCTAATAACTGCAGCAGTCAAATACATCCGATTCCTCCTTTCGTGGTTCCCGTCCGTATTCACAGCAGTATGCCCTCCTATGGCTTTGCGACTGTTACACCCCTCCCTCACATTCTAGTGACCCAGGATCAGGTAAATCAATCTGTTTGCAAAACAAATGTTGCGACAGTGCCAACACTTGAAGGCAAAACTCAGCTGCCAAAATCTCACAAAGATCATCAGAGGACTTTGCCAAATTCATTTGAATTTGAAAATTCACTACCAGAAAGTGGAACCAGAAATTCACCTTTGTCAAGCTCTTTGAATATTATACAGAAAGTGCCAGTTAGTGGACTCTTCCCTCAACAAGAAGCTACAGCTTCAAGTAAACGAATGCTTTCCCCAGCCAACAGTTTGGATATTGCCATGGAAAAACAGCAGAAACGCGTCAAAGATGAGAGTGGAGCTGCCTGCATGACAGATGCTAGACCACTGCATTCACTGAACGTTAGATCTAATGACCCTACTAGTAAGCAAAAGAAACCAGTTTTGGTAAGACAGGTCTGCACCACAGAGCCCCTTGAAAATCACCTCTTAGATCCTGATGGTGTTACCCAGCATGAAAAAAGCAGCAAAGCTGGTACTTCAGACCTGCTCTTGCCTGACCGTCATTCCTCTGACAGTGGGGCTTCAGAAACCCTAAAGGAGTCACCAGAATCTGAAGACCTTAAGTCTTCAGCATCGCCAGTGTTTGTAGTTAGAAAACCATCCGAATTGTCTCCCGGGAATAATCAGAGTTCTCTTCTCAAGGCTGTAAGCAGCAGCCAAGAAAGAAGGTCCCCAAGCAACAGTAACGAGAGCAAGCACATCAGTAGCCAGGGCCAAGCAAAGCCTGTAACTACATTGGCCGCGATGAATGCGGGAGAAATGCAGAGGTTGTCGTTCCCAAGCCTCAAGACCTCAACGAGTTTTACCTGGTGTTATCTCTTGAAGAGAAAACCATTGCACCTGCTGCAAAACGATCAGAAGATCTCAGCCTATTCTACCTGGACCATTAGTCCCAACAATCCCAATCCACTTGGTTTGTCGACAAAAGTAGCTCTCTCCCTCCTCAACTCAAAACAAAAAGTTGAAAAACCACTGTACACTCAAGCCAGAACTACTCACCCCAGATCCGATGTGTTGGTCTATTCAAGCAAGTGGAAGAACAGCTTAACCAAGGTACTTAAGCTATTCTCGATGTTTGCTGATCGTTTACAGAGCCTTTGCTTTGCAAATCATGCTTGTTCATATTTTAGAGGATGTAAAACGCCTGCCATGTGTAGTCTATGTGCTTATTTATTTTAGTTATGCTGAATCAAACTGCTAAAAAGATCTTAAGTAATTCCATTAAGAAACCTGTTCATAAGGATTTATCGCTTTTCATGGAAATTAGTTCCTGGGTTTAAATCTGTTTATGAAGCATTTATCGTGGCAGGAATGTGTTTGGCTATTTTTTAAATGCAAAGGGTAGAATAAAAATAGTTCTGATATAAATATTTTTTTAAACACTTTTAACTTAAAAGAGGTTAATTTAAGATCATAATTGCATATTTTGCCTTAAAAATCAGCTGGTATTTTCTGTTATAAAAGAGTGCTCAGCCTGAACAGGTGTCCATGGATACGCCATGGAAATATTTCTCGCCATCGCTGATCATCTAACTGTGAGCAGTGAACCACTTCCCTTTCTCCCACCTAGGTTAATCGGTGGTGTGAAATAATGATAAAAATAGCCAAGTTTAAAACAAAATTACAGCTGCCGTAAAAACACTGACAACCTCTTGGATCGATTACGGCTCCAAAGATGACGTTAAATCTTGCGCGGTGGAATGTACTCCGGGCAGTGTTTGTGACCCACATAAAACACTACATCATTCCGGATTCAGACGTTGAAGAGCAACACAGTCACTTGTTATTTCCTCAGCTGTCGCGGGGCTGCACACGTGTGATTGGGGTTTCGCTCACTGGAGGGTTTTGTTGTGTACAGGCCCAAAGCTGTGCTGGTTTGCACTGGATTTGGCCTTCCTTAGGAAGGGAACCGCCTCTGTGAATGGGTACGGGATGCTCTCTGCTCTGTAGTATGGCAAGAGGTGGCTGTGTCTATTTAATGGATCTGGTACTAGCTTTTATTGTCCCACCTAGTGAAGCCGTAAGGCTTTCTGAAGAGATCCTTGGTGTACAGCGTATGGTTTCGCACATTCTTCTTTCCTCCTTGCTGCGTGCACCCTGTGCGTGATGCCGAGCTTCTTCGGAGCTGGCAAAAAGCAGGGCATGAGCCATGGACCTCCCCTTCTCCAGAGTCCTTCAGGACACAGAAATCATCTTTTTGGGGTGGCTAAATGCAATTGTAACTTGTCCTAATCCTGCAGCCTGCCAGCAGCAAAACTTTCTGGGTGTTGAGCTGGGAATTGGGGTCCGTAGGGCCGGCAGTCGCTCTAGAGGAGGCAGACCACAGCCTGGGGAAAAGAGGTGTGTTTCTGCGGATGTCAAGTGACACAGGCTGTTGCTGTCAGCAGTCACCCTGGGATGTTTCTGTGTTTGCTAAACGTTTTGGTAAGATACAGGGTCGTCAGTGGGGAAAAGAGGAATAGGATGAGAAACGCTGTGTAAGAGGAAGAAATAGTTTCAGAATTACAGGGGGAGTCGAGAAGGTACGCTGAAACCCCTCAGGCCAAAAGAGTGTTAGAGTTAAACCTGGTCCTTCTGAAATCAGTGGGAGACTTTGCTAACATTTCGATTGGGGGTCAAAACTTTATCTGCAGAAAATACATACAGGCTGCTGGCTTTGTGGTAGTGTTAGAACTGAATTGAGTTCTTGGTTCCATATTAGCGTGCCACCTTTTGATTAAACTCATACTACCTTTTTCAGCCTGCCCCCTCATACCCTTAATGAGATGTTGTCCTTAAATAGTGCTAAATTAAAAAAAAAAAAAAAAAAACTCAACAGGATTCAAAGATTTAGCTTTTTTAATTCTACATAGTTGAGCGATTCTTTATAAGGCAAGTCTCACATCAGTTGTGTCATTGAGTCATGTTTGTTTTATTTTTAAAGAACAGTGTATCAGAAGAAATTCTCTGATAACAAAGCTGCTGCCTGCCTCTTGAACAGCAAATTTTGTCTACAAACAAATTCTGTTTAGAATATAAATAATGGATAATAGTATTTTGAAAAATATTTTGACAGCACCCTTTTAAACACTCTAGGAGCACTTAAATGCCATAATAGGCAGCTGTCAGGTACATTTACAGTGCTTCTGCCACAAAAGAATCACAGTTACTAATCTTTCTTCAGTCTTCCTTGCTGACGTTTTGAATGAAGCACACGAGCATGGGGAAAATTAAGAGTTCTTAAGCTCTGCTTGCGGCTGATTTACAGGTTTTACTCCGAGCCGTTATGAAGGAAGAAAGTGCAGCACGAAAGCACCAATTAAAGTTTAATTGGCTTCTCAGATTGTATGAGCAAGGTATAGGATGGCAGAAATAAAAAATTTCAAAGACCTGATACGACCTAGCACCTCCAGAGTTTGTCTGCTTTCCCTTTTAATGACTCAGGCAGCAGGATTTCAGCCGCTTTCCAGGCTGATGATGCTGATGCTGTTACAATATACCTTTGTGTTACCAGTCTCCAGCTAGACCTGGTAATGGAATAACCGATGCCAACTCAGAAACTTCCTCAGGGAAGCCATGTTTAAAGAAAGCAAAATCTGACATTCCTCATTCGATTCTTGCCCAGTGATTCTGTTTTTCCTGGTCGAGACTGAGGATGGAGAACATTGGGTGTCCTTTTGGATATTGAAAAAAAAAAAAAGAAAAAACCCAAACAGCAAAGCCGACAAACAGATTGGCAAATAATTCTCAAAAAAAATATTGGCTGATTTCCCTCTTAAAAGTGTGGCAGAGTCCTGAGTTCCCTTGGGAGCCACAGTTCAGACTGCAAGTCTCTGGGGGTTGTGTTTGCTCAAGTGGTTTGCACATTTTCACCCTGACCTGACGGAGAGCTTTAAGTGCGACTATAATCCAATTTATAAATTATAACAAAAATGCAGCACTCTTATGCCTCACCTCCTCTCTTAGCCGTAGCCCTTTCCAGAGTGCTTTGGCGTATTCTGCTCACGGGGCTTTAATTGCTGATCTCACCGAGATAAAGCGACTTCCTGAACTGTTCCTGGGTTTGCCCCCAGAACCAAGTCATGTTTACAGAGACCTCATGCTGCTGCATAACCACTACTAATCACTGCCACGAAACAAGGCGGTTCTTTCAACAACAGACGCCATGGAAATGAAGAGACATGTGAACGAAATGCAAACAATAAGGAACCCCGGGACTTTGTTTGCTCTTCACAATCCGCTGCGCAGAGGCAATAGGTGAAGTTGCCACGTTCCAGTGATTCAGAGAACAAACCACAAAATGTTATTGTGAAAGAAGCTCCTGGAACGAGTATAGCACGTTAAAATGTAACAGGAGGTTCACCTGTATGGAAAAGGCTTATTTTATCCCCTTTGTTTTTTTATTTTATTGTTTTATTTTATTTATTATTATTTTTCACCAGTTTTCCTCACCTGAAATCACTGGTGGTGTATCAGGAGCCCTTTCTTAAGCCCCCACATTGATCTTGGCTTCCATCTCTGAAGCCAAGCAGTAATGTGTGCAGCATTCCAGAGTGAAGATTTTCAGGCAAGAATAGGCTGAAGAATGGAAAGTTTCTCCTAACTGGAAAGCTTTCCTTTCTTGGATGATGTGCCACAACAGTCCAGCTCACCACTGGAAAGCAGTTAAATGCAGAAGATTTTTATGTGTAAACTAGTAAAAGTTTAAAGATATTAAAAACATTTTCCTCAAGTGGCTATGTGCCAATGGGAAAAGTGTTTAATAAATATTAAAATCTGAAATTTATAACTTTGATGATTCAGGCTGCGAGCATGTTTTTTTTCCAAGGGATGCTGTAAAGTACCAGAAGTATCTATTGAGCTCCGGTCTCTAGGCAGCCCTAAGAGCAGGGTTTTTTCCAGTTTCATACCAGTAATTGAAGACAGTGGAGTTAAATTGGAGCAAAACGAGTAAAGTAGAAATGAATCATGATCCTTGCCTCTACGAGAAAAGAGAGAGAAGACTATGTTAGAAACCGAAGGCATAAGTAATAGTGGAGAGGAACATTTTAAAGCACTGCCATTTTTTTACCCTTTTCACCAGTACGTGTGGGGTTTTGGGGGGATTTTAGGTGAGGTATATGAAAGGATTTCCACACAAGAAACCCATGCTTCTTAGAGACTGGCTGCTCTTTAAAATTTACAGAGGATCCAGCTTCTTTTCAGGAGCAATTTGGAATTTTTCATAAAAACTAGAAAGGCTGCTTTTTTCATTATTGGTGAGCTTTTCTGTAGATTTCTGTGACAGAAACTCAGTGTTTCTATTAGAGCATCTCTGTGAGAGCAGCATTTTGCACATTTAAAACACTGAAACAACTGCTAAAATAGCATATAACCAGTAAATTAAAGTACATCAGTGGGAGGCAGATAGTAATTTGAACACCTATGTTAGACTATCTTATCTCTGTACATAAACGTTTGTGTTAAAAAAAGCAGGCGGTGTGGAATCCAGAGGTATTTGGTCTTGTGTTAGTTTTTGCACTCTAGGAGCTCTTGTGAATATACAATCTCTTATAATGCAGTTTCACCATAGCTTGGATAACAACATGAGCCAAATACTTCTGCGATCTTTTTCCTTTGTCTTTTCATTCTTGAAAATTAAATCTGGAAAGAATACTTAGTATTTAAGATTGAAAGATCGGGCACCTAAAGATTGCATTAATCCAGCTGTTGGGAATATTTATGTGGTTTTGGACTTAATACACATATTCTGTATTTTCCACTGCTCTTTTCATTGTTAAATTATAAATGTCAGCTTGTTACTCCTTGTTTGCGGTGGAAACAAAAGCAATTCACGTGCCAAGTAGTGTAGAGGCACTACAACATGGTTGGGTTGCAATTACTAGAGCAGGCCCCCCATCTGATGTTTCTCATCCAGAACATCTTTCACCTTGTGTGAATGCCGCTAAAACATGCAGGGTGAAATTTTGTTCTTCCTACACACAGGCAGAGCTGTCATGTATGCTTTGGTAGAACTGCTCAGCTATTTGAAAATCCAGCCCAAATCAGTCAGAGGGCTGCGTGAAAGCGCAGGGACTGGAGTAGTACTTGCAGCCTGTGTGGATTCCTGGGGCTTTGAATCAAACAGGGAGATGCTTTTCCTCTGATCTCCGTTAATTCCTCATCAGCCGTGTGGAGGACTATGGGCAAGGACCGGGTGCCAAAATGATGTCACCCTTCGATTTTCTTGACGACCAGTGTAATTTATTGGTCATTTTAAGTCAGCCAGTGAAGTCATTCCTCTTGCCAAGAATTCACAAACTTACAGCATTAAATTTTATAATGAGTAGAAAACACAAGGCCAGACTTCTTTTCTCTCATCATTTTATTCTCTTATCAATGTGAGCAAATGCGGTAAGTGTGCCAGCTACGTGGGTAGAACAGTTTATAAATACAGCAGTAATAATTGCAGGCTAATTGGATCATTCCTTCATTGTTGCCCATTTTATAAATATCCTAGACTTGGAAGGAGTAGATTTTAATTGGCAAATGTTGGGGGAACTCATCCTCCTTTAAAAAAAAAAAAAAAGTTCCTTAATTAATAATCAGGGGAAATGGCAAAATGTATTTTTGTTCTGCTAGACAACTGGTATGCTTTTTCTTCTAATTTTGTCTGGTAGTGGGAATTAAGTGTGGAGTCCTGCCCTATGAGGGTTCTGGAGCCCCTGTTAAAAAGCTCACCAGATTGTGAGCAAGCAATTCCCACACCTGCAGCCATGGGATGGAGAGCTGTCAGGGAAGCCCTTCTCTCCCCTGCCCCTGCCCTGCTGTGGTAGACACCAGGCAACTAGAGCTGGGGATGTGCTACCGAAACATCAGGACTTAAGCAGTGAGGAAAAAGCACAAATAACTGATTGTGCACTAAAGTTTCTCCATTTTTGTCAAATGCGGGGTGGGCAGTGCATCATGCAGCTGCAGAGCCCCATCTGGATGGTCCAGATGTTGTGTCGAGGGCAGAGAAGCGAAGCTGTAGCTGTTCAGGAAGCAGTTGGGTTTCGTTGTAAGCTTCTTCTCTCTGTAGAAGGGCTACCTCTGAGCTAAGACATGTCACCTTCACCTTCCCTGAAGAAGGAAGAGGCATCTCCTACCGTAGATTCAAAGCACTCCTGGTTTCCCACAGTGCCATAGTCTCCATGTCAATTTGCCAGCCCACAAATATTCAATGCATAGCAGGGAAGAAGTTTAGCAAAAGATATTTCATTTCATGTATCTTAACATTTTTTAAAAATCAGTTATTATAATTGTGGCTTCTATGCTGCTTTTATTCATCATAACTTACAGGTTTGAATGGCATATGAAAGATACTGATTTTAATGACATGCATATCTCATTTTCTTTCAGCGAGCGTTAAACAGAAAAAAATTGACTGCAACTGAATTCAGCAATAAGGAAAACTCTGAATCAAGCACTGAGCATGATAAAGAAAACTCCTTTGTCAAAACTGAACCGAGAAGAGTTAAAATATTTGATGGAGGGCAAGTATTGTACTTTGTATACTAGATATTGTTATGAAGATATTTTTTCCTTGATTCGAGCCTTTGCAGAGATGTTGCTTCCTGTTTGATTTATTTTAAACAACAGTTCCCTTACTGTGGTCTGTGGATGTTGGTTTATGTTTCCAAGAAAAATGGAAAGTCATCAGAAGCATGGAGCCATGAGAGTTACAGGAGGGGGTAGTGAAATAAAGAGGAGTAGGCAGTGCAATTCATTTTTTTTTCAAAAGAACTAACATTAATCAGCAGTAAAGGCAGCTAGATACAGCCATAGATGTAAATTCTGTTCCTATATTTCTCTTAAGTGATAAATAATACCTGTTCTGCAATAAGGTTGTGTGACTGTAGCCAGAGAGGATGTATTCCAGGGGCTAAGCAGCAGGCTGCGGTACAGTCTCTGGCAGTTCACTGTAGCATAGACAGACTGGAGAACTCCTGATTTGAGAAGTGCCATGGAAATATTTACTGAGAGTCCTTGTCCATGCACTGTAATACTCTAAATTGGTTGCCTGATATGAATAACAGTTGCTTTAGCCACAGTGTTGTGCCATGTACAACATCTAATAAAACAGATATTTTTTTTTTAGTAGAAAAGTGCCAGTGACACTTTTAAAAATTTTGAGCACAAATGGTGCGTATTTTATTATTCCCGTAATTGGTGCTGGGCTCCAGGGCTTTCCATGTATTGTTTCCTGGTTTGAATCCAGTCTAGGCCAGCAGTTAAGCCATTACCAGCTGCCCAGGTAAAACTTTGCTATGTGTCTCTGCTCTGATCCAAACGTTGCAGGGAGCAGGTCACAAAAGCCAAAGCACAACCTTTACCACCCTTGAGCAGAGATACGAAGGATGGAATTGAATCTGAACAATTTTTTCCACCTAGAGACAGTCCCAGCAGGCTGACTCCAGAGCACATTGACAGGGAATTTTAAAGACTTTCCCATTGTCGTAACTGATGTTGTTCCTTTTCTGCATCCAGCGCAGAGCCTCAAAGGTGCTCTTTTAAAGCTTCCTCACAGTGCCCAAACCCGCTTCCAAGAACTGACGCTTTAAAAAAGTATGCTCCTGTGTTGCGAAGAGGAAATTTGAAATCTTGAAATGTCTAGTGTCAAACGGTACCTTTATTAAAAAAGATGTGCCATTATTCCTAAACAAGTCCCTGATTACCTAGTGAAAATCTAGATGTGAGTTGAACAAATAAATGCGTAAGTTGAGCAGAAAAAGAGCATGATTAGTTTTGTCAGTCATTCATTTTTATATATAATTTTTAAAATTCTGGCAGGTTATGGTTTCTAACTAGAATAATTTTCTCATTACAACTAATTGCCTTACTCTTATGGTACTGTCACCAGGTACAAATCAAATGAAGACTATGTGTATGTTCGGGGGAGAGGCAGAGGGAAGTACATCTGTGAAGAATGTGGAATACGTTGCAAGAAACCCAGCATGCTGAAGAAGCATATTCGCACGCATACTGATGTCCGTCCTTACCATTGCAATTACTGCAACTTTTCCTTCAAAACTAAAGGTAGGGGCACTTTTCAGTGTGCATTTTTTCCCCCTTTTCTTTTCTTCTCACATTTGGCTGTTCGTAAGCTAATGGAGTTGCCTCTCTGTGGATTTTTATTGTCTAATGCTTCAAATATTTGTAGTTTCTGACTTCTTTTCCTTTGCCTTCTCTATGTTTATTCAGATAATCCCATCTTTATATGAATGAACTATGCAGCATGCCACAGTGGGTGAGAAAAAGAGAGAGGAAAAGGGAAATCATATGGGAGTAAGATGAAAGTTAGATGAAGTGAGCTGGTTGGCTGCTTATCCACGGTTGGGATGGGAATGCAGAATTTTAGGTCCCTAGCACTGATCTTTTGGAGGTACGACATTGGCATATGTTGTACTCCTATTGGCACTCAACTGATGTCTCGGGGAAAGAAGTTGGCTTTCATTAAACTGCTATATTAAAACGTTTTGTATACCCTTGAAGGACAAGGTGCATTTTCCACTTGACCTTCTAAGACCCAAAGAGGGACCCCTACTTTTCAAAACCTGTTATATCAGATACTTTAATGCACCCTAGCTTAAGCAGGTGGTATATTAAACAGTAGTGGGTCCAGGACTCAAAGTAAGTGAAACAGACAGGAGAAGTTCACAGCCAAAATAGTTTCAGCGAAAAGATTCTAAGCAGTAAAATTTCTCTTGGCTTTGAACATCATTTAGCAACAATCCCCCCCAGCTGTAACCTCCGAAACATTTGTATTTTTAGTGGGTTTGAGACTACACATCACAAAAAATAACCCAGTGCTGCAGGAAGTGGGTTGGATAGTCTTTAGATGTGTCAAAACCTATTACTGCATCCTGACACGCTGGGTCATCGTGTTGCCTTTAAGATGAAATGCCAGAGTGCGAACCAAATAAATTCCAATTATGGTTTTTGCAGAGCAGGCGTGCTGGCCAAGCTCAAGGAATGAAGTTCTACCCATTTGAAGTTCTCCCTGGTTTCAGTTGCAGCAGATACAGTTCTCTTCGGCAGTTGCTGTGCCCAGCTGTTGCCATTGCAGCTGGCAGAGTCAGTCACGTAGTTGGGTGCTAGATGTTTGGTAAACCACCCTTCATGAAAGGGCAGTGTGGCCGGTAACTTCATGTAGCATGTAAAGCATGGGAATACGCTATTTGTGAGTCAATATAGTTGTATAGCTTCATAACAATTATTTGAAAATTTGGGGTGAACTCCTAGCTTCATCTCAAAGGAAGAATAAAGCGTCCCAAAACTATGGAAGGGTCACCATTTCACCCACTGTAATTTTTTTCCGTTGAATGCCTCAAAGAAAAAGGTTTTTGAGAGACAATAGGAAATTTTAAAAATGAGCGGGTACTTGTAATAATATACATTTCACAAATATCATCATTTACAGACCTCTGATCTACTATTAACCTTTTCTTGATATTTGCCAATTATTTTTTTTCAAAGGAGAAGGAGAGAGCAGCCTGTGGGATCTCTCAGCAGCTTTGCATTCACTTTTGAGATTTGGATAGAATATGTTCATGCCCTGATTTTGAATAAAATTAATCTGTTTGTTTAGGTCAGCAGTGAAAATAAAATCCATTAAATACTAATAGAGCTGAAAGATATGAACTTTAGTTTCACGCAGTAGTTTTCTTTCAACATGACTTTGAAGACTGAATCGCCCCTTTTTATACTTTGCCATAAGCAAACGAGGGATCTTTTACACCAGTGCAAAATACATCATTATCTAGGATTTCCATCCTATTCTGTTTTATCTCAATAAAGAACTTCATGAAATGTAGCCAGAGACCTAGTAGCATTCAGGATGGTGAATCTGCTGCAGCCCTTGGCAGCTTGCATTGAGGGGCAAGGTTCTATCAAGCGTGAAATCAAATTATACAGGTGGTTATGAATGTAGCTGAACAAGATATAGGCATGTTGAGTGTATATTTGTATAGTCACAGAGGACTTAATCTTTTTCATTTTTTCTTAAGGAAATTTAACAAAACATATGAAGTCAAAGGCACATAGCAAGAAATGCATGGATTTGGGAGTCTCGGTAGGCTTAATAGATGACCAGGATGGAGAAGAAGAATTTGGTAAGAAATGAAAATCTTCTTTCTTTACTGCATTTTTGTATTTATTTTGTCATTCCAGTTTCTTACCTTTTCTTTTCCAGAGCTTTTAAATTCTTGTACAGGGAATAGATACAGAGATAAAAAAATCTTAGAATCTAGTCCAAGGGAGTAAGAAATACTGGGAAAACCTTCACTAAAAGAAATGGCAAGCATATGCTAAAGATAAATTGCTGCTGAATTCTTCAGAAAGTGTTATGCAGTTTAACTTTATCAGTTTCACAGATAAATATGACAAGACTGAAAATACCAGAAAAACGGCTGTTAGCCTAGAAAAAAAATACAGTCAACTGTAGTGTTTCTTTGAAAATAGTTGTGCATGAAATTGTCAAAGTTTTGAGATACATATTTCATAAAAATTATATCACTAACATGCCACCCAAACCATAAATATGTTGCTGAGTGCTTTGCAGAGAGGCTAATCATCTTCCAGTGTAGAGTTCTGTCCTTCACAAATAATTGGGTATAAATCAACAGATAGAGATCATTTAGAAATTATGAACATTTTTCAGCTTGACCTGTTCCACTTCTCCATTAGTGATGAGAGTGTTATCAAAATGAATGCATTTGCTAATAACTGGAATTCAGCACTTCCCTCATCCTCAGATGGCTCTGATGAAGAGGAGATGAAATCAAGGACAGGCGAAGAGGACCAAATCGAGGTCATGCGGGTTTGGCTTGGCATGATAAGAAAGATGTAGCTGCACCAGACCCAGTGGGATGGAGAACAGGGTTGTGCATTTGGACCCTGTTTCAGACCTCGGCATGTCTCAGAGCAGTGGTGGCATTTTCTCCTTCCTCCCATTCCTCAGCAGGGAGATGAGTCCTGTTGCCTTGCCTTGTTGTATTTTTCTTCCTTCAGTAGAATAGATTATTAGATTGCGGATGAGGTTTTGAGACAAGAAAGCAGTGGGGATCTTTATTTAAACAGTAAAGGGCAAGAAAGATGAGTGCACTTGTTCCCATATGACAACCGCGAGCAGAATAAGCAAATCAGCTTGAACCTAATTCTAAATAATGCTGGGAATATGACTCAGCTGCTATGATTCAGTAGTGCGCTAGGTACAAAGAAACCTGCGTTTTCCCTTTTTTGGCATTCTTCGATAGATTCCTTTTTGGTAAGCTAAAAACATGTTCCCCTTTGCGATTTCAGGTACCAAATAAATAACACAGAAGATAAGCGGCAGTACAAATTATTGTCCTTTTCTCACAGAGGAACAGTTTTCATTAACGTTTTCAGCCTTCAAATGACAGAAAAATCGTTGCAACTTTTTTAAGCAATGTTCTGTAGCTTTTGACATGTTATTTAGTTTTATAAACTACAGCTGAACAGGTATTTCCATTTACTGGGAACTGAAAACATTTTATTGATTGATAAATCGATATTCCCGATTGCATACATTAAAATCTGCATTTGTGGTTATATGTAATGGGAAATGTTTCAAATGTTAACAGAATTATCAGTAACACCCAGTACAAGTAAGCCATTTCAAACATTTGATGAAAGATAGCTTTTCTTTGGCTCTAAGATTATTTAATTGAGAGAGAGAGAGACACTCTCTTTTTACATAACATGTACGGGTGTGTGTAACCATAGTATAAATAAATTATATATTCCCTGAAATGGGTTCTTTGTTTCAGCACAGTAATTACTTAACAAAATAAATACTCTATTTGGGGAAAAAAAAAGCAAGATAAACATTCAACAGGATTTGCCACATAATCCATTAAACTCTTCCAGAAATTTAATTATAAGACTGCAATGGTTTTTTATCTGGGTTGGTTGTTTTGTTTGGTTGTTTTTTTTTTTTTCAAAATAGAGCAGGTAGCACTTCTTTCTTTAACTAAGAACCCCTAGACAAAAAAACAACTTGGTGATAAAATCCCTATCTTCTCTAAACCACCTAGCCCAGGTACCCATAGCAAAACCAGCACAGCAGCACAAAGCTCAGCACAGAAGTTCCATCCAAGAACCAGAGTAATTAAGCCCATCATAAACACACATTTGCTGCAGCCAGACCAGTCCAGCCTCTCCCGTTGCTGCCTAATCCAGTGCATTTACAATTATCTATGTAAATTCAATGAGTAACTGTATACTTTAAGAATGTAGTTTCATCTCTCAGCTCACCTAGCCACACTTGAAGGTATTTCTCGTGATAATACAGAAAATTGCTTGCTGCCCATTTTTAAGGCAAAGAGTCAGAAAGGGCGGGGGGGAAAGTGTGAAGTATTTGCATACATGATTTTTCAAATGTAGGTGGTTCTGCTGCCCTCGCTGAAATCCTGTATTTGCAAATTTTTTGGTCACATTTGAATCTGATTGAATGTATGTATTTTTTTTGAGGTGTCTAGGCAGCCTCATTTAACAAAGCAGCTTCGACTACCTGTTTGGCTGCCTTTTCCCCAAGGGCAGTGCAGCAGAGCTGGCATTTGGGGCAGCACCCCAGGTCCGGGCTCTAGGGACAGCCCTGCCAGCAGTATGTCACCCACGAAGGAAAACATGAGGGTCCTTGGGTATTGAGCCGCACTCTTGGCGTTACATCTTCGGCCCTTTCACCCCTCCTCTCTCTGCCGTGTGGTCGTGGCGGGTTTTTTGTCACGTATCCTTTTGGTGATTTAAAAACCTATGTCTTTAAACACGTACATTCTTTACTTCAGGAGTTGCCATTAAAAATGATCTCTTTCTTAAGAGAGTGGTCTTTTCAGTCCCATCTCTTTCCTCAGCTGGAAGGCAATGTGAGATGATGTAGAGGAGGGTGCGGAAAATCTGATAAGAAATAATTATGACCTCAGAAAAAAATTTTCTTCTTCCCGTAGGCCGTGTGAGATTGGCCGGTTTCCTGATCCAGAGAATGTCTGTCAGTCTCTAATTTGTTATCCGAACACTTGGAATACTGATTATTCTTATGGCAATAAAAACGTCTGCACCTTTGCTTAAAGTAACTAAGCTGTACGTCTTCCACCAGACTTTGAATCAGAGAATTAGCCAGAAACTTAACAGCCAGCAATCTTTCATTTACTAAGGAATTTGTTGGTTCTGGTTTTATGTAGGTTTTTTTTTTTTTAAGCATAGGCAACCACAACTGTTTTAATATATCATTTTTTAGATTTATAAGAGAAGTCAGCACTGACCTGATAGCAGTACAGATTAATAGTGCACATGGATTGAATACGGAGTGCAAAATTGTGCGCAGTCCTGAAGGCAGGCGCACACACTTGCAGGTGCACACACACACACACACACACACAGAGCCTGGTTTTCAGTAATCTGAGAAGCTGAGATTTTGTTGTGCTGTAGTTTTTAGGGAAAAAAGAAAGAGATGCTCTCTAGCTGTCTGAGAGTATATGTGATCAGAGCTTTTAACATAGCATTCTTTGTATTTGGAGTTGTCATCATTTGGGTATTAGTAAATACTTTCTGGCCTGGCTTTTTGTATTCAAAACCATTCCCTCATCCATTTATCTTTCATCTTCTGCTCTGTGGAATGTTCTTGTCACCAAAATACAGGGTTACAATGTAAGGAATGTTAATATCTGAATTAAATTGTCAGGCGAGGTAAACTGTTTAGTGTGACAGACTGCAACTGGGGATATCCTCTTTGGCCATGTTGACCCAGCATTTTGCTATGCAGTCTTAAAAACATCAATAATTTGTCTTCAAATTAAAACAGTTATGAACTTTAAACCTGTAATATTTCATATGTGAGCTAATGAATGAATGGTATGGTACGCCTGAGTAAACTTGTACAAGATAGTTATTTAATAATTAAATCAGTAGATGGACAGGACTTGTTTAAATGGTCCCTGCAGAGAAATTTTATCCCCAAATTTTCATTACCACTGAAAAGACCTAATTGTAAGTTTCAGATATATATTTTTATATATATGCACACACACATATATATTAAAAAAAACAGTTTCATTTTCTGCAGTATTAAATAAACCCTTCTAAAGATACAATGGTTCTAAGTTAATTAGCTATACATTACTTACAGTAGATCTTAAGCGAGCTTCCATGGCTCTTCATTAGCTTAATCATGACTCAGTCTGTGTGTGTTTTCACTGCATCTACATTTTAGGAGTGCAAATAAATGAAAATCCTTGCAATAATATCCTCCATTTGCAAATAGAATGGAAGACTGGTTCTGTATAACTTATGCAAAATATTTTTAATTTTTTTTTCTTTTTTTTTTACTGCCAGTGTCTGATCTTCAACTAGCTGTACATTAAGCATGCTGGAGCCCTACACCTGCAGCCTAGGAATAGAGTTGCTAATGCTAGGGTTGATTTACAATGTACAGATTACCCGGGAAGGCTTAGGTGTAAAAAATCTCTTCAGAGAAGCAGGGGTTACCCTTACTTTTTTTGGTTAGTTCTATTTTGTCACTTTCCATACTCTCAGGAATGAAAGTCAAAAGCCCACAGTTCTTTTTTCTCATTTCTGAGGAGCACTGGCTATTACCAGTCTGAATTTAACCCAGTAGATGTCACTGTGAGTCCTGTTTGATGATGACGAGCAGTGGACAGTAGCTGAACCATGGCTGAAATCAGTCAAGTAAAGCCCATGAACAGACTTAGAAAGACAAGGAGACAGCAAGTTTGGGTATAGATGCTAGTGTTGTTTCACACTACTATATTTACCCTTAGTTATTAAAATTTGTTTAAATGGTTGTGGAACAGTCTATTGCAAGACCAACACAACAGGTAAAAAAGGCAAGTCTAACTTTGTTATTGTTGAGAAAAATAGATAGTGTGTTGATGACTTGATTACTTTCAAGTATATGATAATATGATGATAGACTAAAAAACATTTCTGCCTTTATGGCTGTAGTACATTCTTTTTTTCCTCGAGTTTGATGGAGAATAAATAATATTATTATTAAATGCTTTTATGTAGATACTAATCCATAACTGAAAGTACTTCCACAGTTTGAGGTGATAAACACTGCTTTGAATTATGCAGGTGCTAAAAGCCAATAAATTAAAATTTAGGTGGGAATAGATAGTGGACAGACCAACAGATACTTAGTAAGCTATGTCTTAAATCTAAGAGCTAATAGTGTTACCCATAGTTACCTATGTAACTGTTCATTTGCTTAGGAACATGTCAGCAGTCTGGACTTAAATTTTCAGGTCTTCCTTGTCTTCCTGCCAATGAAAGAATGAAAATTAACATTTTTCTCTTTATGTGAAAATCTACCTAAATATGATTCAGTTATAAGAAAACATAATAAACTTATAAGCCATTGAACTTGATCACTGGATGTGGTGCAGAAATTGCTAAGTCTGTAGGGGGGCCTGATAAGTCAGGTCATGTAATGGACTAGTTGGTGATAATATCACAATTAAAAGCTGTAAGTTGAGATTCTGAAGAACCTTGCTAATGTTAGGGTTGATTTACAATATACGGGTTACCCAGGAAGGCTTAGGTGGAAATAATCTTTTCAAAGAAGCAGAAGCTACTCTGACTTTTTTTGGTTAGTTTTATTTTGTTACTTTCCATAGACTTAGGAATGAAAGTCAAAAGCCCACAGTACTTCGCACTATGATGATAATTAGATAACCATTGTTAAAACCATGTACAGTAAGGATTCCTGTAGGAAAAAAGCTTTGGAAATAAAGTACGTGGAGAGACCTATTTCAGTTACCTAAATCATAGTATCACAACTGGAAAAAGCATGGACTTACTAGCCCCAGGCGCTTCACTAATGGACATATTAGGATGCCGATAAGTCCAGCTAATGCTATTGTGCTAAAGAACTTGAAGCTTTTTCTCTCCCCGCTTTGAGGTAAAATGTCAGTATAACAGAGCCTTAGCCAACAAGCTCATCAACACCGCAGACACAATACGGAGTTGATTAGCTAACTGAGGACTGACAAAAAAATAAATGAAGGACTAAGATGATTTTTGCCTGTGATTCGTATACACTTACTTCAATACCTAGGATTAAAAACTCAGCTTTTAAAAATACGATTATTGCTGGCATATGAGCAAAATCCCCAGTCAAAAGTTGTGTCCATATTTCTGCTATACCTTTATTTCCAGCTGTTCCTAGTTTTTGCAGAGTTCATGTCTGTAGCCAAAAGTTCCACTTTCTCCTGTGAAGTCCAGGAAGAAGAAAAAGTCTTGCTAAGGGTTTAAAAGAAAAGATTGCAACAGTTGATAGGAGATGAGAAACATTCCCTGCGCTTCCAAAAACACTCTTTATAAAAAAAATAAGGCAGTCTTGAACAGTCTCTCTGTTAAAATGGTCAGTTACAAATTTGAAAGAGAAGTAGCTTTCATAATGCAGAACAGCCTTCACTTAATAGTGTGAAACTTTTTTCCTGTTTTCTTTTTTTTAAAAAAAAAAACCAAAACCTGTGAACTTTCATGCCAAAAGCCATTTCCCCATATGCTAGTGGCCTTTAAATTTATGACACATCCTTCATTCTAAAATATCCCACACTGCTTTACAACCTCACACAAAGTTAAACACAGAAGTCATTTTGTTCCCTTTGGAAATTGAGTCAGTTGTAGTTATATATATCAGCTACATAAGCATATGGTTATAATTGTGAATAGTTTAAGATAGGAAGTGAAGAATTAATTTTTCCCCAATTAAAACTGCAAGGGAACTTTAGTAGGCAGCATACCATTACCGAAATGGATGGGGGCCAGTACTACTTGGTTAACAAGACAGTGCTTGGAAAAGAGTCTTTCACCACAAGGAGTGGCCACAGCCTCAGCTTGATTCCTCATTCGGAGAAGACCCCTAACCTGCCCTGATCTTCCCACCGCTTAAAACTCCAGCATCTGGTCCTCTGTCAACTCCACTGATTTACAGTAGTGCTTAAGGGGATCACTAATTACAAAAGCTTGGGCACCTCTTGTTTCAGCAAACATGCACACAGGTGAAAACGCCAGAGCAGAGCATTCTTTTGTGCATTTCCAGAACAAGCGAGTCAGGAATGGGTTTTTTTTAATCTGATGTTTCAAAGCGGTGTGGGAGTAAGGGAACCACATTCATCGCTGTCACCTCGCCTACACTGCAGGCTCTGGCTCCAGGTAACCACACTTAAATAGAAGCTGGCAAATACACAAAGGGTGGAGGTAAACAGGGGAACAATAGAGGGAAATGATATCCCACGGAGTCCTGCATGTAAGGAATCTGTGTCCCACACGCAGTTCCCCTTTCCCTTTCTATGGTTTTATTCTAGAAAGCCGAGAAGTATGCAGAAGATTTCAACACAAGCAGCATTTGCTAGTAAATCCTGTAGAGTTTTTAAATGTTGATTTGAAAAAGATAGTTTCTTATTATAAAGCAGGGCATTGTTTGAGCATATGTTTTCCTTGCTTTACAAATGTGACAAGTCAGGCTAATCACTTCAGGTAGTTTCTCTTGCCAGTTGGAGACAGTCATTGGTGATTGACATCAACTTTCAGAGAAAATGTGATTCATGTGGAGAGAGGGAGAAAAAAGAAAAGAAACAGTAGGATTTCCCAGAGAGTAGTTATGTGATGTTGGTAAAGGGACCAAAGTTAAGAGGGACTGAAATCCAAGATTTTGCAATGCCCCATGCGTTCTTTAAAGAGTTGCAGGAAATGCATGGGTCACCCTTTAGATGTTACGCTCGGTGAAGTCTTTGAGAACTGTTAAAGAGGCATTGAAGGGAAATCATTTCCATTCAGAAATTAAACATATGTAGAGGTTCTAACATTTTAGATGTGTTTGCTTTGCAAATTAATGATGAAGAAACACTGTGTGTGAAGACGAGAAATGACAGAAGTATAGGGAAAAAATTGTTGAATAACTCCCATGTGGCGTTGTTAATAATATTTTCAACAACTCTACTTGCCCTATTTTTGGAATGGACCTTACTGAATTAATTTTTCCACTAAAATGTGTTTTCTTTTTTGAACAGCTTTGTCTGTAGATGAGAATTATAAATGAAGACTATTAAAAATTCTAAAAAATATTTTTGTTAGCATCGTTCCAATGACCTAGAGGATTTGGGGTACTTTTAATAACATTTCAGTTTCAGGCCTGCTGTAGTAAATGTAGAAAAAGCTATAGTTTCCCTATTTAGTTAATGTACAAATTACTGTGTAGGCAAAGAGGGGCAAAGTCATTATAGAGGGATTTTTTCAAAGAAGCTATTAGTCTCGTTCCTAATTGCATTGCTCATTTGAAACCATAAAGGCTTATAATGGTGAGTAACTTATTGAGAGATAGCTCAATTAAACCCATTTACTTTACCTGGAGCTCAAGATGCTTATTTTGGTTTTGGTAATGTAGCAGCCTAAAGTATTGGTTGTACATTCAAATTCTTTTAAGGATCTGATTTTTTTCAGAACCGTTCATTTTGATGGTAAGCTGTTGTCTAGATTTTTCTAGAATAGGATCTCCGAGATTTTAACTAACCAGCCATTATTGCTTTCACAGAGCCAAATGATTTTTATGCTGATATTTTTTTTGGACAGATCAGCAGACAGACCTTTAATCGAATATAAAATATTAGTGCATTCAAAGCATTTTGTCTTTTATAAAATATGATCCCAGACAGTCTGGCTTGGAATCAGATACAGCAGATGGGATTTTCTGTCTCTTTAGTAAAGACGGTTCTTTCCAAGTTATGATATAAAAGAAGGTGAAAAGCTGCAGTAGAGCTGTATTTTGTAGAGAAATTTACCACTAGACAGCAGTTTGGCTTTAAGGCTTGAAGTCAGGAGGGCTTCTCCATGTGAGCAAAGTTTCATGCATAGGTAAGTTTTGATAGGATTAGGGCTTTCTTGCCTCCTAGGACACCTTTCAAAACATTAGCCAAGTGAAGAAATCTGTAAGGTCTAATTTTGGTCTCTCTTGCCTGTTAACGAGACAGATTCCTGACTAACAGCCTCCAGTCTTTCTGTTTGCATCCTTCAAAAACCTTTGCAACAGTGATTCATATTAGGTACAAGGACACCCACTTATGAGTCAGAACCAGCTAGAGAATATCCCACCGCTCAGGTTGGCAGACCAACTTCATATGTCGTCACTGGGAACTTAATGAACCGGGAATCTGCTCGCTTCTCCCCAAGTGAAAGAGTGAAGGGTGACTTTGAGCAAATGGTTATAAGTGGTTTAGAAGAAAACAGCCAAATCCAGAAGGTTAAAAACAACATGGAAGCAGAAGGTGAA
Organism: Xenus cinereus; assembly: GCA_025774025.1. Lineage (NCBI taxonomy): Eukaryota > Metazoa > Chordata > Aves > Charadriiformes > Scolopacidae > Xenus > Xenus cinereus. Next base: position 68,331,451 of record JAOXJK010000012.1, on the reverse strand, counting down.
AGATTATGTAGCTGTATAATTAAATATGTACCCTAGAAAATAAAAAAAAAGAATTAGAATCTGTCCTGTTCCTTTGATCCAATGGAATCTGTCTAAAAAATGCACATGACATCGAGTTTTGGTGTTTCTAATTACTCCCTCCTACTCCCTCTCCCAATCAGTCCAGGACCTCCATTGGCTTACCTTCTAATCTCCACTTTTGCAGGTGAGAAGCAAAGATTTGGGTATGACCGGTCAGGATACGATGTGGAGGAGTCTGATGGTGCGGATGAAGATGAAAATGACAACGAAGATGATGATGAAGACAGTCAGGCTGAGTCAGTCCTGTCCACAACCCCCTCGGTGACGGCCAGCCCCCAGCATCACCCCTCTCGGCATGGCCTGCAGGACATCCCCAGCGCTGATGAAGACATCAGACTTCCAGACTGTTTTACTGGGGTTCACACGGACTCTATGGATGGTCTGCCAAAAGCGCTGCTGACAAAGATGACCGTCCTTAGCGCAGTGCAGTCTGTTAGCAGGACCTCCAGGTCACCAGCAGAATTCACCCACCAGGAAGCACATGAGGATAAAGCCCAGGAGAGGGGAGCGGGTCCCCAGAGTGCTAGTGCAGCACTGGCAGACGTCCCTCCTACATCTCCAGGTCGCCAGATGTCTGTGGATTACCCCAATCCAGAAGCAGCCTTGGGCCACTCCTTACTATCAACTGCAGCTCTTACAAAGGTAGGAGGACGCCAGGGGAGAGAGCGGGATTTTAAATCCGCCTTTGAAAGATCTTTTTGGAGATTTTTTTCAAAGATCAAAATGTTTGCCCTTCCCTTCATTCTTAGAGTTGTTGGCTGATGAGTCTTTAAGGGAGTTGAAAGGAATCGAGGCACAGACGTGTAGGACCCTAGAAAAAATTATGATACAGGAACACTGCTTTTCAAATTCTTAGTTTTGATTGTATTCTCCCTGAAAGGATTAATTGTAGTATGGTCATCTCAGCTGAAGTTTGGAGCTGGTAGATTGTATTTTGAATAAGAAGGGATATAATAGATATGTAGAATAAACACATGGTGGTGGTTATGAAGTTTTCAGAGGAAAGTGATAGGATTCAGAAGCCGTTTAACTATGAAATACGACAGTAGAATCATTGATAATTCCCAAGGGAAATTAATCTAGTCCCAAAGGTTTTTTCCTTATCACTATAGCAAAATTTTGCAATTGCTTATTTCTCCTCCAAATATGCTTAGTAGTAGAATTAGAAAGAGCACCAGATGTTCCAGGAAAGTAGGAGATTGCCCTTGCACGATAACAAAAGGAGAGATGAGCGCAGAACTCTTTGTTTTTCTCCAACCTGAAGGAACATTTTAATCGGAAAAGGATCAGCTTTGTCCACACTTATTCTAGACATGGCTCTTCAAAGCATGCAGAAAGATGAGGTCAATCTGTGTGGAAGGCTGCAGGAGCATTCAGTAATTCTGACGACTGTTTTCTTTAAAACTCTCCTGAGGAAATCACAGAAGGGAACTGGCAGGTGTTAAGCCTTTTACAATTCAGCAATATTTTAATGGACTGTAATGGGGACGATACAAGTCACATACATGATTGCCCTAAGGGTATATCTTGAAGGTTTTGAATTCTTACTGCAGAACATAAAGGCATTAGAGCTTTCCAGAATAATGTTCAGAAAAATATGATGCAAGATACAGTTTTAATAAAGGAGTAGTTACTGCCTTCTCTGTGATGAGTGCAATATTTACAAGTAGTATATGCATTCAGTTATAGAAAAATAAGCAGCAGGAAATTTTCAAAAGCATAAACAGTAAGCTAAAAATTCACTCTTATTTAAGTACTTATTGGCTTGTTTTTTCTTTGAAAATCTGTTTTACTCCATTTTTTGTTTACAAAATTTGATAGTGAACTGTTAACAAGGAGAAACAGTAAAAATTATTGCTGCCTTTCATTGTTTGACACAGGTTCATTCCTGCTTGTAAGAACTGTGAGTCTGTATGGTAAATGTAAATTGGTGAGATTTTGTAGTATGACAGAGAATAAAACGTAGTGGTCTCTGATCACTGTATATACCTGCCACAAAAGGGGTAGGATCTTAATATTTGGATTTGGGGTTTCAGTTGTTGCCAATCGGTACCAGGAAGACCAAATTTTCAAATGCATTTCTGTGCAGGTTTCAGTTTTGTGCCTGCTCTAGAGATTTCTTGAGAGTTTGGTCAAAACTACAGAATTACTGTTTAGGACTATGTAAACTAAACAAGGTTACACCACTCTTTATGTGTTATGAATATGCCTAAAACTAATAGATACCACGAGACTGAAATTGCAGTTTAAGACTTCTCGGTTTAGGAGTTTTTAGGAAAGTAATTGCCAGCCTTGGTTGGTAACACAGGCTATAAAAGAAAAGGGAGAATGTAGATACGATCATCGGTCCAGATTTGAGCACTAAATCACAGGGAGCTGAGGCAGCAGTGGGGTGTGGGTGCCACGTCTCACTCCCGTCACCTCAGCTTCCGTGGGCGCTGTAGTTGTCATTTATCCCTCGTAATTGCTTATAGCCCATCTTCCACATTAGAAGCACCTATGGACAAAGGTGCCGTGATGCTGCCTCTGACTGCCAGAGGCTGTAGAGGCTCCAGGAGAGGAACTCGGTGCATCAAAAACGCCATCTTATGCTTACTTAACCTTTTTGCTGGAGGTGATCTCCACAGAAAACAGTTCTCCAAAGCCTTCTCGTTCCTTAGAAAACACATACAAAGGATATTCAGCAATGTTTTCGAATAGTAGTGTTCAACAGAAATTAGCCTGGGTAATTAGGAGAGGAAAATTCAATTAGTGGGCGAGGAAGGAGTTAGAAAAAGAAAGGAAGGAAATTAGTTCATTGTTCAAGCTGGGCAGTATATACTGTGAACCAGTTCAGTGTTGTTTATATTCTTAAAAGGCAGTGTGGGAAGCACTCCCAGCTACCTCGCGTTTTCGTTTCACTCAAGGAGAGCCACGGCCGCCACATTAACACTCCTGTGTTGTTCTCTCCCAGAGCACGCCCTCCGTCAGCTCTCCCTCCTCGCCGGTGGACAGCAGCCTGCCGACGACAGCGCCATCCCCCTACGCCGAAATCCCAGAGGAGAGGCTGGCCGGGTGCCCGCAGCAGGCCTCCGAGCTGAGGGCTCCCCAGACTCACCTCTTCAGCCACCTCCCCCTCCACTCGCAGCGGCAAGCCAAGGCACCCTACGGCACGGTGGCACCGCTCGGGGGGATTCAGGTGGTCCCCGCCGGCCTGGCCACCTACTCCACCTTCGTTCCCATCCAGGCAGGGCCGGTGCAGCTCACTATCCCCGCCGTCAGCGTGATTCACAGAACTACCAGTGCCCTTGGCGAGACGGGTGGCGCAGCCGCCGGCGCCGCCGCCAACCCCATGGGGATGGCCGAGGTGAACAGCGTGGTGCCCTGCATTCCCATCGGCCAGGTGAGCGTGCCGGGCATCCAGGGCCTCGGCCCGCCTGGCCTGCAGCCTCTGCCGCCGCTGGGCATGGAGACGGTGAACATCTTGGGCCTGGCAAACACGAACATCGCCCCGCAGATGCGGCCTCCGGGAATTACCCTCAACGCCGTGGGCCTGCAGGTTTTGACGGCCGGCGCGGCCCCGCAGGGCAGCCCCAGCCCGCAGGCCCACATTCCCGGCTTGCAGATACTGAACATCGCCCTGCCCACCCTCATCCCCTCCGTCAGCCCGCTGGGCGCCGAGGGGCAAGGAGCCTCCGAGGTGCCCGCCTCAGGCAGCGAGGCCCAGCCAGAGCCGGCTCCCGTCGGCTTCCCCGCCACTGAGGTTGGCCAGGCCGGCAGGGCCACGTCTTCTCCTCCTCCTCATCCTCCTCCTCCTCAGCGGTACGGCGGGAAGAGCCATCCCGAGCCCACCCCGCCGCTGACCAACAGCCCGGGGAAAGCGGATCCCGAAAAGACTGACCTCGCGAGCCCTGCCAAGCCAAAGCGCGACGTCCCTTCCCTCCCAGTGAAGAAGGCTGCCCTGGCCGAGCCCCGCTCCAAGGCGAATCCCGAGGCATTAACCAAGTCCTCCCCGGTCCACCGAACTGTCTCCCCGGACAGACAGGTACACAGGCCAGCCGCCTTGCCCCGGCGGCAAAACACGGTGCAGTTTAGCGATGGCAGCAGTGACGATGAGGATAGACTTGTAATAGCAACCTAGTTTTTGTTTTTCATTGTGTTTTTATTTTTTGGGTTGTTTTTTTCTTTTTTTTTTTTTTTTAATAACACTTACAGGTTTCTTTGCGAACCTCCCTTTCCTTAAAGCACATTTTTCTGACACAAACCCATTACTAATCTTCGTGCAATCATGAACTCTTGACCAATAATTGTTGTTTCTTGTCAGCTCCAGCCATTTTTGTACATGTTGTATAGACGATTGTGCCTTTTTGGAGTTTTATGTTTAGAAACCTGTACAGATTGTTGAATATATATATATATAAAATATATATATATAAAATATGTATATTAAAACCAGGTAGTTGCTTGTGTTTAGTAAGTAAACATCCTATGTCAGATAAATAAAGGATTAAATTATATGTTGCACTGTTAAATGTAAATTTTTATGGCTGTGGGACAAAGTTTCTGTGTACAGATCTAGTATGTAAAACTCCATATTTATTGTATCCATATTAGTCTTGGAAAAGGGTCTGTCCATCTTTCTTGTGTAAGACGGTAGCTTTACACTTAAAAGAGAAATACAGTATCTGTGTTATGAAATATTACAGTAAAATTTTGTTTACTGACTTTACCATTGCTTACGTTGTGCCTTCTTGATGCAGCCCCGGTAGTCGGAGAGGCGCTTCGCTCGTTCCTTTTAGTAGCCTTCCAGCTGCGTTCAGCTTGAAAGGATCCGGTGGTGGTGTAGGCCCCCGTGGTTTCACCTGCCACGAGAGAAAGCGGACGCTCTTCAGGCTCACTTGGAGCAAAACCTTCCATTTCAAAACATCCAGCGATGGCAAAGTGGGGAGGGAGTCCTTCACCTTTCTGTAGAGCGAGCATCCATCCACCTTGTGTTTTTAATACATCCTAACTAACGTTTGAAGACTTCCCTGAGGGAAAATAGCAAAAGGGTCAAGATGAAATATTTTTTTATTTGTAATCTTGAACTATAAAACCACTTTTTATTGACATTAAAATGTTGTTACGCAAGAAAGGAATAATTCTTTGTGTGTTCTTAATTACAAAATCCGCCATACAGTTGTTGAAAATGCCACTGCTGTAATGAGGATTTGGCATTACCATCAACTTCTTATAAGACTGCATTTCACGTGATCTTTGTTTACAGATAGACAAAGCCAATTTCTCCCTAAATAACAGCTTTGTCTTATTCACACAGGGGGAAAAAAGGGACTAGAAGTCTTACACATATAATCAATGCACCCTTAAATCAACAAACTCATCATTATGGGCATACAAGACTTGGATGGATCCCAGAATAATGAAATTTAATAAAATTCTGTTTGCACATAGTGAAAACAGTTTAAAGTTACCAATAAATTTTTATGGTCTTCACCTACTGCAGGAGATAAGTCTCACATGTTGCAGGGTTTACAGATTCCTAAAAGTTTCAAATTGGCCTGGGATTCATGCTGTAATTTTTAAATAGTGTTGGTTTTCTGCTGTGTCCTTACATCACACTCTTACAGAAGTTTATAAAACCATTTTAACAACCAAATTCCAGTAGAAAATTGGAAAATGTAAGTTAAAGTCATGATCGCCTTTATGGAAATAACAAGGTTAAGCACATATAAAACAACTAGAAGAAAAGGGCAGGAATTAAATCTTGAAAGAAACCAAACAGGAGCGAACCTGAATGTGAGCTGGGCGCGTTGTTCACAGATTAACTCCTGTACCCAGCTCAACAAAGTAATTCATACCTTGTACTGCTCGTATTCAAGAGCGGTACTATCCTAGATCCATTTTTAACTTTACATCGGCTTTTGTACTATACTCACATTGTACTCATTACATTATTCCATTACGGTGTGTTGTAAAACTGTAGGCGATGTTGAGTGAGCTTTATTAACTTCCAGAAAGAGCACTTCAGTACCAGAAAAATCATTTATATTACTGTGATTATCAGCCAATTGTACTAATCCAGCAATTAGAAACGCATATAATAGAAAGGAGAAATTACTCCCAGCTCAGGCATGAATGTTGGTATAATTCCTTACCGTGCAGAGCCTCACTGGGGGCCCAAGCACCTGAACCACGAAGCCCTCTCAACTCGCACTGAACTTAATGAGAGTTAAGAGTATTCAGCACCCCACAGCGTCGGACTTTAAATTTTTGAGTGTCTTACGTGCAACCACTGTGTAAAATGTCACTGTGCGTGTGTATGTTCTTTTTATAAACACGTAGTGATGTCAACCTGTCTTATATCATTATCATTTATACCAAACGTGAAATTACCTGAACCAGCCAAAGTTAAAAAAACTCAAACCATTGCTGTACTACATATGCTTTGAGAGCCCGAAAATTTTGGTAGTAGAGTCAGGTGAAGGTTTCTAGTTAATGAACTTGAGAAATTTTGCATCAGTTTTAGTGTTTTTAAAATGGACACTTAAACTTACCAGTAAACTAGAACTATGCTAATTAATTTGAACATATTTGTCTATAGCATGACCAAAAAAAGAGACGATTAGATCAAATAGGTTTACAGCGAAGTAAAACTATCTCCAAAATCTTGAATGCCATCACAAGTATTACCATTTCTCTGAGTTTTATAAGGAAGCAGGGAGTAATAAATTGCTGTTCTGCATGCCCTGAAGCCCTGATTTTACTAACCATTTAGAAACTCCAGAGATTTACTGTATACACATCTTAAATATTTACTTGACTAGCATTTTGTAGTGTGCTCATGTTCTAAAGATTAATTCCAGGAAGTCACTAATTTAACAGAAAATTCAACCTGGTGAATTGGGCGATCTACATGTGTCTCTTTTCTATTCTAGGTGTTTTGAAGACATCAGGGTCAAGAGATGGAAGTGGTTATCTTGGAGAATAAGAATGACAAAACAACAGATATGTCATAAAGAGGAATGTTAAGACATATGTTAAGACTTGGTAAGTTCATAGCAGGACAGTAGAGAGAAAAGACCAAGAGAATGGGTACTGACTGGTAGTGAGCAATCATCACACTTAGCCAGGCAAAGCAGATGAACCATATTTGAAGCAGGGTCTCCACTAACAATGAAAATATTAGCAGATAGTTGCAGATATATCTAACCTTGTTCAAGTGGAGCTGGAAGGAAACCACACTTTTCTAGAAGATATGTGTTTGTGGTCCTGAACATTATACTGTTTCCCTTCCCTCTAGCCTGTTTCCAAATGGATATTCCTTGAGGTGCCTCTACAACTTGTGCAGGGAAAAAAAAACCAAACTAGGAGTGTGACCAGACCTGAGAGAAGGTTAAACTCCATGCCTCTCCTCTATTAGCATCTAGCAGTTTCATTTTAATCATGCATGTAACCAACCAACATCTATACTATGTGTCAGGATACATGGGTGTCCTGCATTGGCACAAGGCTGTGACCACTGTGTTAGCGATTATGTTTTTATTCTAAATTAATTCCTTTTATTTTAAGTTATGTTCTCTCTTTATTGTCTTGTCCTTAGTCATTAGTAAAAGGAAATTGCACTCACCTTGCCAAAGAATCCTTCTCTTCAACAGCAAACATCCCAGAGATTTGCCAGTGCAGGATTAGGCTGCTCTTCAGATGGTGTAAATTATTGCAGCTGAATAGGAGTAAATATCACTGGGCCTGTTTACTCAGGGATCAATTTTTAACAACTCTGTCAGACACCCTCTGGCAAATCCAGCACAGCTGTTGAAACATTAAAAGGCCAGGACAAGTGTTGCTCCTCAGTGCACCCAGGCACAGTCTGGCATCTTCACACCTATTCTCATCAAGAGGGTGCAAGCAGGTGCTGGCTAAAGGCTGGGTACAAATACAGCTACAGTAAGGACGTAGCATGGTCAGCTTCTGTGAGACCCACACAGATGCTTCCCTGTTATCTACTAAAAGCCCTCGCTAGAAAAAGAATTGACAAGTAGCCTGTAGCTCTTCTCTTTCAACTCAGACTGGATTGATTTCTCACTGCGGTATGTGATGTTTGCTGGTGATGTGAGCATCTGATTTTGAAGGCAGCATGTTCCCCTGCTGTCTATATAGCAATATTAGTTTTGGAATGTGGACTCTATTAAATGTCTACATTCCCCGTTTGGGCTTTATAAGCTCCAGCATGACCTAACTGTCACTTCTTAGGACAAGACCTAAACCAGAGACGCCACTTTTGCTGCAACTGGTCTCAGATTTCTTGATCTGTAGCATTTCATCCCGAGCCACAACTCCCAGCTTCTAGGCCATAGCTGAAATAAAACAAATTTACTAGGTTCAGGGATGCCCTGCCCTTCATTGATTACTGCTGCTGTTGTTCACACTTTTGCCCCTTTCACTTCTCAAGCTGTAGCTTCAGGCTGCTGTAAATTATGCCCTGAGGCTAGAGCAGCCCACAGCTGGTCCATATCAGCCAGTCCCCTGCCAGAAAGTCTGACTGCAGTGTTTTGCATACAAGCAAATCCGAATGCACATCACATGCATTTCATCTCAGTCAACATACATAGCCTGAACACAGACTGGCCCACCCCCAAAACAAAGAAATACCATAAAATGAAGACATACCATGTTTTACATTTAGCTAAACATTCTGTATGGATTCTTAATAAACAGATTTATCTTGCCTTGAGTATACTGACATGTATGTTAAACAGAATATAAAATGAATTTGTCACTATCCAGCTTGTTCCAGAAGTCCTCATTTTTTGCAAGATAATCCTCACTAAGGTTTTATAAACACTTTAGTTTAAACCTGTAAACTGCTTTTCAAACATATGTTTAACATGGGGTTGGTTTCATCAAAACAGAATAAAAAATGCCTAGTTTTAGTGTGAGTGACTTGCCAAAAGCTAGGGGAAACCAAACAATCGGTAAGTAAGAGTGCTTACTCAAGGTACAGCCTTCAGCTGATTTATCTGACAGGCCACTGCTTCTGCTTCTTTTGAAAGATCCTCTGAGACCAGCTACATCTCACCGCAGGGAATCCTTACCTTACTTTCATGGTTTATAATACAAACAATCAGTGTTCGTCCATCTTAGGTGATGGTTAGTTTTGTGGTTAGTCTCTAGTTGTGAATGTTAAATTATTAATGTCTTAAAAAAATGTGTCTAGAATTGTCTTTCCAAGTCTTAAGGAATCTTCCTTTGTTTGTAAGGGGTCTTGATACCTACGGATAGCAAATTTTAATGATACATAAAATATCAGAGACTTATACCACATAGAAACCATTTATGGCTTACATCGTTGAGAATGAGACCACTATCTTAGGTCTAGACACCAGATTGCTAACTCTATCACTGGCTTTGGATAAAAACAAGCTACTTTAAAATACTTTAAATTTATTTTTCATGTCATTTTATGTGGAATGTCTGTGGGTGGATGAGCAAACAGCAACAAGGATGTAACAGCATGTAATTAATTGATTTGATGTTCATGTTTCATTCCAGAAATGGTGAATCAAAAAAAAACCACCACAAAACCACCTTCCGGTGAAGATGTTGCTGGTGTTCTGTTTGTCCCTCCTTCGCTTCTCCTCTCTATACTGACCACACTAGTCAAAATGTTAAGAGGTAGATGGTGATTTTCAGCTATTCCATGTCAGATCTTTAGAAAACATGCTGGCTGAATGATGGCAAGGCTTTACATTCCTACAGTTCAGTCACGGAAACAAAACTTGTCCTAAGATGAGTCAATTAGCTAGGCATGCTTAGTTTTCTTTGGTAATAGTAGGCTTGTTTTCCCCAATAAGGTCAAATGTTAAGGCCTGTTTGGTTTTGTGGCTGTACTCGTTAGTGTATTTGAAATCCACTGCCATGTGTGAGGCATTTGTGCTTGAAACAGGCCAACTGCAGGCTGTTTCTAAAGCCAAATACCCCTAGCATTTCCTCTTTTTGTTATGTGGTTACAACATCCCTCTTGGGCTTTACAAGTTCCATCAAAACCAGTTGCAGGTCACTCACATCTAAGGTGCTTTGGTGTCGGTTCCTAAATAGGATTCCTCCTTCTGAAAAACAAAACATTATTTGACATAGGTGACAGCATGCAGCATCTTATATACAGCAGTTCTCTAATAAAATTGTTGGCCATTAAGAGTCGCTCCCCCCCATCAGCTGGCTACTCCATACGCAGCCACGGAAGTGAGTTTGCAGCCCCCTCGTTAGCACAGGGCTTGTCCCCATCACAGCAGCAGCCTGCTCTCATGAGTGGTTTTCCCCGGGAGGCAGGAGTGATGGCTGGACCTGCCCATGCAGTGAGGCATCTGCATGGAGGCAGCATCACCGCAAACCTCCACCCACGTGCCAGGAGCACAGGGCCACGGCGCCCCAGCAGGGATTGTGCTCAGCACTGGGCCTTGTGCAGGTGCAGATTTTGAAAAGGAGTTGGGCACCATCAACAGGCCCTACCCAGAATTTACGTGGAAAGCCACCACCTTGAGACTCCCCCCCCCTTATCATCTCTTATGACCAAGGCGTGTCAAGTCAAAATGAAGGATTAAAAGGCACCTTGTGACAGAAATTTCTGACAAACCAATTTGTTAGTAGAAAATCCCCACAGATCTGTTCCTGGTAACACTGATAAACTCACCAGCCTGAGTTGCTTCCCTTCTAGCACTCGGCTGTCCACCACAGGATCGAGCAACAAGGCAGCTTGCTTCTGCGAGGCTCTCCATGCCTCCAGCAGACTTTACATGCAGAGAGACCATGTCCTTTATACAGTGCAATCACAAGGGCTTTGTTCTGAAAATGTGAGCATAAGGCAAAGGAGGTGGCGATGTCCACTTCTTATACACTGCACTGGTGGCAGCCTCTGCAGCTCAGCCCAAGGGGCGGCAAGGAAGGGGACAGTCACCCATCCTCTCCTGGAAGGCTGAAGCGCACTAGTGCTGTACCAGGTCTCTATCAGCCAGGGTCTAAGTAGCAAGGGAGGTGATTCCCTGCAGCTTCCCTGGTAAGCCAGCACCTTCATTAGTTATGCTGCTTGCCCAGGAGGCTGCTCAAAGCTCCAGTTTTGTAGCCCAGCCCAGCTGCAGGCATTCACTGGCAGAAAAAAAGCCCCAACACAAAAAAGAGTGAGAGAGAACCCAGGCTGCAAGACAGAGTGAGCCAGGGAGAGCACCACGCTGTAACCAGGCCCTCAGGTTGTCCAGGCACAGGAAGGCAGCCTTCTGTACATCAACCTTGGTACCCAGCGTTAGGTGTGTCCCTGGTTTGCAAAAACAACCCAGGAGCCAGAACAGAAGCAAATGTTGAAACAGTGCCTCTTTGCAAAACAGAAGTCATGTTTTCATCTGGACACCAGAGCTTTGTTCCACCAACAAATCAAGCGGGTGGTTCAAAACCATTTTTGACACTTAGAGGTTTAAATTGTGTTTCTCAATTTCTTTGTTTATTCCCATACCTGTAATCATCTGTGACTCTTTCTTATTTACAGTGTTTCAGAGCAAGAGCTCACACACCTAATGCTGATTAATTCTGCTGGACTGAGTAACTGGCTCCCCTGTGGATATCCTGTTTCCCTGTGAATCATCATTCCTCCTCGAGACATCCTCCAACTCAGATCAAAGATCCAGAATGTATTAGCTATGAAGACATCAGACAGCTCAAACAGATTAGAAAAGACATACACAAAGAAATGCAACTCCGTTTCTCCCTCCTGTCCCGCTGAAAATTGGCATTGTGAACACAATCTTAAGCAATAAAAGAAACAGTAGGCAGAAAAAAGGGAGAGAAAAAGAGAGGCTCTGGAAGTTGCTTAGTTTATCCAGAGTCTTCTACAAATTATCTTTTCAAAGTATTTACACTTTTGTACTTACTTAGTTCTCCCTTGCCATTGGAAACTCTTCAGGATAGATCCTCATCTGATGGAAGATGACACCCATAAGCTTCAGCAGAGCTGCACTCACTGCGCAGCAGAGGACTTGGTACTATCCATTTAACTATTGAGCCTTGCCTACAAACACACAAATTAAAAGAAAGAACATGAAAACACAGAGTCTGGTTTTTTCAAGTTTATGCAGTCTGTTGTGTTCTTGGTAGTTTTCTTCGATTTTCCATTTCGATATTTGAACAACTGAAAAGATTCTGTACCAGTGAAATGCCAAAACCTAAGGTCAAGAGGTCAAACTAGATTATCTTAATAGTCTCTTCTCCCCTTACAATCTTTGAACGGAGGTTTTATCTGATAAAGCAGTTAAAGCTGAAACCATGACAAGTCTTCATTTCAGCAGCATTTGATCTTGAAGATTGCACAAATAATTAGTCTTTTAAGATTCTGAACTTTTTTTAAAATAGATTTTTAAACTCTCTTTTTAATGGGTGTCTTTTAATCCTTATGTTTAAGCATAAGAGCCGTGTTTGATCCAAGACAATGGACAATGTGTTTGGATAGCTGGAGAGACCATTTTTATGGGAGTGTTTGAACAACATACTGTGTTTTTTCAAGAAGTTGTTCCTCCAGTCAGTGGAAAGAGCTGTATGAAGGGACCACAGGACTGTCCTTTTTCTGTCATTAAGCTCAAATAAAAGGAAGATAAAATGCGCTGCTTTTACATCTTAGAGTGGATTGTATCTGGCTTTTAGTCCTAGACTTCAAACTCTTCTATTAGCCTTTTGTGCTTGGAAGGAAAGAGAAACACTTTTAACCTTACCCACTGTGAACGGTCACTGGAAAGCAATGGAGGAAAGAATACCCAGCAGGAATATGCTCTGCAAATGCTCAGCAAAATCATTAGATCTGAATATTCTTAATCAATGAGGTTTTGGCAGAATAAAGAATGGTTTTTTATCTAGACTATAGTTTGTCCAAGTCCCTAGGTGGGGTTCAGCTGTTTATGTTTTCTTTGAGGAAAAATGTCAGCAAGGTCTGATCCCGACTTGTTCTCTGCCTCCAAAAAAACCCCGATGTGGGAGTATCAGCATGTGGCACAGTGTGAGAGGCACGTGAACGCAGCCGTCAGAGCCACCACACCCGTCCAAGGGAGGTGGGACTGGGTTTGAAGGAATAAGGGCAAAATAACGTGAAAAAAGATCCGCCTTCTGCATAGAGACAGAAACCCCATTGCCTAGTCCTGAGGAGAAATGGATACTCTTTTCATTTTTCATAATCCATGGTATTCCTGTCGTTTTCGTGATCTTATGCCTTTAGTTGGACCCATGTATGCAATGCACATGGAATTAGCGATGCATCACAAACAATGACTGGTAACGTCATTTTCCAACGCTTGAGAGAAAGCGGAGGGGGGAATTGTTGGTGTAGCCAGTCTGGAAAGCAGTTTTGAGGTGCCAGGTAGGCATGCCAGAACACGTGCTTGAAACTTCGCTGGCCACATAGGATATTATACCCCATCCTTAGCCTCATCTGATGCTGTCGCTTCATCCAGGGCAGTGGTGAGGGAGCTGAGGACTGATGGCATTTTAAACAGGTGCTACCTAGTGCCTTGAATGAGTTCAAACTCTCACTTCATCCTATTAGGGACCGTTAATCGAGCACATTTTGTATTTTGTGTGTGTACAATAACAAATTTTTGTCGGCCCCATGCTGGAGTACTGAGCAGACTCTAAGATGCCTGCATCATGGTGGTGCCAAATGGAGGGAAATCTAGCTCAAGCTAGGTTTGTGCATGTCCCTCTAGGAATTATCTTGTGAGTTTCTGGCACCGACATAAAAAAGGGAGCCATCTGGAAAGGGGTTGGACTTTGGTGCTTTAGAAGGTGAGGGAGAATACTTTTAAAATAATGGTTTGGGCCATAAAATGAAGTCAAAGCCTGGCCTCAGTGTTGTCAGGAGCAGTCTCCTACTGCCTTCAGGAGGGCCAGGATTTCACTAACAGATTTTTAAGGCTGAAGCACGGGGGGCATCTTACAACAGAGCATGGATATTTCTGGCACAATGGGGCTTGCTGTTAATGACACCGGAAAGCGATTTTTTTTTTTTAAGCACTTTTTTTTTTTTTAACCTGGCATTGCTCCTTCAAGCAAATTAAACTCTGATACATTTGCATTTCTATGTGTCATTAACCCAGACACCTACTGCAGGGCCTAAAGCTTGTGTCTGCTGGCAGGACTAAATCCTACTAATGCGCTTTTCCTAACGCACTCAGGGAAGCTGGAGTCTCTCCTTTTGAAGCTGACTTGCTATTTTGACTAATTGCTTCTGGTAACAGTTAATAGCATTTTGCAAAGGCACTTCATCTGCTGACAGCAGATTGATGTAAGGAAGGGACACGGTTCACATTTCCAAAGGGAGCATCGGGAAATCCATTACCAGCTTCATTAATCTGTTAATAATAAAATTAAAGTACAAATAAAATGTGACAAATTGGGTTCTGTTGTGAAAGTCACTTTAACAGGAGGCTCTGAATAAAGGTCAAAACAGACTCTGATTTCTGCTGTGTTTTAATAGTAGAATCAGAGGAGAGCATTGTAGAAACACTGTAATTAATCTGGCGATACTATAATTGTCCCCAAACGATACAGAAAGAGTTTGACAAGTGATTTTTTTTTTTTTTCCTTGAGAACATTTACAAAACGTGAAACATAAAGTTTTGTCACACAACATTTAACTGCTAATCCAATTTCACCGGAAGCTCTCAACAACGTAGGTACAGTAGATAGGCTTACTGTCCCTGCCTGCTACCTCAGCCAAAATTCAAGTTTACCCAGCACAGGGGCAAATGAGAGAAGAAAAGCCCTGCAGGTGCAGATCTTCTAGCAGCAGTCACAGAAATGAGCCTGACATTGAAAACAGGCTTCATCAAAGAGTCAATAAGCCAGATCAGACATCTCCTTTCTAGCAAGGACAGGGTTGGCTTGCCAAGGAGACCTTGTTTAAAATGAAAACTGTATAAAATTAGCTTACCATCCACCCATTCTCATTGGGGTATCCTCCAAATCTCCTGTATCTTTAACATCAGCCTTCCTAGCCACATCGTAGGTTAGCAGGATATCTTAGCCTAGCCTCTACACTTAAATAATCCTCCTGCTGGGATCTCAGCTAATACTGCAGAAACAAAACTGCTAAGAATGAGACCAATTCCAGCCTCTCTGAGCCACCGTGTTAATGGCTTCTGTAGCAAAACATCTGATTTGTCTAAGTTCCTGCTTATAGCAGTTGAGCAATTGCCCCAAAAGCAATCAGCTGCAGAGCATCATTTTGGGACACAGCTGCAACGAATGAAGCGCTTCCTGCAGCCTGTCAGAGCACCGGTCTGCTGGGAGCACCTGAACCAAAGGCACACTTAGTAAAGAACCCAGCCAGGCAAACAAATATATAAGCATGTTAATGCGAAGTACTTGAAGAGAACGGCTCATTAAGTCAGGCAGGATGACTATGTGGAAAACTGATAGCCCTATTTTAAAAATCAGCAGGAGGAAAAGAAGGCTGT
Source organism: Xenus cinereus (assembly GCA_025774025.1). NCBI lineage: Eukaryota > Metazoa > Chordata > Aves > Charadriiformes > Scolopacidae > Xenus > Xenus cinereus. The sequence continues at coordinate 68,315,906 of JAOXJK010000012.1, read as the reverse complement.
CCTTTCGGTTTATGCAAGTCAAAAGGAGTCTTTATAGCCTTCCTCTCCTCCAGTCATTTTAGGGATAATCTCAGACTCCAAAGACACCAGATTTGCAGTTTGAAAAGCACCACATGGAGTTACTTATGTCAGGAAAGAAGCAAGGGGAAGGGGGAGGATAAAGAGCAGGGGAAGGCCGACACATTTGTCACCTGGTCTGGGAGAGGAGTTTGCAGTTACTCGTAGGAGGTGTGAACAGTGTGGTGAGGAATTGCCCCAATGTTGATGGGCTGGGGCCTGGGAAAGGCAAGAAGCCTGGAGCAGATGCCCATCAGTGGGAAAACACTGGAAATCGGATATAAGATGGGCTTAAAGGCCAGAAGCTGTGTAGGTTGTGAGATGAGCTGTTAAGCAGCGAGGCAGAGTACGGGAGGGAAAGAGGGGAGCAAGAAGGCAGCCTGCTCTGGATGGAGTAACCTTTCATAAGTGCAGGGCTCTCTCGGAAGAAGGGGGAGGACAGAGGCTCACACAGACAAGCAGATTTTTTGCCACAACACATAGAGTCTTTCTCATGCTCAGCCTGACTTCAGGTACTTGCTAAAGTTTCATGTTTAAGATCTATGGCTTACTAACATCAAGTCAGATCTCCAATTCTTATTCTAGCTTTGATTTGAGCTCTACAAGTGCAGCTATCAATCCAATTCAGTTTGGGTTCATGGAGAGCTAAGTTGTCCATGCCTGGGCGAAGATTTTGGGCAAAGCAATGACAGGCAGGTCTCGGATTGCAGATGCCTTGGGAGCTGGTAGTTGCTTGATTTGAATTTTTTAGTTGAGGACTCTCTGCTGCCTCTCGTCCACTCAGCCAGAGCTCACAGAGCACTGCTCCTGCTAACAGAGTGCTATTTCCTACCTGCTTGTTCCCATTTCCTATCACTATCCCTTTTCTTGTCCTTCTGAAATTGCTGTCTCTCATGCAGTGTTTGTACAAGGAGGGCCGAATAAGAGAGGCAGCCTCCACTTGGTTTCTCTCTTTCCTCCTGCTTGTATCTCTTCTGTCTAGCAGAAATTCATGCATATTTGGCACAGTGTGAGCCTGAGGAAGACAGTCAGAACAATTGTAAAAGACCATCGCTAGCGTTGTTTAATACCTACCAGGTTGCTGAGTCTTCCCTGAAGTCCTTGCTAGCCACATGTGCTGCATCACAAGGAGGGGAGCTTCATACTGCTGTTGCCTACATATAGGCTGCTGCAGCTGCCTGTTGTAAAGGCAATCACACCCCAGGCTTTTCTTCCATTCCTTTTTATATAATATATGCCCCATTCATAATTGCTTTCTCTTTCACAAAGAGTTCTGCCTTGTAAAGTATTAGAGAGAACAATCCTATGCAGAGAATTAATACCAAATAGGGATGACTTCAGGTCTGAATGCCCAAACATGGCTCCTGTAGTCTAGTCAGTACAGAATAACTCCAGGATCAGCATTTGCTCTAAGTAATTCCAGCTGAGTATTTTTCTGCTTCAAAATCAACAACTGCAAAAGCAAAATCCTAGCCTTGATTTTTGGGGTGCTTCTACTTGTTTGAACACATCTGTCAGAATGTCAAGAACACACAGGATGAGCTATAACCAGCGCAAGAGAACCCTGGCATCTATTGCTATAACAGCTTTATTGCCACCTTCTTTCTTTTCCTCTTTGGACTGTAAATGTTGACTAGAAGGCATTTTTAATCAAGGTTTATGTATCCTGAAACCCTGTAAAATACATTTCTCCATAAAGGTAAAAGAAGATGCCAGGGAAAAACTCCGCCCTTGTGTTCAAATCCTCATTGCTCATGACAGCACTGAACTTCATTTTTTGTTGTCTCGTCAGACAGTGAGTAACAGAGCACATGTACCATTCTGCATGGAGGATTGGAATTAGGATAAACAAAGCAAAGAAACATTTATTCCATGTTGAAAAATTAGGGATCAGAGTGCCTATTTAGAGAGTTAATTGCTTTTTTGGTTTTTTCTTTGTTTTTTAGAAGTGGCAGTGTCTCAGCACTGTGCCAACAATGCACAGTGGGCACAGAAAACTTAGGAGTTTCTCTCTGTTCCTCCATACATACTCTCTACAAAAAACCAGACGCCTTCTGCTCTACAGATTTTTCTTACAGCAAGGGACAGCAAAGCAAGCGCAACATCAGGGTCAGTGGGGTTGGGGTTCCATGGATGAGCAAGAGGTGCAGTCCCAGAGGCCTGAGCAGGGAGACAGCCCAGAGTCCAGATCTCTGGGCAAGTCCACAGCAGACAGGTCCAAGTTCAAACCAAGACATCAGCCCGCGGGTTGGGGTCAAGGTCAAAATGGTTCATGACCAGGCAGGAGTGGGGTCAAGGAACCAGTGTAGGTGGGGCCAAGCACCAGAGCCTCACCTGAAGTCCAGTGTTCAATCTAAGCATCTACAAGCATGTCTATAGTAACAACCCTATATCACAAAACTTCCCATACAGTCTAATCGGCTACTGTCTCTCCTTCAAGATGCTCTTTTTTTAGTTTGCCGGGGCTTCTCACAGTAAAACAAAACAGTAGAAAATAAAAAACAAATAAGCTTTTTGCAACAAAATAGTAGCCTGCCCAAGGGAGAGTAGAGAGAAGCGTAGCTGTTGGTAGTTTGGAAACCAAAGCTATTATAGGAAGAGTCCAAATAAGGGATTTGGGGGGCGGGGAGAGAGAGAAGATGGCTTATTCAATCTGGCAAAGAACAAAGAAGACGCAAAAAGCAAAAGCTGGAAGCTTAAGTGAGACATGTGATGTTACAAAGATAGAAGGCAAATGAGGATACATAGCCAGTATGAGAACAGTTTAATATGGGCTGTTCCCCATTCCTTTCAGTCTTATGTCAATATTTGGATAACTTTCTCCATGGCTGAATCAGAACTTCTGAGCTTGATGCAGAATTTGTTGAATGAGACTCTTTGGCCTGTATTAAACGAAAGATAGAGTACAGAATCCTAATGCTCCCTGTGGCTGTAAAATTTATGAGCATATGAATTTATGGGACTGAAGTTTAAGATCTCAGTCTCTGGCTGGTTGCCTAGTGTGAAGGGTGGGGGGAAGGACACATCACCTGAAGGCATATGTGTTGGACACTGAGCCGTTACTGCTCTCAAGGCACTCAATCTGTCACCGGTATCCTCAGCTGAGAGCTGGACCCAAAGGAGTATCTTCAACACATCTTCTAAGGGAGAGAATGTTTCTGTAAATGCTTTTTCCTGTCAGGAAACGTGGTTTTTCCTTAAGTCACAAATTTCTAAGGCAAGAATCAA
>JAOXJK010000012.1:68291238-68312521 GCA_025774025.1 Xenus cinereus | reverse complement strand
AGGCTGTGGATGAACTCTTCCTTTTGCTGATCAACTGAAAAAACTAGATCTTAAAATAAAAGAAGCCAGAAATATTTTGGGGAATGGTCACCAAGTCAATCGCAAACCATAAAATCAGGTGTATATCAAGTCAAAGGGACAACTCATTGCTGCTACACAAAATTCAGTAACATGAGCGAGTCTTTGAAGCTTCACTGAAGGATCAGAACAAGTATAGACGAGAAAATACCATTGAGTCCTGTTTTGCAGTGACGGGCACTATGGTCTCTTAACCAGTTTGAAAACATAGCTTACACCTTGATGCTAGAGGCATAAGGGAAGATCCATTGTGAGAAAAGATACTAATAACTGCTGGATGGGGTTTCCTCTTCACCAGTGGAAGGTAGCATCTCCCAGGCTTGGCAGGACCCCCAGTCACGTTCCCCCAGGCAGCAACACAAGGCTATCAGCTGGGGCATGGGGACAGGCCTGCAAGCAGAGGACCACTAGTGGCAGGCTGAGGCCTGAAATGCCAGCATCCTTGTGCCTGGAAGAAGAAAGGTGTCATCAGAGCCAGGAGTGTAGCCAGAGGATGGGAAGAAAGGTAGGACTGATAAAGTCAAGAGCTCAGGGGTCAGCAAGCCTGGACATTTCAGAGTGAAGGAAATAAAGCCCTGGTGTAGTACAGGGAAGCAGGTCTTTATAACCCATCTCCTCTCTGTAAGCAAGGTCACAACAGAGACTTACGTGTATTTATATATACACGTCTCTGCCTCAACTGGCTCCCCCTAAGGAGGAAGAAAGGCAGTCAAGCCCCCCAGATTAGCTAGTGCTTTGGCAGCCCAACATCTGCGAGAAAGATACAGCTGGGATCCAACTATTAAGTCTTTGTCAGGACCATGAGACCATCCCTAATAGGATTCTCTTCCCCCCTCCCTCTCCTCTCCTCTTACACTTGCCAGTCTTAATTTCATTTTAGCTATAAGAGTCTCTTTGCTCCTGACATTTCCTCATGTCTTCCCTAAGTAAACCTATGTTTATGACATTAAATACATTCACTGTGTATTGGTATCAAGCAATTGCTTTTAAAAGATAATCTTCCCCTTTCCATTATTACCCCTTTATTTCCTCTGCGATTTTTCTTGGTGAGTTATATGGGGAAGAAATTACTGCTATTTTGTCTCGAGGTTTCCCTGAGGAACCTTGTCAAAATGAACAGTCCTTTTACTAAGCTTTCCTGTACAGATTGAGCAGAAATAAAACAAAATAATTAAATGGCTCCTGAAAGAATTTAGTGCCTAAAACTCTGGGGAAAAATAATGGTTCCATCTATGCCATTGTGAAAGCCTTTATTGCAGCGCAGTGTTTATGTTCTGCATAGGGTCTTACAGTGTCATCACCATCACCATCAGATCTGAGTGCTTTCCAGGTGTGCAGTTAAGTGATGCGACTAACAAGTGTCATCTGTTTGTTCTTGCAGCCTCTCCCCACTGGGAGAAACCTGTGTGGTTGAGAGCCTTGTTTTGGAAGTATATTGCTTTTGTTTGAAGCATATTTTTATTCTGGGTTTTAGTATACGTGTTATCATCTGTTTCTGTTAAAGAAGTTTAGTGGCACACAGGGAACGAGCATGCTTCCTAGCTGCCTGTTCTCCTGAGTGCTTTGTTCCTCAAAAGGAGATTGAGAAAAAAATGAGTATTTGCAAAGTTCTTCTCAAGTTAGAAGTAAGACGCTGAATTTCATACTAGTGATACACATAGCCTTTGCCTACAAACCAGCACGATGAATAATGTCTTCACACATTCTGCTGTGCAAAAATAACCTGCAAAGTTACGGTTACCACAGCCCCAAGTACAGTTGCAGCATGGAAACCCTGAACACTTTTTGTGTTTTGTTTTTGTTTTTTTTTTACAAAGCACATGAGGGTTCCTCAACTTTGGAATTTGCCTTTCTCATTGGATCAAACAGTCCGAAGCTGTTTAGTTTTCTGGCTCGTCTGTTCCCCCCCCTACTTCTCAAAGAGCAAGAGTTAATGGGCTCAGTCCTGCAAGACACTGATCTTTCTGGCACGGGTTCAGCAAACCACTTATGCAAGTGTTTAAATTTTAACCACGTATAGGAGCTGAGTTGCTGAGGTTAATGGGCCTGTAGCGGGGACTGCGGTGGGATCATCTTCCCTGACCCCATGGCCTGACCTGCCAACATCCCTCTGACTCCCACGCTGCCATAGCTTGGGGGTGACCTCAGCACATGTCTGTTTATGCTGGAGTTAAAACGAGTATATGGGGACTTTGCTGGATCTGCCTTAGACTGCCCAGCCCTGAAGTTCAGATCTCTGCAGAGCAGTCACCATGGAAAAGCAGATGGGTGGAACCGGCTCCATGATTTTGTCTGATGGCAGCCAACTACCTTGGCCATGAACCCCTCCAGGGATCTATGACATGGGCAGCCCTCTGGGACAGTGGGTGTTTCTTACTGACCCACTACATTTTCTGAGGGATTTTTGCCTTCTGAAGGGGTTGCGTGGTGCAGGGAGGTGAGGCTGGCACCATGGTTTCAGTACTTGAGCTTACGGGGATCTGGACCTCAGCAGTTTCCTCCAGTGTCGTGTCGTAATGGAAAAAGGCCGCTACCCTGAGCAACGACTGCGGCATGAACAGGAGCTCTCACAAGTTCTTTGTTCTGTATAGAAACACCAGCAAAATTAATCTTAGGCATGATCACTCACAAAACTTATAAACCTTGTGAGGCAGCCAAAATTGACCCATCCTTTTTCTTGAGGGGGATGGGGGAAACAAGTTCCATTGGTCCCAATTACTCCGTTCACTAGAAAAAATATTTTTGTCTAATGACCTCAGTAGGGAGTGAGTGGCTCCTTTTGTGTATTAAATTAAAATCTCAGGGGGAACATTAGGCCCTGTAATTTGTATTTCTCAGATGCAATTTAAGTCTTTCATCAAAAAAACTCATAATAACTGAGCTCTGTGATACCCAGTAGATTCATTTTCATGTGAAGGATGAAAATAGCCAGCAACATGTTAACAAATTCCACAGGGAGACCAATTGTAATGATAAAAATAATCTGACGTGGGCATGAATTTGCAAATACAGTGCTTTATGGATCATTGGAAAGGAAAAGGCCGTCTTAAAAATGTTCTTTATATTAAGATAGAGGTAGGGAAAAACTCCCTAGCCTCCTCATTAAGAATGGAGTACATGAGCAGTTTCCAAAGAACAGAGGCCCAAAATGATGCATCTCTGTATCTTATTTGAAAAAAAATCCCATGTACCAGAAAGACTGCTTGTGTAAGTTGTCATCACTTCTACTGCATTAAATTGACTGAGAAAAGGAGAGGTCTGCATGAGTAACAACTTTCACGCACTGGTAACTGCAGAGAAGAATGTAGTTTCCCGTGCAAATAACTGATGCTGGATCAAACCTCATGTTTTGAGGAGCACATGTATAATTTCCAAGGTTTTGGGGCTTTTCCAAGAAGAGCCTGTGAGTGTAGGAGAGACCCCAGCCTCAAGATGCTTCTTCCACCTGCGTCCTGGGAGAGCGCTGGTATGTTAGAAAACGTCAGCAGAAATAGACCTTAGACCTAACTTAGGCCCTGGAGCGAGTAGGCACTTTCTGGTGGGAAAAGCAGCATTGCTTCCTCTCCAGCTGGAAACCTTATCTAACACCATTGCTTATTAAAACACACCGATGGATGCATGCCGCTGCAGCGGTTCACCTCCTAAGGAGAAGCAGAGCCTTTAGTGGGATTCTCAGCAACACCGCTCGGAGCTGGGGGTGTTTCTGCGCAGCCACAGTCTGAATGTAAAGCTGCAAGCTGATAGCTCAGGTCAAGGAGAGGGAGCATATGGCTGGGCGTAAAGAGGGAGGTGGGAGAATAGAAGAAAATACAACAAATTGTTTATCAAAATGACAGATACAGCCTTCGTGCTACATTGCAGTTCAGGTGACAGTAAAACATCTGGCAGTCTCAGAGAAGGAATAGTGGCTTTGGCAGTATATTAGCAGCTTTGCCTAAAATCATTTTAATTACGATTTTAAGTATAAAAACTGTTTTAGCAGAATTCATCATCTGCTGTTGAAACATTTTGCACTGGAACCCTTAGTTTCTGCAATCCCATGATATTTACCAATATTAAAGTAACAGATTAAATGAGGCTTACCAGTCCCATCCAAAACATATTTTGTTGCATACAAACGTTTTAGTCTATTTTTGTATTTAATTATTTAATCATCTATAAATAAGCAAACTAACACCCAGTCCCATAGTACACACACAAGCCATGTGTACATCAGGTACTCATTTTCAGTACACGCTTGATTTGTCAAAAAAAAGTGAGCAGAATAAGCTTCCTAAGCCCTGGTTAGTAGGAAATTGGACTGAGGTAGAGCACAGTTACAATGGCCTATTAAAAGCAGAACAGGAGATCAGGCCTATGTTAAATATTTTTCCTGATGGAGTTGTGAAGGATAGAGTTTGCAAGGAGATGTGGCTGGTGAATGATGCAGCTAGACTAGAAAAACTACCTGGAGTAGACATAGCTCTAGAGTATGGGCCTACACATACAGGTTATTCTGCTGAGATAAGTTATACTGGCAAAAAAAATAATTGTGCCTCTGCTAAAAGTCTTTTCCAGAGGTAGTACAGACTGAGAAAGCCCAACACAAACAGACATGGCCCAAGTTATGTGGCTAACCCTTTAAAGAGAGAACATGACTCACCATCGTTCGCTCCTGAACTCCTTATCTTTCACAAGATAGTGAAATCATTTGTTTTACCAAATTCTGTCAAATCACTTTATCCCCAGAAAGCTATCTGGGAAACCACGTAGGAAGTGTAACAGGCATGTGTGCCCACAGGCAAGGGAGAAGCCAGCTTCTGTTTTTTTCAGGCAGAGCCAGCTGAAGCCATGAGAGAAAGAAGGGGCAGATTGTTGTCACACCTTGTACACTGGGAGAGCACCAAAAAACAAGCCCAAAGACCAACAAGGAGGTGAACTGGCAGAAAAAAAGGCCATTGTGTCATATAGGAATTCCTTTGTAAGCAAGAATATTAAAAGGATGAAAATCGATTCATAATGAATTCAGGAGGCGCTCTCTACGTATTTTAACTGCTTGGTATTATCTCACTGAAGAGTCACTCCAGGCTCACTAATGTACGTTGTTACACAAGCAAAGCACTCCAGCATTGATTTTTCTCTTGCAGAGGATTATGAATCAACATGATTTAAGTAACTCTATAGCCTAGAGTAATGACCAGCCCCTGAAAGTTTAGCCAAGCACAGGAACCTTCTGGACAGAAGCAGTTTTGTATCAGTACTTTTAATTACTTTTGAAGACATGTATTGCCCATTAATACTTGACCTCTAATTATGTTTTTAAGAGGCACCTCTACTGAAAAACAGTTATATCATGAAGATGTGTGCAGAAGCTTAAACCAAAGCAATTTGGTTTTTTTATCTCTGCAGCCCTTCCAGGAACCTTTGCTTGGATGAATAGATCTGCTTTTACAGAAGCAGAGGCCAGAGGGGCTAAGGCATGCACCATCACTTAGGTCCCGGCAGCTTGTGAACCTCACGGGGATGTTGTAGGTACATGTGCTGCAAAGGTCTAAGCTAAAGAGCAAGTAGCTTTGCTTGCACCTGGAGGCACCGAAAGGACACAACTGCAAAGTGGTAGCCGCGAGGTGCAACGGCCGCAGCAGGCTCCGCTCCGCCTGCACGCTGCATCCCATGGTTTTCCTATCAGCAGGACGGAGCAGAAGTTGCTCCAAGGCACCCAGCACCTGCCTGTTGTGCAATACTTCTTACTTAGGCAAGAGGGGGAACAAACCCTCCCTCCACAGATCCCCGAGAGCATAAATACAAACTGTAGCTATGGAGCAAGCATTTAATGCTGGAATCACGAATGAATTTGCTTGGCCTTGTGCTTCCCACTGTGGCAATCAGCAGCTATTTGCTGTCCGAGATGGCTGCCAAATTCAGTGACCTTTTGGACAGCAGAGAGCCAGAGAGGGCTCTCCTGGGGCTGGCAGAGTTTGCAGTTCTCTCTCCAGGATCCCACTTACCTGCCCTCAGCTGAGAAAACCTCGAGTTTCTTCTCTGTCTCCTCTTTCCTCAAAACTCCCCAGTTTCTGAGCTGTCCAGATGTGCTGATATCATCCAGCAGACCTTGCATAACTTCCCTCTTGAAAAAAAAAAAAAAGAAAAAAGTGCTGCAGTAGCAGTTCCGATGGAANNNNGGAAATTTATTATTTTAATAAGATCCTCTGAAGCACTCAAAACCAAACTAACAGCTGTTCAGAGACCAGTTGTTTCCCCTGAATTCATTGAATTTCTGGGTGAGCATAGACATTTGGGATATAAATTTGAACACTTCTAAAACTAAAGCTCAGAAAATATCCAAACCAGAAACAATATCTTGATGAAGTTGAAAACTGGGTTTAGCTTTCAGGTCCCTGTTTTCTTTTCCCTCTGGACAGGGGAGAAAAAAAAAATCAGCAGTTTATTGCTCTGTTACTAGTGGCACCAAATAGATTTTGATGTAACATAGGGAACTCTCTTGTGTTAGATTTAGGGCCAAATTGCAGGTGTATGCCAGAACTTGTATTAAGAAACTGCACAGCCATATTCTTTTCAGTGCTTCCTGTACAGCCTCTGTAGACTTCACCGTGTTACTTCTGACTTAGACCAGCACGGAAGAAAGGGAAACCAGTCCCAGTACGGCAGGGATGGCTGCGGGTCTAAGACAGGAGCCTATAAAGCCCTGCGTGGCAGGAAGGAGGTGCATAACGGTCCTCCATGACAGCAACCAAGGATCACAAAGCAATGGCCAGGCAGTACATTTGAAATGAACCAAAGCATATATTTTCTTCACACCAAACACAAATGAGCCATGGAAATCCATCGTGAGATGTTGTGAACACTAAAGCTCATCTGTTTTCGGAAAACTAGGTAACTCGGAGGAATAGGGATCTGTGGAAGGTCGCTATACTCAAAAGCACCACCTCAGGCTCAGGAAGCCTTTGAGTCACAGGCTCATTGGGGTGTCTCAAACTATTACTTTCCCTATTTTTATACTGTTTCCTAGGAATCTGCCTTGGGCAGATGCTGGAGGCTTTTAGTCTGATGCAGCACAGCTGTCCCTGTGTGTAGAAAGGCAGTGTGGCAGCATGACGCCCTTCCCCTTACAAAAAATCCAGGCCAGAACAGGATGCACAAGGGACTTGAATGGATGCACAAGAGATTTAAAGGGGATGCAGTGTAGCACCTGGGCCCTAGGAGAGGGTGAGCAGGTGAGACAACCCTTTGGGGCAGGACTCGACCCAAAATCTCATGTGCCTTTTTGGTTTCCCGACTTCTGGTTGACACAAACTCTCCAGGATCCCACTGAGGACCCCCATGGAGTTTTGACTGCAATGTACAAGCTTCAAAGACTTGCCAAAATTTCAGGTTGTTTTTCATTGGGTTTGGTTTGTTGTTTTTTTTTAATACAAACAGTGCTCAGGATAATATTTACCACACTTAATTTAACTGTATTTGGTGCAGAGACTGCAGAAGGTTTTTTTCATATGCAGACATCCTTAAGAATTAATTAGGCTATTTCCCCTACTGCCTGGAAAGAGCAAAAAGCATCCTGTCTTAAGACCTTTTTATGAAGGTTTTTCCATGTTGTACTTCATTTTGTTTTTCAATTAGACAAGTCACTGGACAGCATGACAGATGTGAAAAAGCTGTTTCCTTTACATTGTACATTCAGATGGAATTTACTTCCCCATGCATCCCATGTGATTAAGCCCAAAACCTTGGTCTTAGAGCAGGTCTGCAGTGTAATTGCTGCAGATCTGTGCCATGTTCCTTCACAGGTATGCAAAGGGGTGTGAGAACTGGCTACTGCCTTTGCTCACATAGAAAGTGACTGTGTGAGAGTGTAATCTGTTCAGAAACTGTGACCCTGGCAGAGTTTTATTTGTAGTAAGAAAGTGGACAAACTTTCTGGGCTGTGTAGGAAAATAAGCATGCCCTTGCCAGTCCGGCAGTGGCGTCCTTGTGCAGGGGTGTGGGATGAGCTACTGAGATAACTCTGCTCCTCTCTATCCCTTTGGGTGGATGACCCTGTTTTGGGTTGGATTGGGCACTGCCTTCCTTCTCCTCTACGTTTAGTTCTTGCACCATCACACACTGAAAACAAAGCTGTGTAGCTGCTGTCCTCAGCTTTCCAACCTCCTTTCTGTGCATTCCCTCTCCAACAAACTTTCCCTACAGGAGAACGGGAAAAAGCTGACAGTCCCCAAAATGCTGCCAGAGTGCCACCCTTTTCTTATCTAGAGCCAAGGAAAAAACCTCAGTATATTTTGCCATCTAGAGGTCAGCCTACCATGAAGTCACTCATTTTTGTATATAGCAATTGTTAGAGATGGGAAAAAAAGGACTTTTCCAATTCAAATATTCTTAAACCATCTTTCTTGAGAGAAAAATTGAGCATATACTTAAATTTAAAGGCAACATTAATTCCCAAGGACCTCAGTTAACTATAAGCCTTTCATGAATTTAAGCAAGGCATCACACGATTCTCTGCATTTCCTCCACACACAAGTTTGAAGACGAACTGCAGAAGGAAGCTTACTGAGCTGTCTTCATAAAGGCCTATCCTCAGAAGAATATGTATGGACTAATTATTCCTCTATGGCACCAGCATGAAAGGCTTTTAAAGAGCCTCTTATTTCAGCCACCAATGGCAGAGGAAGCCAAGGAGACAGCAAGTTGCCCATCTTTGGGAAAAAAAAGCATGTGCTCATCCTCTGGCTGAAGACAACTGAACCTCCCTATGGATGTGCCATTAGTTGGGTTGCTTCCTTCAGGACCTCAAAATTATGCGAGCTGAATCAAGGCCTATAAAAGGCATCCTCACGCAGCTTTTAATGACTATACTTGCAGTGGTTTGAGGAGGTTCTGCATCTCCTCCATACTCCAGGTCCTTAAAATACTTCATCTCTGTTATGTGACCACCTCCACAGCCATCTCCTCCCCAGGGCCCTCTCCAGCTTTCTCGTTTCCTTTCTCTCCCATCCATACCACAGCTATATCTGGCTTCAGTTACCAGCTGTAATTTTCTTTTTTTCAGTTTTTTTTACTTCCTCTTTTAGGACTGCATCACCCTTTGCGTCTGCCAGCTGTGGTGAGGGATGAAGAAGTTAAAATAACAGAAGTCAGGCATATTCCTCATTATTTATCTTAAAAGCCTAAGTTTGGATTTAGCCCTGAAAAACTCAAATTGCAAGTCTAACACCCTCATCAAGTAGCACCCTGAAATAAGCATAGCCCCAGGTACAGCCCACTGGGAGGAAGGAGCCAGAACTGCCAGCTAATTGCCCAGTCCACCAGAAAAGCTGCTGCTAGCTCTCAAAACACGTCTGAGGAGAAAAAACAACAAAAGGCAATCTGGTGGGATTGGGAGTTTGGGGGGGTGGAGAAGGAATAGGTTGTTTCAGAAGGATTAAAAGGTCAAAGGACTCAATGTGGAGAAGTCAGCCCAAATCTACCCAAAGCTGTTAGCATGGGATCATCTGAAAAACAAATCCAAAGGCTAATCCTTTATCCTGTTCAGGAGAGCACTGCATGTCAGAGATGTTCCCCCTCCTCCCGCTGGGCATGTCCTGCTTCAGGGATGAACTCTCCTATGATTCTTCCTCCAGGTGTGACACCACCTCCTCCTTTGTCCCAGGTTTGCTCCCTCCTTAAATTTAAGTACATGGAAACCTGTAGGGGCAAGGAAGAAGCCCAAGGGCAAATTCTTCCTCCCAGTACCAAATACAGGGCACTGTCATTCCTCTCAAGAGGAGGGTATAGCAAGCCTCCCAAAACCGATCCCATCTTCCCAATGAGTCAGGGAACTGTGTTATTCCAGTGTGAGGAGGACGTATATGAATGCACTGTGATAGGTGGGAGCCAGGGTGCCTCAGCTGTGTCAGGACTGATTTGGATTTTGCATGGCTCCGTGTACTAAATAGTTTGCTTCAAAATAGAGGGTGTGTCCTACTTCCTCGTTGCATAGTGGAAAAGGAGACGACACAATGAAGAATATGTTCTATGATCATCCCAAGGCTATGAACCTCCCTGGTGGATGTCCCTTACCTCAAAGATGTTAAGAGAAATACCAAGAACCTCTTTCTCCACACATAACGAACTCAGGGTATCTTTCCAATTCCAATCCCCAATATTGCCCTTCCTCATAGTCGAGGACAGGGAACAGCTCTGTACCATCTACGGGCATCCTTTCCACCACAGGTGTTTCCAAGAATTGTTCCTGCCCCATACACAGACTTTTCACACAGCCTTGGTTAGCAAAATAGGCTGCAGAGCAGGAAAGAAATAGGTACTGACTCCCACTGATGATCCACAAGCCTGCCCATTTCATTTTTCTCTTCTAACATTTCAGTTTGAAGGGTATAAACTTGGTTACATCTCCTTACAGACAACAGTTCTCTACATGACAGGTCTTTTCAGCAGCCCCAAAGCAAATAAACTGATGGTTTTCTTTGGGATTAGGGGCCTGACCCACAGTGGCTTTAAATGATGGTGTCTCAGTCAGCTCTGGATGAAGCCTGTATGTGGGGTCCAGCTGAGCTGTGTGGTCCAGCCGGCGGCTGCCGCTCCCCAGCTCCCGGCGCTAAACTTTAGAGCGAGGCACCACCTAGAGGCGTGCAGGCCGCAGTAAGGCCGGAGGAGATCAGCCCGGCCGGGCTCCAGCTCTTTTCGGCGACAATAAGAAATGTCGTACGACATGCCTATCAGAAACTAAAAGCCTCAGCCTTCCCGTTTTCCTGTTCCGCGTTTTATCAAAACAAGTTGATTAGTTCGAACAATAAACGCAAACCTGGAAGCCCTCTGAGGGGGCCAAGCTGCGGTCAGAGGGACCGGGAGGGGAAATTCAGCCAACAGCAAAAAGAGCCCGGTGGGACTCTTTAACTGGGGTATCTCCATAATCCAGGTGAGATGTGCCCAGTTTACTAGTAACTTGTTTTAAGCTTTTTCTTGTGAAGGTCCCAGCCTCAATTTTTAGCTATTAAACAAATGCAGATTTTGCAACTGCATGTTGACATCATCCACAATATCACAGCTTTTTACTCCGGAGTAGCTGAGCGGCCTCTCTGGGCCAGAACAGACCAGGATCATAGCAGTACTGAGGGAAAGAGCTACTTCTCTTTTCTCCTCATGCAAGTAAATTCCTTTGGGACCTTGATGGTGAGCTGAGGCATCGATTCCCTGCTCTGAACCCTCTGAGCTGCTCTCCTTGCATTCAGATCTCCAGGACCTGCTGAACAAGTTCCTTCAAAAAACAGATACATGTGCTTTAACTTTTCTACCTCCACATTTTCTTCTTTCCAGGTTAGCCTTTTCCTTTCTGCAATCTCTTTTTCCACTATAAACCTGTTGCTGGGTTCTCCCAAATGAGAACTTAAAAAATAATTGCTAGGTCTATGAAGGCAGCGTTGGTTTTGTTTGTTTTACGCCAGAGGGTATGCGTCACAAAGTTTATTACATCACTGAAGTCTGTTATTACAATAGCTCATGAAGTAGCTCTCCATAATAGTAATTGTATCATAACTGGAGACTAGTCCCTGATCCATCTGTGCCTCCCAGTTGGTATTTTCCTACACTTTGTCTTCCCCTCCAGGGAGAAACTTTCAAAGAAACGCCAAAGGCCACTTTTAAGATCCAGAAATAGCAGCCTGTGTAATATTTGTAATATCCCCAGACATGTGGAGAACATCACTAAATCCTTGTGGTGAGAGAACCACACCTCTGACAGAGCCGAATGGGGAAAAAAAAATATTCCCTGAAGTCCCTTGGACAAAGATTAAACCTTCCAAAAAAAAGACAAATCCCTTCTGCTGAATCAAGCTTCTGAACTTTGGATTTTATATGCCAGGGGCACACTCCACAAGAGGCAGGTGACCAAAGCAGGGTGACCATATGCACCTGTGAGCCCCAAAACATGAATTACCTTAGTATTCACAAGAACGCAGTAACTCTAGAGTTTGAAATACTTCTGTAGCCTGTGCTCTGCCACGTACTGGCACCCCACGGGAGGAGACACATCCGACACTCATTCTCCAAGCACTTGAGCATGTGCTTAAAGATATTTTTGAAGTCAATGGAACTGGTCACACAGTTAACACTACTGAGCACAGGTTACATGTTCAAATAAGCCCAGCAGCAGGGATATCACAATTTCAGTAGTTACATGGATCTTCTGTTGAAACTGTCTCTCTTAAATGCCCCCCAAAAATTCATTTTTCTTCTTTGAGCCCTGCTTTAGGCTTGACTCACTGTGATTTTCAATTTTCATGCCTCTTTCATGGTTCGTGCTGCTCCAGGACTAAGTTAAATGTCAATGTTACATTGCATAGAGGATGCAGCATTTTGTAGCTCCTTCATTGTTTAGCTGTATTTCTCATGCAGTGGGCCAACGCGACTGCTTCAGGACTCTGGGCTCTCAAACCACCTTTGAGAAAACCATGCCCTTGATGATAAGACCAAAGAAAAGAGGCCGGCTGGGGGGGGGAAGGAGCGCAGAAAGAGGCATTTTATTTTAAGGAACAGCAATTTAGATTGCAGGCAACTAATCAGCACCTTCTTTTGCTACAGTGTACTTTGCTGCAAGGAAAGGGACTGCAGGTTCCCGACCTGGGAGCTGCAGTTTACCATAACTGCTCTGCGGGAGGAGGACGGGAGAGGCAGCGCTGGCTCCCAGGGCTCTGCTCACTGCCCTGCACCGCTCTCCTCTTTTGGGGAGGCCTCGCACCGCGACCCTTCACGGGAAGGGGGTTCTCTGCCCTCCCAGCAGCAGCTTTGTAGATAGACAACGCTGGCCCCGGTTGCTTATTTCCCAGAATTTCTCATATCACAGCGTTAGTTGCAAGGTCCAAAAGCCAGCCAATTTACTCCAACTGAGTTTCCACCAGTTTATTTTCCACAGATCCCAGAAACACACACACACAGAGCAAGCTCTCAGCTGAAGATGATTGTTTCCAGTAAAAACATCTCTTTTCTACTAGTGTTGGAAATCCCGCCTTCTCATTGTACAGAATATCCTAGACAACCCCAGATAAACTGCAAGGAAAACAGGATGCTATTTTCATTCAAGTATCATAACTGATATTTATGGGGAGAGAAGTGTCAGAATGGAAAAAACTGTGCGTAGTAACCGCAGCAAAAGGTAGGTGCCCTTTGGTGCCCTGCCTCCTCCTTTTCTTATAACAAGGGCAGTGGAAGAAAATGAAACCGGCATATTCTAATTAACGGACAGTGTAATTTCTCTAAAAAAAGGAAGTGGGGATTTCTGGCTTACCTAATCCTGAACCAGTTTCCTGTGAAGATAAATGGTCTTTGAGAGGGTCACTTTGCCTGGTTGCTTCTGACTTCCACTTTGCCAGGGAAGCAAGCAAGCTGCAAATAAATAGACATAGCTTTGAGCAAGTATCAGCAAAGGAAGCAAAGCGGTTTACTTCTTTTTTCCATTATGCAAAATGAAACACTTTCAAATTTAGTGCCAGCTCTTCTTCTGGGAAAAGTTACCATTCTGGTCACCAGTGGCTGGGGAAAGGATAAAAAATTTGGTGTCAGGAGAAAAGCCTGTTGAAAAATGAGGCCTTTGAATCATGCTTCTTGTGTTTGGCTTCGACATTCTCTTAATTAAGTCCTGTTGTTCTAGAGGAAAGTGTGATTTTAAAGCCATTTTAAAAAACAGGAACAAAACTATATGGGTAACTCACTGCTGAAAAGTTCTGAAAACAAAGTGCTAAACTTTGCTTCAGTCAGGTTTGAAGCCTCCTTACTATGCTGCCCTCCTAAACTAAAATCAAACCGGTTCTGCTTGGTTTCAGTTGGTGTGAAACTAGCTTAGCTTTTCAGAAAGAGTCTTTTCAGTGAAAAAAAGAAATATATTTGCAAGAATTTGAGGAAAGCCAGTCTGCTCTGTCAGCTGATGGCTAGAACTCTACGGTGCGATATATGCAGTTCCTATTTTCTCAAGACTCATCCTAAACCCAGCCTAAGAAACAGCTGTTCCTGGCTGTGTCTGTTGAAATTGAAACCAATACTACAGTTTCACAGCATAATCCTGTTAGGAAAGGTGGAATATGTTTGTCTTTAAATAAGATGTCATTAAAAACTGTGAAGCGATGACAAATGTTGGGGAAAATGATACTAGGGAACAATTCTTAAGAAAATAGCTGCTCACTTGCAGTTACACCAATAGTAAAAGGATAACTACAACTCAGAGTCAGATCATCTGAACAGAATTAGTCAAAGGACGAATGGTTTCTTGCATGTACAGTACTGGTAGAAAAGGTGGAAAAAGTCTTCATTATCCATGAACTGTTTTTGTCAAAGCATGGCCCTGTGTTTGCTCTGTACTGTGCTATACCAGCCCATCAGAGCAAAGGTCCCATGGGATGATACCTTTCCTACTAATGCTTCTACCACTTCACCTGAACGTCTATAACTACAATGCTGAACACATACAAGAAAGTAAGGAATTTGCGATGCCTTTTCTTTTTCCCTAGCAAGTAAATCTGCTTGGAATAGCAAGAACAGAAAGGTCTGGCTGCAGGCATTAAGCCTGCAGAGGGGTTCCCAGTGGCACCAACTCAGGTTCTGCTGAGTAGCCAAAATGGAAACGGCTGGTGAAAAATTCCTAATAGACTTGCCTCAAGGATGCTTACTGAAAGCAGCCAGAAAAGCTGGCCTCATTCCTATATGCTATATGTCATATATGGCAAATGACAACATACAGCCCTGCTAGGCATCTTGGTTTTTTAGCTGCTCACATGAACCTGGAGTTATATATACCCCCTTCCCTTCCAGAGGCTTCTCACCCCGTAGTATTTCCCAGGCTCATGTTTGCAACTGAATGACATAAGGTGATCTTAGCTCAGTGCCAGGGCATCGGTTCTCAAGCTGCTGTTCCTCTTTTCCTGGCCCTGGCAGGTAACAAAATCTCCTTCTTGTCAGTGTCACCAGTGAGTAATTGCCATAACAACCCCTGGATCTGTGTGGTCCATATTTTACCTCAGACACAGAGTAGATACTTTAATGCATGTATGTCACTTGAAAAATAAAAGGGTGTCTCTTACTGTTCCTTTAAAAATAAGGAGAGCTTCTGCATTTTATTTCATTCTTGCTTATTGTAGTTTATCTAGAGCTTCTGTCCTCTGACAGCTTTTGGTGTAACTTGTTCAAGCCAAGACTGGGTGAACAGCTGGAGTGTGTTTAATGCAATGATTCTCAGAAAGCTGCTTTCTCCTGGGAGAAACAAAGGCAGATAAAGACTAGGAACTTCAGCTGGAGAGAGGCTGTCAGCATCCCTTTTACAGGCAAAGTATGGCCCGATCAAAAAAACCCAGACAGCCACAAGCTTCTGCCCAAATGGGCAATTGGTAGGTCTTCAGTACTAGGAGCACTGGTTTATAGGAGGCTACTTTCCACCTTCCAGGCAGTGATGCACGGACGCATAGTGCCAATGGATTTGGGAGCAAAGCAAGTAGCTGGAACAAGTAACCAAAGAAAAACAAACCCATACCTATGGCTTAGGCTGCATCTAAACCCGTGCTGTTTCCTACTACAGACTCATTTCTCTCACAAAGAAAACAGTGGAACCAGCAAGCCCACCCATCTACCCCAGTCTCAAAACACTCCCAGAGAGGGCTATATGTGGTAGTGAAAGGGCTGTGCCATAAAAGAAAGTTCAACACCATTCTTGGAACAATGAGCTTGCTAATTACCTTCATTTCAGCAAGGCTTTTATGCACTCAGGAAAGGGTAGAGCCAGCTAACTCTCAGAAATCTACTAACTTGAGCCTTTGGAGACAGATTTGTTCAAAGATGGAGCAAGCCACGTGATAGGTGAAAAAAACAAGCATGATAAGTCAAGTAAATTCATCAATTCAAAGAAGCGTATCTGAGCAAGCTGCATGAAATGAAGATCTTGCAAGTACCTTTTCTGAGAAAAGCAACCTCAAATACAAGAGATGGACAAATCCAAACAGCTAAAACATCAGTTTTGGTAAGCAAAACTGTGTATTGGAGAGGGCTGATAGTGTGGTGGGCAGGATACAGGATGCAGGTTTGAGGAACTCAGCTCATTTCTCCACTCCCCTAGTAATTTCTCATGAGACCCCAGGCAAGCCACTGACTTGGATTCATCCCCAGCTAACTCTAGACATTAAGAGGAGGATAATGCCTAAATTTAGGACTGTCAGCACCTTGGGCCCCTTCCCATAGTCTAGAGGGCAATCTGGACACCAGGTGAGCTAAGATGTTCATCTCATTTAGAAACCATAGCAGAGTATCTGCTGTTAGACAGGACAAGTACTGGCCTGCTTGCTTCAATTCCCAGCTCTGGGCATGGGGGTGGCAACACTGATTCTTTGCCAAGACTATAGGGAAGTGCCATTTATTAATGAACAGGAACATGCTGTCAATAGGAGCAAGATGATCAGTCAGAGAGCTGTGCGCTACTCGCTCTTTGTGATCTGCTTCGGAAGATTTTCTAATTGAATGCTTTGGATTCGACTTCCTCGCAAGCCAGACTTGCCAAGAAATAAGTAAACAAACCTGATAAAGCACATTTTCCACTAACTGTTATTTGCAAAATAAGTATTCTGTCATATGCTGCTGTATTTGTAGAAGAGGTTGTACACGGAACTAGATCTGGTTTTCTACAAGTGACAGTTTCTATTCTGTATTTTGCTTTTCTTCACTAAATCCTTCTGTTACAGTGTTTGCACTAATCTCTTGTATTTATTGATGATAATCCTTCTTATAGTTAAACTCTTGCTTATGTAACCCATTCTCAAGAGGCTGCTTATTGACACATGTAACTTTTTACCATCTTTTCACACTTCTAAAAGACTTAATTCATACTGCTTGCATTTTGAAGTTGAGTGATGGAATGAAGACCATGCAGAAATACCAATTTTTTTTCCAAACTAACTTAGAGTCCAAGCATAGCTATAAGAATACATGCCAGTCCCATGGGATCAGACTATCCAGCCCAGCATTTTGTGTCTGACATGGCTTGACGGTAGATATGTCCTCAAGAGCACAGGGATAAGACACGGGGTTCCTTCCCCAGAATATTTACCCAGGATTCGGTGATTTGAGATTTTTCTGTGCCAGAAGTGAGGTCTTTGCCTTCTATCTTCTACTAGTTTCTCATCAGTGACATGAGAAAAATCTCAGGTGAATTAAAAAATTAAATCTACCACAGTAGAAATGGTTTATAACACCAAAGGGCAAGGGATTGAAATCCTTTGGGGCCTCTGCGTGCAGGATCCTGAGCTACCACAGTAGAAATAACCACCTGCCTGAGCCTGCGGGTGAGGGTGCCACCTTGGCACCATGCAGGGCATGTCCTCAGCAGTATGGGTCACCCCTGTCACCCACGCAATACCTGGGAGAGAGGGCTCCGGTCACCTGCCCCATGTTACACCCACAGAGCTTAACCTTTTGCCTTGCTCCTGATACTCCGCTTGCTGCTCCTGCCTAAGAGCAAATGCAGAGTAAAAGATGGAAATAGGAGGAGCTGCTACAGCTTGCTGGGAGGGGGGATGGCCAAGCGCCCCCAGCACCTCTGTGACTCGCTTCAATGGGAAGTGGACACCCTTTCTCCCATGACATCCGGAGACGGGTGGTAATTCCTGTTAACTGTCACCTAAGAGTTACATGGATTCTTTATCCCCAGATTATTTAAACCTTTTCCCACCTGATGTTTCCCCTCATCTAAAAATTGGCTTGGCTTCCAGTGAAATATTTCCCTGACACTTCCAGTTCTCTGTTGTGGAAAGTACAAGCAGGAAGAAGGTTTCATAACGGTACCTCTGAAACCTGAATCTTTGCAAATTGTCCTTCTTGTGTTTCTGGTAACAACAATTTTAGCCCTGGGAGAAACTGTGACCTTTGCTCAGTAAAGTTGATTTTCTCCTGTGTTTGAGCTCTAAACTGCTTTTGATTTCTGGATTTTAAATAGTATCTAGTCATCGCCACCTGGTGCCAAGAGATGCATGCTCTGGAAGAGCTTGCTTTTCTCATCTGATGATGGCTCTTCTGTGCCAAGTGTCATAGAGCTGCCACCTTCCTCCTCAGTTTAAATAGAGTTTTGTATTCGGTGTGAATTCTGGAAGGAAAATGACCATCAATGGGACTAAGGTAGGGAGAGGATCCGTCCACATGCTACAAACAGCTGGGGGCTGAGGTTGCTGGATTAGTGGCTGACCCTCCTCCTCTCCTCAGCATTTATAAGAGATCACAAGTGTACTTTGAGAGAGGCACCCATCTCCTTTCATAAACCAGACTGGATACGGGGAGAAATGAAGAAAGTTTATTCTCCAGAAATTATGCTTCCGCCCAGTGACCCTGACGTCTGTAACGGGAACTAGATACATTGTAGGCTGGGTAGTGAGAGATGAGAAAAAGGTCACTTCCAAGAACCATAAATTCGTTAGCTCTTTAATTTGCATATTATGTAAGCCAAGAGGGGGAATCTACTCCCTCCTCTTGTGTAAGAGGGGGGACCCTAAGAGGAAAGTGAGATGCAAGAGGGGCAGCGAGTGAGGTAAAGGGACCAGTTATGCAACTTTCACTTAATTGAGAATTGTGTTTCAAATCTACAGAAAACAGCATGTTGCTCCCCTTGTTCCCTGGACAGAAAGGCACAGTTTTACAATCTCCTTTTATTGTTTTGCTGATAAGCAGGCATTTCACATTTCTGACACTATACAAAATGTCCTTTAGAAAAGTCAGTCGGTGCCATGGCCTTTTCCAGCTGGAACATTAAAACCAGTACTTGGTTTTAATGCGAGAGACACACAGTATCTCAGCTAGACCAAGGCAGCCCAGCTAGAAAGGGGAAAAGCCTGCTGCAGGGGCAGCCAGCTTCAACTCCTGCTGCCACTCTCGCCCAAACGGGTGCCAGTGGGAACACAGCGCAAACTCCCCCGCCCTTGGGGCGAGCTGGCTCGGCGGGCACCGGGACAACTTGTTGAGTACATGACTTTGGACGATCGCACATGACTTTGTATTTCCATTCTGCACACGCTGACTGCTAGCCAAAGTTTAGTCCTGTTCTGCTTGTTTTGTAAGACCCCTACTGTGACCTATACTGTTACAAGCTCCTACTATAAACAGCTATAGAGGGAGCGACTCTTCCTTCTTTGGCAAAACTCCCAAAGGGTATTTCTGTGTGGCACAGACCTGCTCTGTGCCTCCCAGTGTCCAAAGAAGGATCAGGGGGTTACCCCTTCCTGGGGAAACCCACCTCCTGGCCAGGCAGCCCCTGCAGCCTGAAATGACCTGCCCGTGCCACCAGCAACTGAACATAAATTTGTTTTTGCAGTACTAGAACAGCAACAGGAATAGCTTGATTCTGGTTAGTTTCAAGACCTGAAAGTAGAGCTATCAGAAATCGCTGAATCAGAGTTCATGGATCTCTGACAACAATAATATTTATGAATCCTTACCAAAAATTGCTGAAGATGTTTTTGGTTTTTTAAAAAAAAAGTAAAAAATATCACCTTCAGAGGTCCCTGCGATATGCTTGTGCTTTGTTACTCAAAGGAAACATGCATGCCATTTTTGCCAGCTAACAAAATACTTTCTAACAAGGCATTTTGACAAAGCTGAAAATATCTTACACCGATGTGAGTCATTTTGGCATCAAGTGCACATCTTAGAAAAAGGAATCTCAAAAAAAAATCTTTTTTAAGTTAAGTGGTGGCATGAAATACAGTCTTTAAGTGACAGGCCTGGAAAGGCTATGCATATTTGTATTTTATACAGAAACGATAACTATCTTTCAGCCCACACACTGCTTTAAGTTTGCTTTTTTTTTTTTTTAAAACACCAAGAAGCCAAAAAAAAAAATCACCTCATTTCTTTCCCAACTTTTGGATAATGATGAAGTTCATTACTTCATTGGGCTACAATTACTTTTTATATGTAGCCAGGTGACCTCTGCTGGTAGATTCTTATCATAACTGCAATAATTCACACACACAGGTACAGATACATTGGTATTCTGTTAAGTGCTGCCCTACATACACAAGAAAATACAATCCCTGCTCTGAAAAATAAACTCCCACGCTGGAAAGGTGTAAAAAAAGAAAAATCTTATAACCCAGCTTTCTCCACTCACAGAAGTTTTACAGGGCAGTTTTTAGAGAACCTTTGATAACAAGGTATGATCATCTTAGGATGGGGCCACTGGTGTTTATTCAGCATAATGGTCTACATGTTCCCTATTGCTTGGAAAGCCCCTAAACTTCATCCTACTAGAAGCAGGGAGGTTATACTGAGGAAAGGATTAGTCTCCACTTGCATTCCTTTCTTGTACTCTTCCTCATACAATCTGCTAACAGCCATTGTGGGAGAAAGGATACCAGCTAAATGGACCTTTATTCTGACTCAGCACGCTTGTAGACAGCCTGTCCGCTATGATACAGCGGCACAGTATAATTTGATACTTTAAAAAAACGGCCATTCACCTGAGAGATCACAATGCAACTTGCAGTTAACAGCCCTGGTCTTTGTGATTTCCAAGGTCATTTCTATTATTACAGCACAGTGCACGGAAATACCACAAATACCAAGAGAGCCTTATCTATTTATCATAGGTGAAATTGGCACGCTTTGCAGCACAACGGCTCCACGTCGGATCACAGGCATTCAAGTTCATTTGAGTTTATATTCAGAGGATGCCTCGCTCAGTTAGGAGCTCTAATGGATTTCATGCACGTATATATTTACGATGTCATTGCAGTGGCCATTTCTCAAGTGTCCAGCTTCCACGCTGACAGCTACCGCGTCTCAGCACCAAGCAGCAAACATAAACACGCCAGAGAAACAACTCACCCTGACCTTGCCAGAGGTACCCACAGCAGCCAAAGGCAAAGGCTTAGGCACAGGTTTTCCCTTCTCCCGACCACACACCCCCAGCGTTACACACCTGCTGCTCCGTGCACGGCCTGGACCCCAAAACACCCTCTGCGGCACGGCGTCCTGCCTGGAAACAGAAGGAGAAAGGGGATTACACCCACACACCTCACCGCTGCTGCCAAACGCAACCCTTCGAGACCCCTTCAGAGCCCACCCCCCGGCGCCCGCAGAGAGTGGGCGGGGGTCGGGCCCACCAGGCCGCGCTCAGCCCCGCCGCCCCCCGGCCACCCCCTCGGGCGCTGCCCGTGCGGCCCCGGCCCTCCGGCCGCCTCGGCGGCTGGGGAAGGCC
>JAOXJK010000012.1:68248244-68290836 GCA_025774025.1 Xenus cinereus | reverse complement strand
CCGCCCGCCGCCGCCGCCGCCGCCGCTCTGAAGTTCGCAGGCGATTTCCTTTCCAGCCCGGCCTTATCTCGGCCCGCACGTTGCCGCGCCGGTGACTAATAGCAGAATAACATTGTCTCGGGATAAAATAGCGCCGGGGCTGTTTACCCGCTCCATGGGGGTTCGCTATAAAAGGCCGCCGGGGACCGCCGCGCCAGCCAGACGCGCCGGGGCGCACCGAGCCGCAGCTCGCCCCCGCCGGGAACTGGACACGGCTCTCCGTCCCGACGCTGAGAGAGACTTTCCCCCCTTTTTTCTCTTTTATTAATTTTTTCCCCTCTTTTTTTCTTTTATTTTTTTTTCCATCCCTTTTTTTTTTTTTTTGTCCCGTCCGCCCTCCGCTGCCTGCTATGGATTATTCCCAGATGATCGTCTCGCTGCTCTTCGTCTTCTGCCCGGGGCTGCTGCCGGCAGGTAGGTGCCGGTCCCCAGCCGCTCGCCGCCGCCGCCTGGGTCCGGGGGGAGCTGCCGGCTGGCAGCCGGGCACCCCCGGAGGGAGGGCTGCCCGGAGGGATGCGGCGGGAGATGCGCGGAGTGCGCGGTTTACCCGCGGGTGCTGAGCTCTGCCCGCTCCTTCCCGCAGCCCCCGCAGCCGAGGTGGGAGCCGCGCCGTCCCCTCCCGCCGCCGGGCACCGTCGAGCCCGTCGCTGCTCCTGCTCCTCGCTGATGGATGAGGAGTGCGTCTACTTCTGCCACCTCGACATCATCTGGATCAACACCCCCGAGTGAGTGAGGGGACGGGGATGGGATGGGGGGGGGGCCTTCGGCAGTCGCCGAGCGCTGGGTTCTGCTCTGCATGGAAAAAGCGGGGAGGAGGGGGAAAAAAAAAAAATGAAGACCCACAAACCCACCTGCGGAAAAGTGAAGGAGAGGAAGGAATAGTTATTTGCACGGTGTCTGCTATTGCTTTCCCCCCGGCTCCCGCTTTTCTGCCGAGTTTAGCAGCGAGGCTGTTCACTGGGAGAGAAAGCAAGCAGAGTTTGACCACCGAGATGGAGCAGATAGCTCGTAATAGCCCGAACACACCTGCATTCCTAAAATCTGGGCAGGAGTGTTTCCTTTGGGTGCTGCTCAGCAAAAGGCTGCGGGATACTTTTCCCTATGAATCAGAAGCGGACAAAATGCCAAAAGTATGATTTTGCCAGCCTGAATTTGTCTGACTGTTTTTTGCTTTCTGACAAGTTAGGAGGCTAGAAGGCTTACTTTAGCACAGGGTGGCTCCTCGCCACCTCTTGCTGCTCTTTGCTGCAAATTAATGCATCCCACGTGTTAATACGGTTATGCGTGGGGTCCATTTCCATGCTGTCCTCACAAAAAAAGTAGTGAGCCAGAGCCTCACCTAGCACTGCGAACACCGACTCCGGTGATTTGTTCTGCTGCTGGGGTTCCACTGAGCGTGGAGGTTCTGTTCCTCACTTTTATTGCTTCTTTCAGTCTTGGCAGTTACCAAAGTTCAAAGAGATGAGGTTTTACTGCTTTCTGTTGCACAGGGTGGCATAGCAGCCTTATGAAATCACAATTAAAAGGTCATTACCCTTGTCAGTAGCCATGCTAATGAGTATGTTGGAGGATCATCAGAAACACTTGCACGGAAACTATGATCAACAAGGCATTCCCATGCCCACAACCTTTACTCATGCAATCAATCTCATTGATAAGATTACCCAAAATACCCCGCTGTTTTGAAGCCACAGAATTATTTGAATGACTTTCATGTTGTCTCTTTGATCATAGGAAGACTGTTCCATATGGTCTCGGAGGCCCTTCTCGATCCAGAAGATCACTGAAGGACATGGTGCCAGAGATGCTCGCTGAACCTAGCAGCAGATGCCAGTGTGCCAACCAGAAGGACAAGAAATGTCTGAACTTCTGCCAGACAGGAAAAGATCTCTGGTGCGTCTATTGTAGCTACTCTTTTAAAGGCAGTGCATGTGAAAGGGATGGATTGTGGTAGACTTACTCATTTTGGCACTTGCTGAGCGAATCATCTCCCCAAAGCCTTGCCTCCTACCAGAGTGTTAACACTACTATGATACATACTATGGTTTGGCCCAGAATGATCGCTTATTGCATGCCTTGAGAAGTGGTTGATGAGCTGCCTCACCTTGTAGACTGCAGACTTGATTTTTTTTTAACAGCAGTGCCTTTTCACTTTTAACAGGGCTCAGTCCACAGTGGAGAAAACCTCGCGTCACCGCAACAAAGCTGGCAATTGCATCGGGCCCAAATGCATGAACCGACAGCTTGTGGACAGCAAGAAAATGAAGCGGTGAGTTTCTTCTCATCCCATTGTAGTTCCCCGGAGCAGCAATAGAGAGCACAGTTCACCTGCCTTCGGGTCAGGGTGAGCTTTGCTGGTGATTTCAGCTTGAGCGTTACAGGGGAGTCAGTGAGGATATCTGGAGGGCTTTTCGTCATGCCGTGGGTTTTTAGCACACAGGTGCTGAGCTCTGCCTAGCTTAGAGGAAGGAGGCTTAGCTGTAGGCCTAAAGATACGCCAAACTTCAGAACAGTATGAAATCATGAAATACTGGCAGAAATAAATGGATCCTGTCATTTTAGTGTGTTCGTGCACTGTCTTAATTACTTAAAAATATTATGTCCCAACTATTATAATATGAAATTGAATCAGAATGCCTTTCCTTAGCTACTTTACTCCATTTTACTGGAAGGGGAAAAAAAGATTATTGATCACCCAGACTTTGAATATATGGCTGCTTCTGTCTGGTGTGTCTGGCTTTTTAGAGTGCTGGAGGTGGATTTCTACCTGTCTTCTCTCTTACATTGCCTGATAAACCTGTGTAAAATGAGTGTAGGATGTGTAAAATGAGTACAGGATGACTCCAAAAAGGTTGAGGAAAGGGAAAATGAAGACTAAATTAATATTTGAGCCCAACGTAGTATTTGAGATGAGGAGTAAATTTCAGGACTGCCTTTTGAGGCCTGTGCATAATAAGTTGAGGGGCAGTAGGCAGCAACAGCACTCCACAGAGTGCAGTTCAAGAGACTTGGTGCAGCTATGAGCCCAGCAGAGGTGAAGTCAGCTTTGGAGCTGAGTGTTAGTACAGCTACATCAGGTCTGGCATCCAGTGTTCAGCCATATGCCCATACAAAAGTATGGTATGCAGAAGTTTGCCCATACAAGAGACGACTCTTTAGTGCTACTTCCAAAAGCAGAACAGCAGGATTTATGGGAGCAGGCAACCTGATGATTTTGAGTGAGATTTAGGCCCTGGGAATCTTAAATCATTTGAGAAAATGGGCTTGCTTGCTTACGTACTTCAAAAAAAATCACCCATTCATTAGACCCAAGATCAGGTCTAAAAGAAACAAAACAGCCAAAAAGAGCTGTAACACTGAAGATCTCTTGATTGGGTACGCGCTGTTTAAGGAAGTCTAATGCACCTATATTTGAGTGAATACTTTAACTTATTTTAATATTTGCTTTTAAATTCTGAATCCAATATTTCAAGTGGCTTAAGTTAGCATAATTCTGACAGAAGTACAGCAATCAGCAGTTACTGAGGATCCCATGACAGAAATCTAGACTGAGGCTTATTTGATCAAAAACTGAGTGTCTGCACACTGGAGATGCATCTTCGTTATTGTAACAATAAATGTTTATTTCTTATTTTTTTGCAGGCTGGAAGCCATTGGTAACAGTATCAAAGCTTCCTTCAGTATTGCAAAGCTGAAGGCTGAGCTCCAGAAAGGGCGGAAGCTGAAACACAACAGGGCGAACAAAAGGCAAAGCATCTGGGAAAGCCTGAAAGCATCCTAGTGGGAAGATTACCCGAATCTTTCTCCGTCACACTTGCTGACAAAGCGTCACCAGAACTCTCTCTTGACTTCTAACATTCCACGACAGCGAAGGGCCTCACTGTCCACGGATTTGCGCAGCTGAGCAAGACTCTAGGGAATTCCCATATTTGGAGGTATAAAAGCAAAGGATTTCATCATCTTGGAATTCAGATGGATGGGTAGAGGGGGTGAAGGGGAATCCGCAGTAACACACGTGAAAAGCCATCTTTCTGAAGAAACTTTTGACTCTTTCTTCTGGAATGTTACCCATCAACTGAGCAGCTTTCAGGGTCTACGTCAAAAGCGTCTTGCAAGGAAGACGTCACAGATGTGCTTAGAAAGGACAGAAAGCAAGATCTGAATGGACAGACTTCAAAGCGAAAAGCTCTACCTTTTGATTAAAAAATCAAAGATGAAAGCCACAGTGCTACTTTAGTCAGGACTTACTGAACATATACGTCTACCTCGCGTACTGTTTGTTGCACTCCTGCTAGAATATTTTTACACCTTTTTATTGCCTTTACTAATCAGCTGCAACCCTTTGCCTTTTTTCAGAAGTCTAGTTTACTTGTACATCCAGAGTTATCTGAACGTGGGTTAGACTCTGTGGTTGTTTGCATAGTCAGAGTCCTTTGGTTTTGGTTGCCGAAGGACTCTTCAACATAAAATAAAAGTTAGCGGACACTACTAGCTTTCCCATAACAAGCGTATTTGGCTAACTGAAGTTCTAATAATAGAGGTTGTTGTGTCTTACGTGCCACCAAAAATGCGCTGAACTGGGGATGTACCAGAGGCTGTTGTGGGATTTATTCAGTGCCTTGTTTGGTGGAAACACATTGAGACAAAGGGTTGTTTTGAATTATGTCAAAAGGCTAATATTGGGTGAATGTTTATAGCAGTGAATTTGTTCACATTGTTGAATTTGCTGACAGGTTGAATCTTATGTGCTTTTTTTTGTTGTTTTGTATTTATATTCACACAAGTTCTTCATTATATTTACCATGTTGAATACACGTTGAAGTAGGCCATATTGGTCTATGCATGTTTTATGTATTTCTGTATGAAATTGGGAAATGCTTTATGCCTATCAAGGTAAATATCTTCAGAAATAAATATTTTTAATTACTGTATTGGCTTGTTTTTTATATTCCCTGCTTTTCTGTAGACTGTGGCTCCATGATCACGGAGGTGGATTGCCCCATGTACAAAGCTGACCTAGATGAAGTGTGTCAACATGATTGCCTTTCTGTCATATTAGCCAGATCACAACACAGAAAGGTTACACCAAATATGAGACAACAGATAATACTTGTGCTAGCTTCAAGCTTGCTCATCAGAACTTCACGGTAAAATCTGAATTGGCCAAATGAATTTATCCTGAATCACAGCTCTTCCATGGCTGGTGTCTTTTTCATCCAATAGTACAAATTCTAGTGTTGAATTTACTGTACCATTAAAATATGGACTGTAAGGGGTTAGATATCGATGAACTAGAGGACAAAATGTGCACACTGGATGCTATATTGGACTAGGCTGTATTATGTTACTTATTACCACGCTGTCCCAAAGAATCTCTGTCCAGGACAGTTAAAGATGGAGACCTTAGTGGAGCCTGGCCCAAGCTCAGGAAGGAGCCAGAGTAGTAGTCAAAGTTCACACATCTCCAAACGTTGGCCTTATGTGGTTATAGCTGGAATGATGCTTAAAGCAAATAAATAGATTTAATCATCTCTGGTCATATAGGAGAAAAAAAAAAAGCCAAGAGTTAGTCCATGGATAAAACTGTGTTTTGTTTAGTTTTTTAAAAAACAAACTTTTACAGATACAATACAAGGTGCATGTCACTTGCAAACACTGACAGCAGTCACCATTAAAAATTTCTGAAATTGTTCTGAATTTCTTGGCAATATTCATTTGTTTGCAGCATTTTTCACACCCAAACACCAAAAGGCTAAATAAAGCCCGTACCGTGTTTTCTTCACGCTGTTCTGCTACGTTTTGAGGCATTAATTCAGTGGAGAGGTGGCGGTGCTGGTGGCCGGGGTCTGACAGGAGAGGAGCCTGGCCCAGGCAGCGGGAAGGAAACAGGATCCCCTGCGGGGCAGGATGGGGCCCCTGGAGCCACCCTTTGATCCCTGCACCGCTGGTGCTAACTGCTCGGGATGCGCATGGACCAGTGACTTCTGTCAGGTGTGAAGAGACCTCATTAATGCTCCCTGGCTTTCCATTTCTTACCCTACTGGTGGTTGCCTTTGGCAGGGAAAATAAATAAGCAAGTAGCCGAAGTGCTGTCTCTCACCCAGCCGACGGGGCAGCCGAGAGGGTGGTGTGGGGGACCTCTGCCAGGGAAGGGGCCATGTGTCAGCGTCCCCATCCTAGTTGCTCCTGCTTTCTTTCCTGGGAGAGAGCTGGAGGAGAGGAGCGATGCCAGGAGCCAAGGAGCACCACAACAGCACCTCTGATGTTATTGAGGCTGGCTCTCTGGATTTGCTAGGCGGCTGGGCTGAACAGTGCTGTGGGTGGGCTTTAGTAGCCCAAATTCCTGGCCAGCTGCTTAAGGGATTCTTGAGACACCATCCTAAAAATAAACCTGTTCCTTCTAGCGTTTATTCTGCTCATGCCTGGACTCGAAAGCTGGCTTTCATCCTCCTTTCCTTCCCCCTAAACTGACCCTGCTGCTTGCTAATGCTGCAGCTCTGCACAGTGACGGGCGCCCGCTGCCTTTTGGGGAAGGCACAGTCCCTGGAGCTGTGCAAGGTAAAGTAAGAGCCCCACACAGCACCGAGCCGGAGTGGCAGTGCAAAGAGCACAAGGAAGGCTGGATGTTCTGAGGCCAGGGGCTTTGGGAAGAGTGGCCAAAGCCATTTCATGTTGCCCAGCCTGCTCCAGGGGCCCATTCGCATGTTGTGGGGGCAGAAGGGGATGTGCCCCTGCCTCTGACACCACACTATTTACCTTCT
Organism: Xenus cinereus; assembly: GCA_025774025.1. NCBI lineage: Eukaryota > Metazoa > Chordata > Aves > Charadriiformes > Scolopacidae > Xenus > Xenus cinereus. Next base: position 68,284,036 of record JAOXJK010000012.1, on the reverse strand, counting down.
GGCATAGGAGCATAAACTGCAGCTTACCCTGGTTTGCATTAATGAGCTGGACCAAAAACTAGAATTTAACAGTCTGTTTGTCTCACTGAATAAGCAAAAGGGAACATGAAGCATTTTATCTTAAGGCTGGCTCACATACAAGTACCAGGGTCTGGCCCAGAGGTTTGCTCCTTCTCAAAGCGAGCTCCGTAGCAGAAGAGATTCAATAACTCAGGCCAGAACCTCTGATGAAAAAAAGAGAGGCATGTGCTGGGATTTATGGCACTGAACACAGAGCAGTGTAAAAGTACATTCTTAGTTATAATAAACGACCTGAGTGAAGAAATATTCTACCTAAAGCCAATGGAAACATTGTGCTGACTGCAGAGGCAACGCTGCAGAGTTAGGGCTCTCATTCTTCTAACTAGAACTAATCTCACTTCTTCTCTTGAAAAGTAAACCTTTCATGCCCATGATCTATCTCCTTTCTATGTGAGAGGTTCTTCATTAGAAGGATAAAAATTTGAGAAGGACAAAGGGAAGCATATAGAGAAGAGGGCTACCACTTTCCAGCGTGGCCATACTCTGATGGTCCCAAAATACACCTGACGTAGGGCTGAAATTCCAGCTGAGATCGAGAGCAAGGAAAGGCCCCATTCCTGAGCTGTTACCTAATTGTATCTCCCTCCTCTGATTTTTCCTGGGTTCGGCATGGACATTTCTGAAGTTGCGAAGAGTTTCACAGGAAAAGACAACTATTTCTTTCCAAAATTAAGCTTGCTGTACTTATTTTTGTTCAACACTGTGTGTAATTCTTTCTTGCTCAGCTGCTTTATTTTTATTTTCTCTGGATAAAAGCTGTTTTGACTGTATATCAAAACACGGTATACAATAAAACAAAGCTTCGACATGTGAGTCAGGCTTCAAGTCAGGAAAATACTACAATGCTACTGAAATTCTTTCCATCTTATCTACATATTTCTGGCCTAATTTTTCCAGAAATGGCAACTCTAATCTGTACCATGTTATCGTGAACTGCCCCAAAATAATTCACACAGGATGTCCTAATGTTGCCTATAGAAGTTACCAAATACCAGCCTCTTTGTTCATGTTTCCTTACATTAGGATAAATTTAGCCACCACAACACACTTCTATATTTACAAACACAGAATGAGCTGGATAAACCGCTGTTTGAAGGCTGTCTGACGTTTACTTTCTTCACACTCAACTGTTTGCCTCTGTATACATAAAACCATATCAATTTTGACTTCGTCTGCATCATGGCTCTATTATTAGGTTCCTTGGGTAGAAATCCAGCTTCCATTTGCAGCCGATATCTTTATTTAATTTACTGTTCTTCCTTCGTGACCTAGGAAACAAAAGGATGGAGTTTTTGATTAATTAGATGAGAATGCTTGGAAGCTGTGATGGTGAGTGTAAGTATGCGAAGAGACAGGGTGCCACAGATAAAGTACAAAGATAGCGGCAGGATCATTTTTCCTGAGGTAAACATTGTGCGAATGACATTTTGGAAATTCAGCCAGAATGGGTGTTCGTGTCTTTTTACTTTATTTTATATCTCTGATCAAATCTGAGCTAGGTGAAAAATGATAGGGAAGGCTATTTTGCTATTTCTCAATCTGGTTAAACAATCAGCTGGTATGTCTTAGTGGTGTGCCTGGGACAAGTTCCTCTGCTCAGATCAGGTCAAGGAGACCTGAAGTTTGCCTGAAGTCCACCGGGTCAGTCGGTCAGCCAACAATTCCCTCAGCTTTAGAGGCATCATTTATGCAAGCAGAATTTGACCTAGAAAGGCTTTGTTCTTTCTGGTGCTGCCACGATGGGTGCAAACGGACACTGATTTGCTGATGCTAGCACAGGGCTCCAGTGACTCTTGCTTCTCTTGGTCTGGGTTCAGGGTTGGGTTTTGTTGGATTTTGTTTTTTTTTTTTCCTCCCTGAAAGCATTTTCTAGTAACAAATTAGATAACTATCACTTTAGTAAGCAATGGGGCAGTTTGCTTCTGGCTCCAGAAAGCTGCATTCAGAAATGGATGAGCCCCGTGGAGTTTGCGGTTTCATTGACCTCTCCAACTATTTTGGGGTCTGTGGAAATGATTTGAGTTCACCAACTGTAATCCAAGCCCACACTGTTGTTGTGTTTTCACCCCAAGGAAATAAAAAAAATCAACAACCCTAAACCTAACTTTTTTCTAGCTAGAGGAAAAATGCAGGTTATGTGCCAGTCACTAGAAACAAATCCAGCCTCTAGTCTGGCAAGAAGAAAGCAGAACTGTATTTTGGTCATATATATTGGATTTACATTTTCCTCTGATTTCTCTGTCTCTTTTCACAGACGCAATTCAACCAAGTACTTGGTGAAGTGTCCATCATGAAAAATTAGCCAGTGCCCTAAGGACTTCTTGTGCAAAGGTAGCCACATGCATTGAATATTTTGATGGATCAGAGCTTTCCCCTCTTGTCATCTTTCTCATCTTTATTTCAGTCCTGTTGTTGCAAGAGATCTGGTTTTGTTTTGCTTCTTATTTTTGTCTTCTCTTACTTGTAACAGGAGTATAAAGCAGTGATATTCACAAACTAGACAGCAAACTAAAGAAGACAGAAAAATTGGACAAATGGTGCCTGTCATATTCTTACCAGAAACGTGCAGGACTACAAGTTCTGCATTTGCCCGTGGAAGAATTTCTGAGTAGCTGAGACCTCTTACAAGTGATTTAACCAACAAGGTTCAGACCTGCAAAGAGTTAAACTCCATGTCCACCAGCTGCTCATGAAAATGTGGTCACATAAATGCCGGGAGCTTCGAAGGATCTGAGGTACCAGGTACTTGGCAGGACAAAACTCCCTCCTTGATGAAGTAAGGACTTCTCCTGTGCTTTCGCATACCATGAACTTGCTCACCCACTTCAGTGAGCATCCCTCAAGTAGCATAAGCGAGCACAAAACAAGAACCATGACATTATCTGCAGGAGAGGTGCCTTGAGATTGCCTTCTGGGTTCTTCCCTCATGACTGTGCATCTCATCTGACCTCAAGAGAAACATCTCTTTCCTCACCCATGGGCTGCCCAGCACATCTGTCAGGCAGCTGATTTCATTATGTGGCGAGGCAAGCAGGGATCAAAGGACCCATGCTGCTGAAAAGAGTGATCATCGCTGGGCTGTGCAGAGCCTACCCTGTGCGATGCTGCTGCCGACATGCTCCTCAGGGGACAGGAGAGAGGGTGGCTGCAAGTCACAAGTCGCACCAGCAGCCCTGCTCAGTCCCCTGCAATGTGAACCAGCCTCCCCAGGTGTTTGCGAGTTTGCCCTTGGTAATGCCACGCAGGCTGCCTTGTGATGGCAGCAGCTGACCTTTGATACACATGGTCTCAAAATGACCCCATAGGTTTTATTAGCATATTCTAGCAGATTTTTCTGAGAAAGCATTTCAGCTGGGAGAGCTGTCCGCTCATCGCAGTTTCCCTCCTGATGGACTAAAATGGTGCCACTCAGGTGTGTTTGGAGGAAGACCAGTAATTTCACCAGCCCAGAGGTTTTTCAGGGTATCAGTCATGCAGATGCAGCATATGACTGTGAAATCCACAGATTCATCTACAGAGTCTCCCTTGTCCTTTTTCCTTCTATGTATTCATAAGAAGACCAATTCCATATTTTTTCCAACAATCTACTCCCCTATCTTTCTAAACTCTTGAGGCTTTTGCTGAGGACTAGGCCTGCTGTTTTTCCTCCTGGGTCTCTGCTAACCATTACATCATTCTCAGTACACATCTAGCAGAACGCTTTGCAGAGATGTCCTTTCCAGTGGCTTCCAAACAATGTGCATTAAGGCTGTTAATTTAATTTTAGTTTGTCCCGAGTCTGCTTCATCATAAGCACAAGGACATCTTTCACCTTGCTGAAAAGCGAAGTGCCTTTGAGAGCTGCCCTTTGCCCTGAATTGGCAATAGATTATGGATTGCTCGTTCTGGTGTGGACTTTTTAGGCAAGTCAGAAAGTTGGCTGGATATTACTATATAGTAAAAATTTATTCTTTGAGCTAACCACTTTCTGCTGAGTAATTGTTTTTTTCCACAAACATTTCTAAAAATGCCTATACATGCATAGGGGTCAACTCTAAGCAAACTACAGTCTTTCCTTCCCTACCCTCTATTTTTCTTCTCTCAAGCCTTTCTGTGCCATTCCTGTGGCCAAACGCAGCTTTTGTGAGATCCTTCTGTATGAAGCCGTGATCATAGCTGTTTTTCAGCCTGTGATCCAGGAACATCTGAAGAGCCATGAAATGTGATAAAGGGATGCAAGTTCATATATGCTTTACAACAACCTGCATATGTGAAATTCCTGGAACAGTTTGCACTTACACTGGAAATTTTTTGATGGTCCACATTACAAATAAATTAAACCCATGTCTTATACACAGAAAGCAGGTTTGAAAAAAAGTGGCAAAATGGAGTTGTCAACATAGGAAAGTGCAGAATTGAGTCCAGCCACATAGCAAATAAGAAAGATATTGTTCTGATAAAAAGGTATGTGATTGTATAACTACATTATGGGGTATTGGAAAGTGTGTGTGCAACAGGGTACATCGGGGAAAACTTGAAGCATTTACCAACTCTGCACGTGTGCTTGTCAGCATGGGAGTGTGTGCACGTGTAATGTAATGGAGGTCTTTCTGAGGTTGCACAACACATTTTGGATCCACTTCCCATTGTCAGAGAACTACAGCCCCAGGGGCTCTCTGCCTCGATATCTGTCTTTTTTATCCCTGTTTAATCTAGCAGAGCTCCGGTCAGGATAGCCAAATTCTGTAGGTGTTCTTGCAAAAGATGCTTTGCAAAAGGTGCTGCTATTCACTGTTAGGCAGAATGGTTGCTTTTGCCTGGAATTCTAGTCTGTTCAAGTAAGCTCAAGTAAGTGTTGTTTATACAGATTTTTTTATTGTGAAGTCTACAAGGAGAGAGAGTGTATTTGCCCTCAGTTTTCCCTCTCTGCACAGCACAGTTGGAGAGCTCTGAATTGTTTATAGGCTAATTAAAAACAGACCACAGGTTTTGGTTGGTTTTTTTTTTTCTCTTCTCCTTTTTGCTGCATTCCCATTTGTTTAGCTGCTCCGCAGGGATTTGACAGGGGCATTGTTAAGGAGACAAAGGATCTCTGGCTTGGGTGACATTAGTGTGCTAAGAGATGCCTCCTTTTCACCCAACAGCCTAACCAAATTGGATCAGGTATCGGAAAGACTGACAAAACATCAGAGGATGTGAAATATGCAGCAAATGACTGACCTGCACATCCTACCTGGCTCTGGCTACAGTAACAGCTTTGCAGAGGAGCTGATGCAGAACTGCCCTTCTCTCTCCACCTGACAAACTCAAACAGCTGATAAATTACCAGAACTAATTGTTGCCCTGACAGGCCTTTGATCCCTGGAAGAGTCAATTTATAAATGATGAGCTCCTTTTACATGCCACCACTGATGGAGCTGTTGAAATCATTATAAAATCAATAATCCCTGCAGTCTAGAGATCCTTTAGTTTTTCTCCCATTTATTCAGGAGACAGTTCAAAGTGTCTGCAAATGCTCATTTCCGTCTCTCCCCAGCATCCTGCCCAGAAATATCAGGCATTGCCACAGGAGTGAGGCTTGGTATGAAGAGAGAGTGAGCATCTGAAAAGCAGGCTTGTCCAGATAAACACTGAGCAGAAAGCAGGACAGTCTCCAGGTAGAACTCTCAGCCACTTGGGAAGGTCTTTCAGGAAGAGAAAATTGTCAAAAATAAGGGCAGAAAGCCAAGGTGGGAAAATCTTGGATGATAAGCAGCATCATGGGGAATGGTAGCATCTTCAGGGTGGCAGTGAAACAGAAATCTCATTTATGGCTCCTGGAGCCCAGCCTCTACAGGGAGCCCAGCTGGTCTTTTTCCCCAGGGCATGCTGCCTCTCCCATAGGCAGAGCTCCCAGTGGTCTGCGGGCACATGTCTCCTTCATCAGTGCCCATCTGGTTACGGTACAGCAGAGCTGGGATGAAAAATTATGCTACAGGTTTGCCTGTATGTGGCTTTAAGTGGCCACAGTCTACCCTACCCAGCAACAATTGTGCTTTCTGGTTTTGCTGAGCGCAAACCTGGCTTCAACGATCTGAAGGAACAAGCCAATATTTAGCCAAATAGAGGCCCTATGGGTGGGGTCTCACACACAGAATTTGGTCCTAAACCTGTATTGCAAGAGTATATTATGACCACCACATGACGGACAACCCAATGAAACCTCTTCCTTAGATTGCTTGACCAGGTTGCTAGATCTTTTGCAACAGATCCCTTTCCAGAGCAGTCAGGATACTCCAGGTCATGTTTCTCTTATACAGTCATTTGACAGCTTCCTTTCTCTCTCTCTTTTTTTTTTTTTTTTGTGGAAAATTTATACATAAGTAAGGATACTTAAGAGGACCTGTGTCTTTAGCTCTCACAAGTCAGCATAGCATCAATGACCAGAGCTTGATGGACCTCTAGCAAGAGGCATCACCAAAGCAGAAATGGTTCTCCCATTCAACAGGCCTTCCCTGAGCAAAAGGCTCCTCTGAGGCCTGAGGTGTGAGATGGCAGTCACCAGTGGTGGCCATGAAAAGGGAGGGACAATGTTTTGTTACAACTGGAGGGAAAATTTAGCCAAATTCTGGTGAGTACCTTCGCAGCAATGCCTGTCATTTTTAAACAGGAGGCAGAAAGGGCGATGCTCACTGCTCAGCACCCAGGGTTATGAGCACTTGGCATCCAGCAGCTCAGCTCACAGGGAGTGTCAGCACCACCAGTGGGGTCATCTGGGACTCCATTTTCCTTGGGCCATTAGAATTAAAGGACAACTTAGAGGAATAGTACAATAACAGCACCTGGATTTAAAGCAAAGGCCTTGGCCTGCCCTTGTTTTGCTCTTTTTCCAGTGTGGTAACACGATGGAGCACACCAACGGGGCCTGGCTTACTCCTGGGAACAAATTTTGCAGGCCTGGGCCTGGCGTCGTTACCACTCACCAATTTTTGAAAACACAGCCCAGAAGCCATGAGCCTGCCTCCTATCTGGAAACCTTATATGCACACAATCCTGTCTTTTAGTACAGTCACTTTTCCTGTGCCTGATTATTCTGATGAGAGAGCTCTTGTGAGAAAAATGGAACCCCACAATCCAAGTGCCTGCTTGAGGCTGGAACAATAGGAGGTGCTGACTGATGCTTCGCTTTCTCTTCTCCCCTGAAAGCTTGTACACAAACGCAAGGTTTTATAAAGTGATTCAATGTGGTTACTCTAAAGCTGTCTGGGGCCTGGCTACCAAGGTTTGTCCTCACTACAGGCAGAAGAGGTGCTCCCTAAGAGTGAAATTCCCCTCTGGTGTCCTCTGGACTGAGGAACACTTGAACTGAATCACAGCATCCATTGCAGAAAGAAATGACTGAGATGTTGTTAACTGTAACTAGCTGTTATTAACTGAGTGAAGGACATGGCATGTGCACATGGCTTATACAGTGTGATCCTGCTGTTGTCCAGCCTAGTTCTTCACTGTCTTACCAACCTTGAAAGTTCTCCAGACCTTCAGCCTGGGTAGTGCACAGGTGATCCATAGGGAGATTTTTCTTCAGGCCACAAGGCGGCCTTAGAACTGGAGAATTAACATGAAAAAGTTCCTTAATTAATGCTGAATGGAGTTAAATGCAATGTGCCATCTTCCACTGGAGGGAGAACTGAAACTTTTTGTAAAGTGAAAAAGGGTTTAAGGAAGATTTTTCATCAGCATCTTGTGTAGTAAACTGACAGGAAGCTTCTGTAAGTTGACAGTCCCACAGGAAAAGAGGAATCTACCTCAAAAATATTGTTTCTGAAACTAAGTCTGGAGGACAGCCTTAATCACTGTGCATTCTAGAGAACTACATCTTGAAAAGGTAACAAGACAGAGGTAGGAGCAATACAAGAGCAAAACAGACTGAAGAGACTCAGTCTGTACGGCCTCCTGCTGTAAGTTACTTTCTGACCCTAAGAGTCCCATGAAACTCCCAACGAGGAACTGCCTTCCAAAACAGGAAGGGCAACAAGAATGCACCGAGATGTGCAGAGCAGGGTGATCAGCTCAAAATCCTCAGCCTGGTATTAATTTAGTGGCAATTCAGTGCTGAGAAATTTATTCTCAGGATGCTATTCACCCTGAAGTACCAGTATCCTTCCCAGCTGAGTAAATGGTTTAGAAGCAGACACATTTTCAGATTATTTAGCATCCACTAAGCAAGCAATGAGGGTGGAACAAAGGAGAGGTACAGCCGACTTAATTTTAAGAGAAATTATTAAGTGCAAAGAGTCTAGGGGATCTTCTCCAAGGAAATGAGATTGCTGACAAGCAATTATGCCATGTGTATATGATAAAAGAGGTGTGTATGGACCAGGAGGACAGGTTGGTATGTAGTGGCCAGAAATAGGAAAGTGGGGTAATGTGGTGACACAGTGGGAAAAAAAAAAAAAAAGACTAGTTAAATCCTACTTAATTTACATAGCTGACTGATACACCTGAACTGAAAGGGGTTTTCCTCTGGAGGTGTCTGGCTTTTTTCCTTCACCTTGTGAAGAACCCTACAGAGGGATAGCAGTCACAGAGATTAAGTTTGGACCACATCCACCTTATCTTCATGAAGTAGCATTTGAGGGATGCAACTCTATTAAACAGATGGAAATGTTTTGGGGTCCACTATATTCAGTATCTAATTTTCTTATGGAAAATATGAATTTCCCACAGAAGAACAGCAGGGCAGCTATTTATCAACTGTTGTCCCAAAGAAAAAGAATAATCTTCCAATATGTTCAAAAAGGTAAGCAAGAGCAAGATGCACTGTACAACAACTACGCAATAAACTGAAGGTGTGGTGAAGAAAATAGCATAAAGGAAGCTCTTGGCAGAAGAAACTAATCTTCTTAAGCTGGGTTGCTAGGACAGGCTTAATTACTATGAATTACCTCTAAGATATTACATCCTGAGAAGGCAAGAAGACAGAAGGAAGAAAGAAGCAAGAGAGAAACTAAGATGAGGAGAATTTGATTCCCATGAAATACTGAATGAGGACAGCTTCTGCAGCCTGGCCTACCATCCTCACATAGCTGGGCTGGCTCAGGAGGAAGAGACGACTAATTTTGATTGTCATACTGAGGAAAAAAAATACTTCTTCATGCTCTTTTTTGACTTAGTCAGCTGTTTGGAGAGCTGGTCACACCCAGGAGATATTATTTATATCATACACTTTCAGGACAATCTTTCATTGGGAAACCTTATGCCTTGAAAAAGGGGAAGGGTAAAATAATTAAAGGACACCATTCAAAAATAAAATTATTGGAAACTGGTAATTTCAGTATGGTTAGAGAGGATGTAGAAATAGCGCTGAAGCTGTTGCTCTCAATAGCATCGAAGTACATGCCAGGATCTCACTGAAGATCAGTTCTCACAGTACTCACTCCCAGTTTGAAGAAACCTTGTGAAGGCATGCCATGTGTGACTACAATCATAAAGTCAGATCATTTAGACAGCACTGGCATTCTTTGACAGAACTAGTTTAAGCCAAATTTATCAATGTGAGTTTGGCTGGTGAGAAAGTTGAAGACAGGATGGGTCAGCTGAAGTTTCCAGGGTGGTATCAAACATGAGGAGCGAGCGGATCCAGGCCCCTCACCCTCTGCCCTGAAATATCTAGATGACATCAGTGAACAGCTATGCCAGCTTTGAGCCAGGTGGGTACTCGGTGAAACCTGATGAAGTGACTTTCTATGCTGAAGATAGAGAACAAAACTGTGAGATGGGACTACCTTGATTTGAATCGATTTCTCATTAATGTTTGACGGCAGAGAGTACTGCCAGCTGTTGCAAAAAAATATTGTAATGGCAAAAAAGTGTTCTCACCAGGTCTCTAATATTCACAGCCAATCACATATGAGATGTGTCTACTATTACTTTGGATAAACTGAAATATGTTTTTTTTCTCTTCAATGGATGAGATGATCAAGATACAAATAACTTCTAAGTTGATCTTGACCTTTCACTACAGATGAAAACAAGGGAGAGGACAATTGTCTATCTCCTGTGCTCTTATGAACAAGTGCAAATAAGCTTTTGTTGACTTGTCTCCTAATCCAGAGACCTGTATACAGCTGCAAAGATGGAGAAAGCTTAGCTAATCTCCTGTTTGTTTAATGTGTAGTCTACCTGGTAGAGAAGCTGCCCTCAAGGTAATAGGGACCCATGTTTGTGTTTGGTAGCAATGCCACAAGGAGCTCTGCTGAGGTACAGGGAACTGTGTTACTCGTTGGTGGCTGTTGTTGAAAAGGTTGAGGCAATGCCCGTAGACTTGAATGAAGAATAACAGTAAGGATGAAACTTGCTAGAAGTAAGTTTTCAGGTCAGTCATCATCCTTTAGCACCTCCCAGGTGACACTATCACTAAAATCAACAAAAGGTGGTTAGAGGGATAAAAAACATGGTCAGTATTCATGTCCAACCAAGCCAATTTCCAAAATGTTTGTGAATATGGAAGAGAAAGATAGACAGGGAGAGCGTGGGAGTTACACACTAAGACACCAGAGGTGTTATGAGAAGTTCAAGGTACTAGAGATACATTCTGCCTGTAAATAACGGGACTAAAGCATCACATTATACAGAAAAATATATCAGTCTGGAAATCTTGCAGGAAGCAGATTTCTTTTGAGGTTCTGAGTAATGCCTGGTCCTAACCCTCTGGCAGATAATAAAATATCAGTTGAAAGCCTGAGCTGCAAAGTCTGCAGTGTCTTAAGCAAGCCCCGAACTTGCTGTACTCTTCAAGTCCAGAGGGGCTTCAGCCTTTGCCAAAAAGTATTGGAGATGACTCCTCATAGGTGCTTTAAGAATTCATTGAACTGGGGTGCAAAGTCATGGGGAGAGCTAGACAGGGCCAGCCCCACCGTTTATAGATCCCAGTGAAGTGCACAATTGCTAAGAATTTATGTCACTCTTCTCCAGCTGCTGATGTTAACCCTTCCATACTTGTCTGAGTAAAGCCACCATTTCTTCAGTGTTGATACTTTTCTGTTTCCCAGTTTATCTATTTATCTTTCAAGAACTTAATTTTACTAACATATTCATAACAGTTTGCCATTTAGTACCAGATACTAACTAGTAAGAGGGACAGTCAGTTAAATCAAAAGGGGAATTTGGCCTTAAATGCTTGCGGGAACACCTTAGATATATATAGCCATTTTTTGGGGGTAATATTTCTGTCAAAAAGTCTGATTCAGACTAATTTGGGAAATTTGGTTTCAAGCTCGCATTATTCCTCCAGTGTTTCAATGGGTTGCGTCACAAAAGATACATTTCATTATGTAATTTTGCACTCAGATATAGATGGAGACTGATGTGCAATGCTGAGTGAACTGAAATGCTTCTGTGTTGCATCTCCAACACACGGCACTGTTCTGGGAAAGAGAGAACTGGCGAGAAAGCAACGCTATCGTAAAAGAAAGATTTCAGTACTACAGCTCTTAATTGGGAACAAAGTAATGCTGACATAAGATGTAAAAATATTTTCCATTTTGAATCAGATGCCTTGGCCAAGTCTGGAAAGATCTGAATTCTTTTTCTCTTTATATTTGAAAATGAAAAAATGTGCTGTTATCAGGACTTGTCATAAAAATAGACGCATTGTATTTATTGTGTCAGCACTTGCTTCTTTTACAGCTCTGCAGTATTCTGAATATATTTTTTCTGACTTGTTAACTAAGTTTCCAGTGCAAATGAAACTTACAACTCAAGAACTTGATATTCAGGGTTGCTAAAATTTTGCAATTTTCTGGTATATGAATGCACCATCTGTTCTTCTTAATAAGTAGCTATTTTTAAGCTATATTTTATATGGTTTCTCTTTGACGAAGGGCCTAGAAAACACTTTAGTAAACTCTGACACACCAGACAGAAATAACTTTAAAAGAATTTTGATGAATGTTTCCCTCCAAATACAGGAGTATTCCATCACACTGAGTTATTCATAATGTTTGTTGTTTAGCAGATACTCACATATTTACAAGGTACATAACTTATTTTCAGCAGTTTATTTAACAGAGCTGGCGCCTGATTTTCAAACAAAATACTTTTTGCTAGGTACTGTATTCTCTGGGAAATAAAAAAGATGCCTCAGAGTTTGGTTTTCATAACATTTCTGGATTTATTTGATTGAATGGAATAAACAGACCTTTTTCTTTCAGGAACTTTGCCCATGTCATTTGTTTCCCCTATATTATTTTGCTACTATTTTTCTGCTTTTTCAGTAATGAAATGGTTAAATGTGGGGAAAGGGAAAGGCAAGAGGAATAACAGTTGAGAACAGAGAAGAGAGAAAAGTTTCAGTCCTCTGTTGTTAAAAATAGGCCAGTATGTTACAATGATCCTCTCCCTTGTTGCAATTACTGGTGTAGCTTTTAGAGAACCAACAGGAAAAAGTCACTTTATTGTTGCTGTGCCCCAAGGACTTTACTCCTATTTTAGGTCCCCTTGATAATTTTGCTTAGGTAGACCAGAGAGACCTGGGAAGTTTTATTTGGAATAGCTATGCAAAATTCAACTTTCTGAAGATCTGAGTTTTCTGAGAAAATGAGACAAACTAAGGGTTCAGTCTCCTCCCTTTTCTCTGGTGGCTGCATCTCTCTCATGCGGTCTTTGGGAGCGTACCGGCACGCCCTTATGAAGTCTTGATCCTGTGCCTTGCCCATCTGCTTGGGATAGAGGCAGTAAAGGCAGGAAAGCTGGATTCCACCTCGAGAAACGCTCTTGCCCACGAGCCCTCAAGGATGCCCGTGACTGGCAGGGACTGCAGGCAGCTCACCACCCCAGCAATGGGACCCGCCGAGGTCACTCTTCAGGGACATCAGAGGACTGGGAGGTGTGCAGAGGAATACACCAAGAGAGGTCAGAGAACTGGAGAAGTGAGGCAGGGATGTAAAGTATCCATCTGCAGACTGAGCTGCAGCGCCGATGGGAACCGGAGACGAGATACTTAGGAAAATTACGGCATGGAGCATCTATCACTCTTTCTCCAGCTTGCCTGGAATATGTCATTTCCTACACAGCCTCCCATTTCACAGCTGTGGCTTTTTCATCATGTTCTTTTCAAAAGAAAACAGGTCTGGCCCCTAAAGAAGACTTACCACAGTCCATCCCCTAGTGTCCCCTTCTAGCTAGTCTCCCTTCCAGCTGTCCATCTCTTGGTTTTAATGAACTGAAGCCATAACAAAGTCCGGACAACACAAGGGCAATTCACTACTGGATTTCTTTCAACAGTGCTAATTCCTCTGGCCTTTACAGGGGCATTGAACCAGAAACACACCTCAAATGGGTAGAGGGTAAAACAACCCAAACAAACAAGTAAGGGAAACAAACTGAAGGTTAAAGAAAAGATAACTTGTGCCTGTTCTTGGGAAAGCAGTGTTTTCTTCCAGCTCAATTCACCCCATGGCCAGGCGGGTCAGGACTGTTGGTACTGGGAAGCTCACCTATGAAAACAAATATTCCCCTGTTGGATAAAGTGCCACACTGTTGATATTCAATGCCTTTTCAGGTTTTAAAGCTCTCCAGAACAAGTAAATATCAGCCAGGCTAATTAGCGTGTGCGAGTCTTTTGTCCTGATTGTGTGTTGTGTACCAACGTACATGTAAGAAAGCAGGACCTCCACGAGGGTGCAAGAGCATGCGAGAGAGAGAGAGGAGGAGATGAGTGTGTGAATGCGCAACAGACAAATGAGTGTGTGTATATGAGAGACAAAGAGAGACTAAGGAGCCTTTTCTCATTGTGAAAGATATATTTGAAGAATTATTCTTTTTAAAGAATGACCACAATGACACATGATAAAGAAATATGGGTAAACGGGACATTTCATTTATATAACTCATTCCAGTGAGCTATATAAATCATGTTGCCTGTGCACAACTTAGTCTGGAAATGATGAAGAGAGATAACAGATAAGAGCACAAATCAGCAGCTTCTGCAAAGTGATACACAGGGCTGTAGATTTCCTTTCCAGTTGGAAGTCAGGCATGCTAAGAGATGCTGCATGGGCAGCAGGAGCTGCTCTCGTACCTGGAGGAAAAATGCCACCAAACCATGATGGGTTGAAATTTAGCAGCAGCAGCACACTGTCTCTGTGTGCAGCAGCTCCAGGCTCCCCCCAAATCCAAAACTGAGCAGAAGCATGGAGCTAAAAGCTGCCATCTCTCATAGGCACTGGTTGCAAAATACAGTGACTCACAGCTGATTGCTGGCCCTGATGTGCGTTCTTCAAAATCGGGCCACCCTTTGGCACTCCTTTGGAAGGTTGCCTGCTACTGCAGGGCATTAGCTTCAGGCTACCCATAATTTTTGGACAAAAAGTGACTCAGTGTTTAAAGATGCCTCTAAAATCTGTAGGACATAAAACGTGAGTTATTGTCCTTGACTGAGATCATAATCCCATTCTACGTAATCTGACAAAGAGCTATCAGGTTAACAATTAAACTCTTTCTCAGTTCAGCTTGGACCCGACTTAGCACCGTGTAAGAAAATTATTTCTAATGCCACTGTTGGATTTCCGTTGTACTCTTTCTTGCCAAAAGAGGACTCTCCTGGATATACAGGCACAGATGATTGTATGTAAATCAGCAGTTTTTTGGAAAACACCACAACTCTTCAGTGGTGATAAAAATCTATGAGCTTGCCTACGGACGTTTTAGGTGAGTCACCAAGTCTAGGGAGCTTGAGATCCAGTCTGCACACAAAAATGGAGGAAAAAAACCCCAAATCAGTTTATTATAGTGAAAGCTGAACAAGGACACTAGGTTCACAGGCAGAAGGATTCACTCGTACTGCTTTCTGCACTTCTGAAAGGCATGCATAACCAAGGAAAAAGAAAACCCTCTAAAAATAGGAAGGAAGCTCTTATTGCAGAATTAAATATACTATTTAGATGCACCTGAAATTGATACAGAAGAAAAAAAAAGTCAAACTGAATGTGGAGAATGGCTGAGGCAAAACGGCATCCATGTTGTTACTCAGCAAAACAAACTGAGTCGTTAGTTAAAATGCCTTTGTTTCTAGCAGTGAGTGTTTTCACACTGATAAAAACCTTAAGAAAAGTGCATTTGTTGGAACTGTGACCCCTGTGACATTCCAGTTTTACACACTGTGTGCTGGCATATGCCTGCTCGAGCAGAGTGAAAAATAAAGCTTGTCATATCCATCCCCGGGTTTCTAAACAGCTGGCTGAGAGGTACGATACCACAAAATTGTAAGGGCGATAGCGAGGGAGACTCAGACCTGTTTCTCTTCACTGTTTCCCGCAAGATATGTTTGGTGGCCACGTCCCAGATGAGTTTGGCCTGAAACACCAGGGCTGGTTGAAGGCTCAGCTGTTTCCTTGCCTCTTGCTGTCTGAAGTGAGGCTGACGACACTACCCGGCCGTGCCAATCAGTTGAGCTGCGAGGAGCCTGCTTACCAGAAGGACAGATATGAGATGTGCCTGGAAGACAACTCCTAACAACTTCCTCCTGTCAGAAGCCTCAAACCTGAAAATCTTCTTGCTAGGGGAAGTGAGGAGGAGTAACTTTTGGGTTTCTTTCTCTTCCTATGCAGCGGTGACCCGATTCTCCATAGCATAATACATTGTTGAAATGCTGCCCATAATTGAAGCCAGCGCTGTCGAGAAGATGTGCAGAGCATGTACCTAACCACAAACACATGCATAAATACATTTGTGTTTATTTATGCATATATATGTATGCCTGTGTAGAAACTGTTTGCATTGGACCTGGCAATCAATTAACTGAAGGAAAAAGTTCTATGTCTCCGAATGTTACTTATAACTGTTCTTTATACTGCACCCGAATCAGGGTTCAGGCACTTTCCCAGCTGTACCATGAACTCAGGGTCTGCTGTTTACCAAGGATCCAACCATCTTGCTGGCTTGCATGCAGTAACAGTGGGGATTCACCTGGGGACACTGAAAGAAACTGATTTCAGACTTGTTTAGCTTCTGCAACCAAACAATATCACAGCCACAGGTGTTTATTAGGAAAGAATATAGTTGCTCCCCCTCTTGAAGGCCCTGTTCCTCAGTCTGTGTGGATTCAGTCCCTGGCAGAATTCATGGTAAAATCAATGGATGCTTTCCTGGAACAAGAAACGTGGCAACAAAAGAAAGGGACCTATGCTTAATTACCCAATTATTTCTGCTCTGTAGAAAACCTGGCTAATCATGTACCTGCCCCACACTATAAGAGGTCACTTGTGCCCTATACCACAAACATGGCAAGAATGTGTATACCTTCCTGTATCCAAACTGGGTTTATCCTAGCAGAAAATAAGTACATGAAAAAAGAGGCAGAGAAGAAATAGAAAATAATTGAAACAAGGTGCTAACTGGGAAAACAGAGATTTATATAGTTTACACCCTTCTGAGGCCTCCTGGCTGCTTTCTTAACTTGTTACTTTTTTTCCCTGAATTGTTGCTATTTCAGCATGAAAGCTCAGCCTGGGCCCTATTAACAGCACTGAGCAATTTCGGCTCTGCTGAAACTTCAAATTCTTCATGAGAGGAATTCTGTTCATTTGCAGAAACGACAAAACGTCATTCCTGATCAAGGATACAAGTTTCAACAAATGTTGGCAGGGGTGTTATCCTGTGCAAATGGAAAATGTAAGAGCCTCGCACACCTTTATTGCTTTGTTGTCATTCTGCTCTCTTTGTGCTGTTTCTGAGAAATCCGTTAGCTGTTAATACGGAGCTCGGGTACCTTGTGAGTCTCACCTGCGTGCTTTAAAACAACTGCTGTCTGTGGTATTCTGCAAGAAAGCAGCACATCCATTGAGGTTTTTGCTATTTTGCAGGAAATTGAGACTTTTCACCAGCTAACAGTCCCTCCCAAGAGATGTGGATAGTTTTTACATACAATCGGGGGACCTAGTCAAAGCTTTCTAGTTCTTCGTTTCACCTCCAGAATATCCTTTATCCTGTCCTTAACTATACCAATTAGCAAAGCTCGTTCCTGCTATGTTTCCGTAGTTAGTTTGACTCTTTCTCCAACACCTCCTTTTTCCCTCATGGTACGTAAGACTCATAGAACAGAAATTTCTTCCACTTCCTTTGGGGATTCCCCCATTTCAGCAAGATCTCCAGAAAACTGCTTTCTCAGCTGGTGTTGCAAAAAGAGCCTCACGATACCAAAAGGGAGATGGGATTTTTCTTCTGTGTCTCTGGTTTTAATGTGGGAAGCCATGTTCACCTGACTCAGACATTGCTTTGTATGATTGTCTTTTAGCTGATTTCTCCCTTACAGTTATTTAAAAAAAAAAAAAAAAATCATCATTCAACACACAAGATTTGCCTTCCACAAGATTTGGCAATCTGGGAAATATTTGTGACTGTCATGTATGACCTCAGTAAAATGCCTCGAGGAAAGCTAAGCAAAGTTATTATGCTGGGGCTTGCACAGGTAAAGAGCCAGCTTTCTCTCTGTGGGAGGTCTGAAATGTGTTGACTCAAAGGCGGTGATGCAACAGCCTTGAGGAGGAGCAGAAAGGACCTCCCCGCTCTTACCCACATCAAGTTCTGTTTGGAGAGCTGAATCCAGAAAGGTACGTAGGTACCTTCTGAGCAACGGGGAGAAAACCTTATTAGCTGGGACAGCCTGAATTTGAGCGTGAGCCTTTTGGCATACAGCCATCATAATAACTGCCTGGTTTTCTGGCTTTTTCTGTGCTGCTTCCAAAATAGCACAGGTTACGTGTATGTACAGGGCTGACTGCCTATCATTGCAATTGGTGGCTTCTTCTGAACAGGGGGCGGTAGCTAATCTGCTGCAGTAAGGGCTGCTTAGCAGAGTAAAGTGAAGCACTTTTTCCAGTTGAATTTACAAGGGGAAACTTGGTATATACAGGTAAAACCTGGTTGCCTGAGTTGGTATTTGGCTTAAACCCCAACACGACCAGAGGGCATCCCTGCATACCAGTGCGGTTCTGTTGGCTTCACACACAGAGTATCCTCAAGGCAAGTAATGAGATATCAGCAATAGCAAGAAGGGGTAAGAATCCATTCTGGGTTGTATTTTACCTGGAGAATGGCTATAAGAACAGAACAGAAACCTGTCTCATGCAGTTAGTTCATCCACTCCTGTGGTCAGCAGCAAATATTAAGAAAAAGAGTGTAGAATCAGGCAAACATACAGCTATCTGCCCCCTACGATGGGATGTTTCTACCTTCAATCAATCCAGTTTATGATTAAAAAGGAGGATGCATCTTCCAATACTTTGGGTTTTGTCAACTACTTTATGCTTTTGGCTGTCACAAAGTCTGGAGTGGCGAGGAGCTCTAGAGCTTGGTTATGCTAAAAGTGCTTTCTTTTGTTTGTTTGTCCTAAAACTTCTGCTTGGTAAATTGATGTAATATGTAATAGCATGTCAGATACAAGCTCATCAAGGAGTCTCTTATGGTGATTTAAACATCATAGACCATTTTTCCGGGTTCTACCCACAGATCTGCAATGTAGTTCCCGATGTTTTTTTGCAATCCATAGAGCACATGGCAGATGTTAGAAATCAATTTGTAAGCGGGCACACATGCAGCGGTGTGTACTACAGACTCACAGGTGAAAGAATAATCAAACCCCATTGTATAGTAAACACAGTGTAAGACAGAGGTGAAAACAGCCTGGTCATTTGTCCGGTATCAATCCTTGCATGAATCCCTACTCCAAACTGTTGCATCATTGTGCTTTGGAACCTGGTTATGATGGGATGACTTTTACTTCCTGGGAATGACAGACAATAGGGCAGAGCTCACACCTGGGAGAGTCTGGAAAGGAAAGCAAAGGAAGCTGGCTGAGGTGAGTGCTCTGCTCTGAAAAAGTATTATTCCTTGTCCTTAGACATCACTACCCCCAAACACATGGGTAGATAGCTTGTCAAATGCAAGATAGATACCTAGATAATCATAGTTGGTACAAATATTGTCAGTACTGAGACATCACCATTAATTGTTATGCACTAACAATTTAGGAAACAGAAGGTAGGGAGTGTAATGAAAGCCTACCACAGCAGAAAATATCCACAGCAGACTGAGGAGACCCTGGTGCACAAGCACAGAGACAATTTTGTCATTAAAACCAATGGTTGATTATGACTTAGAAGATGTCTGTCCTCGCTTTGCTAACTGCCAGAGCCTCATGCACTAAGGCTAGGAAAAGAGGGGTGACAGCTAATTTGCATGTTCCAATCTTGCCAGATATCATTCTGACTGCATAGACGTGTGTCTTGTTATTTGTGAGGCTCATCTCCCCAGTGAGAGGGAGTGCTCATCTTCATTAGATGCCATTTCCAGGGCCCACGAAGACAAGGCACGCACTCAGTAGTCCTCTCACTGCTATTAACAGGATCTCCTGTAGCAGAGCTCATCAAAGAATTTTGTGCTGGAGGATAGAGAGCGCTGCTTTGAGACTGTGTGCTCGCGGGCTAAGCTGCTCCTCACTATGAATAAGGAGTGGTGCCGACAGGACTGGTTTCCCGGCTGCTGAAATGCAGAGCTTTGCCAGTTTGCATAGGAAGAGAAGACCAGCCAGGTCCCTGTCATCACAAACAAGCCAAGTAGTAAATGTTTAATCTCAACAGGGCCCTAGAGCATCACCTCCGCATGCCACTGACTGTTAGAGGCTTCAAAATAGTTTCCTAATACCCTCTGACAAATTAAGACCTATGGTAAAGATTGAGAGCCAGCACAAATCATGTAGTATGTAAAGAGAGAAGAAGAGACCCATGGGGAGCCCATGGCCAGAAACAACGATACAGTAGGAAAATTGTTACTTAGAAGCCTGAAATAGAACTAGGAAGCAGGTTGTGTCTCACATTACAGAAGAAAGCAATACTCCTCCAAGGGTCTTTCTTTGCCCCAAATCAAGTGATTGGCCTAACCCGGACATCATGAACAAGATACTTCACAAGACTTGATTCTACTAGGACCTGCAATACATGCTGCTGTATCAGCATTGTACCTGGGACCTCAACAGTTTCACATGTTTTCCTAGTACTTATTTTCAGCACTTCTTTAGCACCCAACTGACAGCATTTATGTTCCAAGAGCAGTGGAGACACAGCACATCTGGAAGGGCTCAGACTGCCTGGGCGCTAGGCGAGTGAACAATTCAGCCCTTGGAAAATCACTTCCGTTGGCATTGCATAGTCCTAGGGAGCTAATCCAGAGTTAATCTGAACAACGTGCTAGGTCTCTGTTTGCAGTGCTGGAGTATCAAAGCAGGGCAGTATTCAGTGTCCAGTAGGGGTCCAGTGCATTCACAAGGGGATGTTATTACAGGTGGACATCCCTCTTTGAAACCTTAGCTATTTGCCAGGTCTTTATAGTTTCTCTCACACTCTTGGAGGTGGCTTACAAATCAGGTCCATCAAAAGCAAAAACCCCACACAGATTCATGACTTATCTGCATGGCAGCATTATACATCCCCTGTCTGTCCCCTTTGCTTCCTGATTGCAATGCCAACGTACACCTCAGTGCTTGGAGCACAGGGCAAGGGACTTGCCCACGGATCTTGCATTTGGTGGTCATGGCTAAATTTTCTTCAGTGGGTGACAAATAGTGATTATGAGACCATGAAGGGGAAAACTCAAAGATGCTCTATAAAGGTGTCCCCACCACAGCTACTCCTCACCAGTAGCCCAGGATGGCTTTAATCTGTTATTTCCCAGCTACCAACAGGGCTATTCTGGATGCTAAGCCTTGCTATGTGCTTATCCCTGGGTGACCTTGCAGCAAGACACTGATAACTGCAACAGCCTCCTCTCCACAGTCTTTCCACATTGTGGACTGTAGTTTCCCTGACTTCAGGTATACCTACCACTCCAAGCTGTGTCTTTACACCCAGGAAAAACTATCACTGTGTCAAGAGAAATCAGATCTCTAACTCTGCCTCATCAATTTTCAACATTTTTTTTTTTAATTAAATGATACCAAAATGGACCCGGACAAAAAATCTGCTGACCTCTGGGAGAAGTTTGGCTGCAATGCTGGATCTTCATTTCCTACTGGAGTTGCTTCACCAAGCCCAGTGTTTTCAGGAAGCTGAAGTCAAGGACAGTCTGCTAGCTCACACCCACTGTATATCAGATTTGCACAATGACAGCTTACAAGCTGGCAGGTGGCTGACTTCATTGTAGCTGCCATTAGATCTGGAGTTTATTAGTATTCCAAATGATTTTATAGATTTACTTAGGCAATTTCGCTCCCTTGCCTTTTAAGGCATGTTTTCTTTGCTATCCATGCATATATCCATTTGAGAACATCTTTATTTCTTAATGCAGAATCAAAGTCTAGCTTTTAATTTGAAGTAAGGCTTAATGCATCTCTCGGAGCAAAAAAATAGCAAAACAGTATTTTCTCACATAATGTCTGTGGGTGTTTTTCAGGTCACAGAATTTGCCTTCTAACTCTAGGGTACAATCACTGTGTGGTAGTCTACTGCTTGTTACTGGTGAGGTTGTTGGCCACTGAGTCTGTCCAGTATACATAATCATTATGCAAAGTTGTGCAGTGTATGGTGAATTCAAGTTAATCACAAGTGCAGTCCTCAGAAAGGCACTTGGTTCCTGTGGCTGTGGACTCTCCTGACTAAATTTTTCACTTCACACAATGATTGAATGAATAAGGCTAAATCACCTCAACCTGGTGTCTTCTGCAGTCATTTGTCTCTGGGAAACTTGACCTCTTCTTCATCACAAGTCATTTCTAGTGCACATACCAGGAAATAGCCCAGTGGGAGACACCTCACTGTACGTTTTACGGATACTTAGCTCCAGACTTAGGTCTGGACATTTCAATGGATGAGACAGGGTATATAGGCAAAATGGACTACTATGTCATCTGTATGTTGTTGCTTATGACAGAGAAGAATCATGGGTACAGTGTACCTATACAGAGTATAAATGTTAAAGAAACAGTTCAGAGGCTGTTCTCACGCCCCTCAAAGGCATGAATTGCTACAGCTGCTGCAGAGCGTGGGGCTCACTGTGGTGCAGTACCACTATTCTTGCTCTGTCCTGACCTGAGAGAAGGAGAGTAATCCCCACTCAGGAGAGTGAAAGCAAAACGGAGGGAAAATACAGCAGAACCAAAATTCCCCATTCGTTTACCTTGAGTGGAACCAGTGTGTCCTCATTAATAGTTGACATTATTTTGCATAGCAGCAAGTACAATGAAATGGACCAAGGCAAGGCAGGAGGCATTTCTCCATGAGACTGATTCCAGTTTATAAGGAACCTCTCCCATGTCGGCTAAAGCAGCGTTCCTACAAGGCACTCGTCATCTGCAGGGGCAATTGTGTGTTGGAACAAGCAAAGAATGGCAATGGTCTTTCCAGGACTCCTGTGCCATCTGCCGTATTTCTCTGCTCCTGCTCTTTCTCAGCCAGCCAGGGCCGATGAGTAAGTTACCCTAGGGAATGGTATGTACTGTATGCTTAACCACAGTCCTCTGCTGCGTCAACACCTTTGACTGATATACTGTCTATGAGGAAGAGAGATGCAGTCATAGAGTTGATACATGTCTTTGTAAGGATACTCAAAAAGAATAGAAATTTTACAGTTTTATCTACAAAATGCCTGAGCTGGGAGAAAGTCACAAGTAGTACTTTTCTTTTTTGGGTGTGAAGAGAGAGAACAAGGATTCTCCTTTGTGCTGCATTCACAGTCCATCTAGATTATCCTGTATTCCCTGCCTGTTAACTTCAGCCTTGGCTACAGCACTCCCAGATCACAGTGATGGGCCAGCAAAGGGCTCGAAGACAGAAGGCAGGAGGTGGACATCACCTCCCATAGCTGGTGTTAAACCCATGCCTCATTCAACTCCTCCTGAGTCCTTTCTGCCTACCCTTTTGAGGATACCGGGGTCCATGACTACTCCACTAGTGTCCAAGAGTAAGTAGTCAGCCATCCCCAGCCCACCACGTTGGCTCCTCTCCTGAGGTTTTAAAAAGCAAGCCAGTTTTAAGCATGCAATGCTGCTGTGGAATCAGTATCTTTATTTCAACCGAACACAGAGGGAAACCAAGGCACAGTGGAAACCATCATACAACATTTCTTTTAATGGAAGGTTGTTTGCCACGTGTCTACTGAAACATGCTTTAATTTGTTCCATGTTTGTCCTGGGCCTGCATAAAATTCCTATACTGGTGGATTTTCAAAGTATGCTGGAACCTAGAGGCTAGAGGGAAAAGCTGGCCAGTGGCAAGGTCTGAATGGGAGCTGGAAATCTTCTACAAGATGCTTGAAGTGATCTTTAGAGTGAAAAGGATCTCCTTTTTGGTCCAGACAATTTAGAGATCTTTCACAACGCTGAGCATTTTTGAAAATGTGTCTCATACTACTTTACAGAACTGACATTCCCACCTTAGCTGTAAAACAACAAGGAGGATCTTCAGACCGCTGGATCCTCTGGGATGTCTCATCACAGCGCAGAATCTGAGATTAGGTAGTCCTTTGCTCCATACCCATGTGGACAGCAAGTTATGATAAATTACAAGTATGATTCTTTTTTTTACCTTAGTTGGCTGCTCTTTCATATTTCAGAGTGACCTCCTTTTAAAAAAACATCACAAAATCTGGCACATGATCAGTTGTAAATAATTCAGAACAAACCTGCATAATTACTTTGGAACCATTACTTTTAATACAAAAATAGGACCAAAAAGAGTCTAAACATCCGATCGTATACTTTCACAGTGACTATCTGTAACATATTTTGTACTACAAGTTTCCTCAAATGCTTTTTCCAGTGGACTTTATCCTGACCTGTCACTTTTGATAATTTACTGGTTCATCCCAAGATCTTTCTTTCATCTTTTAATATATATGTGAATTTCCTGGATAAAGGCAAATCACTATTAGATCATCATCTATCTCCACATCATGAAAGTAAATTATTTGCCAACACTAAGCCAACATTAGTTGTCCACAAGCCATTAATCCAAAAAGCTTAGAAAAGGTCAATTTTTTAAGCTAACAGTATAAAACCCACATAATATAACATTCAGATAGAAAGTTTAGGAAGTCTCTTTTGCAACTTAATTTAAATCCCCTGTAGACCAAAATGTCTGGATAAAGCCCACAAAAGATTAAAGACACTGGAGGACCTGATTTTCTAACCCATTGCATTTTCTATCCCCGTGCAAATCCACACAAATCTTTACCTCTTTGAAGTCGCTAGCAAATCTCTTGGTCTTTTCAATAGGACTTACAACTTCACTTCTGGTAATTACATCAGCCTGCCACTGTGGAACATCACTCCTGGGAAATGTTAATAATATAAAGCTGGCCACTGCCAGATCCTCTTTGTACCAAAGCCATTTAATTTAAGTAGTTTTTTCTTTTCCTTGTTGAAGACACAAGGATGTTAAAGGCTTCACAGATGCACAAATTGTCTCAGAAAGGGACAGGCTGATCCTTTTAATAAGAATTTGAACCCTGACAATATGTTTCAGAGGGCAGACAGAGGCTAGGCAGTCAGCTCGCAGTGGATCTTCCCTCTCCAAGGCATGACTTTCCTCCACCTGATACTCTCCCTCTCTCTCTGCATATGCATGTCTTAATTGCTGTTCTGCAGCTGTTACCAGCTACATATCTCACCCCACTTCCCTCTAGGACCCATATTTGTGTCCAGTGGGTCCACAGGAGCTCATCAAACCTACCAGTTTGTGCCCTTCCCCTGCCTGGCTCAGATGCTGCCTACCTCTGCCACGCTCCCAAGGATGCTTCTCCTCTTTCTGTGCACCCTGATGGCTCAGCAATAAATGGAATACAAATACGTCTAGTTAAGAAAGTAGGTCACCTTTTATCAGCAGCCTGGGCACCCTGATAAATCTTTCCTTTGTGAACCTCTCCAAGTTACTGTGTTGCAGCAGCAGGTTATGCTGGCTGAGGAGCTAGTGCCTGTCCAGGGGTACTTCCCATGGCTCACTGCTCTGTGCCCACATAAGGAAGGGCCATCTTCTCATGGCAGCCTGAAGGGCAAGGAAAGGGAAACAGAAGATGAAAAATGAGCTGCAAGAAAGGGAAACACATTGTTGAGTCGCCTTGTTTTGCTGATTAAGCTTCCAGACAAAATATTCCATTAATGGAAGCATTGTGCTTTGGGTTTTGTTTGCCTGTTTTGTTATGCTTCTCCACTAATTTAGATACAGGCACAAATGCGCAAAGGAAAATCAAGCAAAATTCAACAAAATGTTTGACTAAAATTCTGGGGTTTCTGGTGGATCTTGAGAAAGTTCGATTGCAAACACTGAACTCCGGGACACTTGTATCACCAAACTGTTGTCTGAGGTGGAATTCACTGTAATCCCATTGCTGAAAATTGCCCAAAGGCTGTCTTCTTCAGTAACAATGTGTCTGCCTATTTTAAATGGCACGGTTTTATGGCCTGGCAGTTCGCTAAAGCAAAAAGCTTCTTGTGTGCTGCAGGCTGCTGTTACTATTGCTGCTGCCATTTCTTTTCGCTACGGGGAAACTGTTGACAGAGCAGATGATAAGTCAAAGCCCAGATGATGATCTGGGTGTTGACAGATAAGATCAACAAGTTTGTTGTCTCAACTCAGGCACTGTTTATCCAGTACAACGGGGGGCTAATTTCACTGGCACTGGCTCTATGCTAATACCCTGCCATAAAGGAGTTATTACAATTCCACCTGAAAGTCGGTGCTGCTTCTCCCTTTCCCCTCTCTCTCCCCCACCATTCCTCCCCACCAGGTAAATGTCCGCTGAAACGCCAGATGCAGAGATTGCAGTCTCCATGGTTTGTTTTGACCTATGCGGATTTGCTCGCAGTATTAAAATGATGCCAGTCTGCCTGTTGTTATCGGCTGCAGAGAATCTCTGCTTGTGAGATTTAAGGCATATCACTCCCTAGGCACCGAGAAAAGCATACAGTGATAAACTAGTATAATTTGAGGCTGGAATTACTCTCAATTACGTATTAAATCCTCTGCTATTCCAACACGTTTGATGACTTTACAGTAGATGTAGGCTTGTGCTGCTGAAGCTAGAATCTGCCCTGTTTTCTTCTCTTTAATCGCAAACACAATCTTTTGGGAACAGCAAATAATTTGCATGTCTGCGTGACAAAGAATTACTACACAGAAGAGATAATTAAAAGCATCACTTCATCGTTCTCATTTGAGTCACTTAATTAGTTTTGTTCCCAGGTGATAAATGAGAGCTTTGCCAGGAAGGAAACAGTGTTTTCTTACTCATCACCAGAAAGCATTTGCTGAATTATGTCAAATCTCTTACTACTATCTTCTTTGACAAGTGCTTGTAATTTCTTTACGTCTTCAAAAGATATCTCCCTGAAACATCAGCGTGAGATAAGGTCTATTCCTCAAGTGCCTCCCTCACACCTCTCCATTCATCACACCGCTCTGAGATTTATGCCCTTGGCAATAATCCCAGAAAGGTGCTCACCTTCTTAATCTCAGAATCAAAAATATGTCTGAAGCAACGTCCAATCCCATCAGCGGTAACATCGATTAGGAAGCAGCTGCTGGAAAGTGATGAATGTGTAGAGGTGCTTTTTGTAATGATTGCAAATCATAATTAGAGCTGAATGGAAAATATAAGTAGTTTGCTGAGAAGATGAATTTGCATTTTCTTAATGAATTCCCTCTGATGGTATCTATGCTTCTTTCTAAAGTTTGTGCTGCACAAACACCTGAGTGATAAGGATATTTTTTACCCACACAAGCCTAGGCTTGGTGAGCCAGACTCAGCGTTGCTCCTGATGTCCAAAGAAGCTGATGGGGAGGCGGGAAAAGCATCTGCCCCTCAGTGATCAACCCCACTGGAGAAGACTGGGCTTCCAGCCACTGCGGTGGCAAGTGCCAGCTCCAGAAAAGGTACAGCAGCGTGTTACGTACAATGTAGCAGCCTTTAAGGCTCCTCTGAAGTACAGGGGACAATTGTCTGGGCAATTGCCCTACCAGACGGGATGCAGCTCTCCTGCATTAGCTCCTGTCTCTATTCTTGGGAACTTCAGGCTAAGCAGAGCAGCCTGATTTTACAGTCATAGGGGAAATATGTCTTTTGACTGTTTTAGATTCTGTGGGGCGTAATTGTTTTAAACTCCTAGGATAAAAAGTAATAAATGCATGTTACTGCACAATTATCATTAATGATTTCTGTTTTATTTATAGAATCATTTTACTGTAACTTCTGGTAAATCATTTTCCTTCCCTTTATGAAAAAAAATAGAGCTTGAACCTGCCTATGCTAAAAATTGTAACGGTCAGCTGCGTTGGTTTTTTGTTAATAAACATTGCTAACTGGAAAGTTAAACTTCTTTTATTTATCAGTCTGAGTCAGAACTTTAAAGCACAAACTAGCTTTGAAGTGAGGCCCAATGTAAGAAAAAAAAAACCAAAAACCACACAACAAAACCTTTAATGTTTTATCTGCAGGTTTGCTGACCAAATCCATCTGCTTTATTTGACAACTGATAAAGACTGGCAGGTGCTCTAATGAGCCGGCTTTGGCTGCACTTGCAGATCATCCTTTTGAAACCTGCAGCAACGCCGTTCTCCAAATAGCTGAAAGACATGATTGACCTCAATGTCAAATGTCTCAGTGGATGTGTGCATGACCATTCTTGCGAGTAGGTGTAAAACACCCTCCCGCAGCCCCTTTGCTGCAGCTCCCTGACCCCTGCTCCCGTTTGCCCTACACGCACACACACCCTCCCACTGTCTTTTGGTTTTTCCCTCTTCCATTTTGGGTCCCATCTTTCCCCCAACAGGAATTCATCTGTAACAGTCCACATTGGAATGAAAATTTGCAAAATGGCCCATGTCACCCCTGGGCTTGTGCTATAAGGGGAGAAAGGAGCTGGCTGGTGCCCTGGCCTCTGGGTGCTGTTCTTACTTAGGCAGCAGAGATTTATCCTTAAAAAGAGCAAGATTTATGGGAAGAGGTAGCATAAAATCACAGATCTCCAAGAATAACTGAGGTTGGAAGGGACCTCTGAAGGTCTGAAGGTCATCTGCTTTATTCCGTGCTCAAAGCAGGCCCAGTTTCAAGGTTAGCATCTTCAGTATCCATATCTTCTGAAACCAACTCATGCATCTTCACCTCTCTGTTTTGCATCTACCAGCTGGGAAGAGCTTTTCTCTCTCATAGTCTAAATGGACAGTATAATCAGGTTAAAATTAGAGCAATTGTTCCCAACTTGTATCTAGCTTTTCAGCTTCTATTTTTGACTTGAAGAAGGACTTCTGTACCCAGATACTTGTTTTCTTTTTCAGCTATATCAGCTAGTCTGATAAAAATATTACCTCCTCCTGCAAATCCTGCTTGTATTCTTAGACTCTCACAGCAAGACCATTATCTTCAGTGACAGTTTTGACTCAGCACTGACCACAGAATTTTTGTCCCTGAGATTACACACGTTTTATCCCAGCCAAGCTGCTGAAGCTGTTATTAGAATAAGCAGACTAATCCAAGATTCAATAATGCTATCTGAAAGTTTAAATGGTACATAAATTAAAAGACAAACTGAAGAAAAATGGCCAGTGCAAAAAACAGTGATTCTTTCCTTTGAACATATTTGAAATTAAGGGCAGTTATCCAGCCCTTTTTTTGATGGGGCAATAAATTTTTACACTTTTTTTGCTGTTGTTGACAACATGTTTGGTTTGTCATTCCAAGTGAGAGGGGGAAAACATTAGGACAGCAGGCTAAAAGAACAGGGTTGGGCAGAGGTGTCAGTGGTAAGATATGCTTTGCCTAAAGTTCACTTATCTTAATTATAGTGAACGATTAAAGGACATTACTTCATTCTAATCCCTATACTGACAGTTTCCTCTTAAAAGTAGAAGCTAAACAGCTGACACAGGAACAGTGCAATTAGCTTTAAATTAGTCTTCACAACCAAAAATAAAATAGCAAAACCTTGTCAGTTGTTCATTTTTACTGGGAATACTATGGGAAGCTTGGAGTGAACGTTTTGCTATGTAGTCCTACTGTTCCTGACGTGACTAGGCGCACACACCAAATTTTCACTAGAGTATAATCTTGCTGTGTTGAATCAAGTCAGAAACTTAAAAATACTCCAACCATATCACCCTGAGCAATCCTTGACCCTCGCAATTACATTTTCAAATGCTTGGGGAAAGAAGAAAAATATTAGGATGAGCTGTTCAGGCTGCCCTGAAAGGAATGCAGATTCCGTCACTGTCCATTTGCATCACTCGGTGGAAATGACCCCAGAAAATTATCTCAGAATTAATTGCTCAAGCTTCACTTATTGGATTAACCACACTTCTTCCGGGTGCCATGTTACTATTGGTTATGATTTAGACCGGTGGGTCCCTTCAACATGGGCACAGTCCATCCTCCAAGGAGTTTGTAGTCTGACGACACGACAAATAAAGGACAGGAGAAAGGACCTGCTACCAGCATTTACAAACGGGAACCCGAGGCACGGAGGGAGATTAATATCTCAAGGGGCAGGTTATGATGGATTGGAAAAAGCACAGAATTAAACTGGCTTGTGTCAAGAAAGGATGATATGGGGCAGAAACCCCAAGCTCTAGAGCTCTGTCCTGCACCTCGCACTGGGAGTAGCCGAAGGAGCATCCTTGCTCCTGGAGAGAATCTGCTGCACTGGGTAGTTACTCCTCAGCCCCAGACCTTCCCTCAAGAGAATACCTCTTGAAATATCCCATCACAAAAGCATGAACACCAGCAAAGAAAATGTTTTAAGGACAACAGCAGGCCCATAAAGCAGGTAACCTGCAAGTTCATGGGAGGATTGTTGAATAGGGTATTACTGCTCATGCCACAGTGTAACCCCCTGCTTCACAGTGACGGTTCCTTAGAGCCTCTCTTCCTTCCTCTCCTTTTTGCCCTATCTCCTCCCAACTAATGCTGACAGTGAGGCTTAGACTGAAGAAACAGGAAAGGAATCTTTATTTGCCAGAACAATGCTGGAGAAATTAGTGAGTTGCCTCTTGGACATTAGAGTTCACAATTTGAAATGCTGAGGGACAAGAGCAAACACGGCAATGGAATTTCTTCCTCTGGTTTCCCTTCCCAAATATTAAATTGAAGTATGCCAAATTAGTGGAAAACTGTAATGCAAGCACAATTGCAATCCTGAAGGACAAGTCAAAACAAAACCCACTGCTTTTCCTGGAAAACTTATGTCTGAGGGCTAGCCAGGTAACCCTAATAACTTCCACTAAGCCATTTGAGCAGTCACACTCAATGTCTAGAAAATTCATCAGCTGTAAAGAGAAGAGCAGTCCTATCCAGAAAAATCATTCATCTCAGGCAAATAAAGCAACTAATGTGGAAATGAGTGGCTGAAATCCCTTTGCAATAGAAGCGTGATTATAAAGCTATGACTTTAAGATCTATGAATTTGGACATAGATTGTATTCGCTCAAAAAATGGTTGTGTTTTTCCCTTCAGGTTTTGACTCAAAAATCTGCTGTTGGTTCTTACTGTTTTATGGTCAAAAGGCTCCAGTAATAATCGCTTGCTGTGAGCAGGAGGCACAGGCACGAGGCACAGGCACCACCCATTTGCAGCACTTCTTTGAGCAAATGCAGTGTGGGCGGTGGGATCTCAAGGCAGATTCCACTGATGGTCCTGACCTAGGAGTAAAAAGAAGGTGTTGTCTGTAGTGGGTTGAGCACTGCACATTTCTCAGCTGCATGCAGGGTACCATAAAAAGGGTTACTACTAGGAGTCATATAAGGTTACTACGTCAGACCTATGTGGAAACAGCAGTATGCTCATGTCCAAAGTATTCTTCTAACCAAGTACTTCCTATAGATTTTCTGCTACAAAGGCTTACTCACAGGTCTAACCAAGAGCATATGGGATGTCCTGCTGAATTCAGAGGGATGGCTCATAAGCCTCATGTGTTGATAAGGTGCGTTGTTTGGTGTCTAAGCAAAATCTTTGGAAATTATGAATGAAATAAAAGAGGCAGACGTATATGCAGGGGCAGAGTGAGGAGGTAGATCCTTCTGTAGATCTCAAAGGAGCTTGTAACCATCTCTTTTGGAATACATGTAAAACCTGGAGGTGCAAGGATGATACATTCCAAACTCAGATTGCAGATGAGACCTGAAATACACCCAGATTTCCCTTATACACCTCATATTCTAGTCTATCAAATGTGCAACACCTGGAGGGGTGCGTATCAGTACTTCAGACATTTGGGATTCTTGCCAAATCTGTTCCAAATAGAACTTAACCTCTATAATTTCCACATATTTACTAGAAGTATTGAGATCATTTTAACCTGAAGTCTTTGGTTTAGGTCTGCTTTTCTCCTGTATCTGGTCCTTTGCAATCCAGAGAGAGCAGCAGCTGTAGCCCTGAAGCCTCTTTTAGCTTCCTGGTTTGGTTCTGGACAACACAGCTCATCATAGAGAAGCAATGCTAGAGCATGAAATGCAATACGGGAGAAGCCCTCACAAAATGGCTTTTCTAATATTGGCTTGGCTTTGCTGTTTGTTTGTTGGCATTTTTTAAAATAAAAAAATTTGGTGTTGACAAGTATGTTTCATCAGAGAACCATGAGCTCATCATTTAAAATGGACCCCTTAAATCAGTGGAGATTGATATGGGTACTTAGTGTGAGCAATATATATTAATTTTAGGAAGCTCAGTTGCTAGAGGTAGCAGAGCTCATCAGATGCTGCACAGAAAGCTGCACAGGTCTGGGTGGCAAAGCCAGCAAGTTTAGCCACAGGTTGGATTCGTCAGGCAAAACCATCAGATCCTGAAGACTTCCCAAACACAGCGGCTACAAGAGAAAAGGAGCCTGCATTTTCTAGGAGACAGACTCACAGCTAATTGACAGCTCTGGATTTCCTTGTTTTCCACCTCTCCTCCCTGTTTAAATTTTCCTTTAAAAATTAAGAAAGCCGAAAATCAGGAAAAATCAATCCTTGTGGTCCTTGACTAGGCTTAAAACATAAGAGCTGCATATAACAATGAGGGATTTCTCTTCTGTTCTGGTGTGGATCAGCTGGGGAATCCTTTAACAAGCCTGGTCGCAGTGAGCCACTGCCCTTTTGGCCCTGTTACGGCATCCTATTGTCCTACATCTTCTGGTCACTACTTTGTCCAAATAGAAGTAGTACTGTACCTTCCCACACACAGACCTCAGATCCTCTTCCCCTCTCTTAGAGCGGCTAATTTTGAAAAGAAAGCATGCAACTACTCAGGCAAACTCAGAATGAGGAGGGAGGGAAAAATTAGGGGTAGATCTGCTATAGTGGCACAGCAAGCAGGCTCTGGGATTATCCTCAGACAGGAGACCGACAAATGCAATTATGTGACAGACGTAAACCTGCCACTGAGGTCACGCGCAGAGGTTAATGAAATAAATGACAAGGGAGAGCCTTTGCTGGTAGAGGTCTGTGGGTGAAGCACCTAGCACCAGCCCTCTCCTGAAGCTGCAGCTCAGGGCATCCCCAGGTCCCTTGCGCAAGGCATGGTGGTGATGCCCAGAATCTGCTGTGGTTTGTCCCCCCGCTGGACCCTGGAATGGGGAGAGAGCCAGCAACCCCTGGTGCTCAGCATGAGTCTGTTCCTCCAAGCCACTCCATTAATGGAAACCAAGAGCAAAATGCCTACGCTTATAACAAGGCAGTTTGATTTGCTTTGGCACTAGTGGTAGCAGCGCACAAGATTTTTCTTAGGACCAGGTATGAATGGTCTCTACGACCCATCCTGTCCCATGTGCATCAGTCCTGAGAAATTAATGTGGTAGTGGGAGGATCGGGGGAAGCAGCCTGACTTTTCCAACCTGAGTCTATCCGCAGGCAAGGTTCACAGAGCTTGCGGCCCCACATCCTAACTGTCCAATTAACCAGCCTAGAAGATCCTATCACAGGCTTTGACTGAGGTTTATTTCATAGCTGGGCACTTTTATCTTGAGAGGTAAAATGGTCTTAAAGGAAGAAAACAATGACTAAGAATAGACTTTGTCAGGAAGAGATGCCCAGACCTTTATGCAAAAGCTGCAGCTCTATTTTTTTCTTTTTTAAAAGTACCTTCAAGTCAGAACAACAAAGTTGTTACACACACTGATTCAGACTTTAAATGCTCTCCTGGTGATGACTGCATTGCCACAAGTGACCCTAATAAATAAAGGGTCTTTGTTTAATGTGGCCCTCAATAAATACTGTACTGTGTCCTTAAACGACTAGGCTGTGTTACCAGCCTCTTGTTTTTCATCTAAAGACAGCAGTGTACTAAACCTCACATCTGTTAAGTTGGTGAGATACTGTTCTATTTTATATAAAACCTGTGTTTTAGGAGAATTAGGTTCAACAATCCAGCTGCAGCTCACAAGCAAGAAAAAATTATATTATGTAAATCTTTATCAGAACAAATAGGCAAACTAAATAAACGTACTTCTCTTTAATTGAGTAAGCAAACTGCAGCAAGAAGGTAGCACTGATAATAGGGTAAAGGTAGCAGAAGGAAAGGTGTCAGCTAAATAATACCTTGTCAACCAAGCAAGGAGACTGTGAGTGACTGTAAGGGAGTTACAAGAATTGGGTGTACATGTTTGCACACATATGGAGGAGTAATATGAAAGGCAGTGCGGTCCATTTACTTTGATGTCTACTGGAACCCCGAGTAAAAAGCAAAACAAACGAGAGATGCAAATCTGAATTTCTATACTCCAAAGTAACCTGTTACTGTAGGATTTGAGCCTCCTGTGGTGTAATTCTGGCTGTAATTACATAGTAACAGCATTTGTGGTAGCGTCAGGACAAATATTACCTGCATTAGGTCTTGAACAAACATGAATTGAGAAGTGTAGGTGTTCTCCAACTTAACATGTCCACATAACACCAGTTAATTGATTTTATTGGGTGCTATGGGCACCCAGCAATTTGGAAAAATCGTGTTTTGAATGCCCTCTAGTGGCTTTTGCCGCTGCAGGCTTCCTCCCTCGGAAGCCCTCCCTGGTCCCAGAGCTCTGTGGAGCAGAGCTGCAAAGGCAGAGAGGGTTGGCAAGAAGCAGTGCCAAGCGAGCCATCTGGCTGAAGGCATGGAGAGGGTCTCAGGCTCCATTTTGTTTAAAGAAGTTATAGCTCACCTAGAATGATTTTTAATAATCCATTTAATGCTTTTAGTCATTAACTTTTTTGGAATGTGATTTGTCATAGAGGAGCGTACACTCTCCAATTGCACGCTCCTCTTGGAGAGAGGAGGGGAGAGAGGGGGAAATACTCCGGGCTGCGTTTGAATACGTCCAGCCACGGTATTTACTCCTACACCCCCTTATGTCATTTGCCCCACAGCAATTCTCTTTGGATTTCGTACCGCTCCAATTTAAAGCTTATGCCAGCAAATTAGCATTTTTGGGACAAGAAACATTCTCAGAGAAAATTGCTGCTCTCTCAGACCCAGCCCGGCTTTGTGCTAGGCGCTGGGCGTCTTTGCCACATGAGAAACCAGGCTCTCTGGGGGAGCTGCTCTCAAAATCATACACAGCCACAGTCCTCGAAGCTTTTCAGAGCTGGCCCTATCAACTCCTTACAGCAGCAGATGCAAAATTAGTCTCTATGCTTTAATAATTAACAGCAGTGATAAAAGTTTACAAGGTATCTCTAAGGTGATGTAAGACCGTGTCTGCTTAAATAAAGTTTGTAAACTAGACCTCTGTTTTTCCATCTGCTTTTTGATCTGAAGCCTATCTTAATACAGTAATCAGCAACAAGCAGGAGGGTGCGTTAACATGTTCCATTTGTTAGCATTGCTACAGGCGAGAAAATACTTGAACTTTGAGAAAAGAAGCAAAGCCAAAACAATAGAGTAAGATCAAAGTGAAATCTCTGATGATTTTTCTTTTACAGAGAGTTTCCTTCTTTTCCTCCTCATATTTTCAGAGATGTTTCTGCGCTTGGAGGTCACCCTTAGCTATTCTTTGGAGAAAGATGACACGGAAACGTTAATACAAGCATTAAAAAGATCCCAAAAGAGAATTAATGTAGGACTAGATCTGAGGACAAAGTTTCTGCTTCAATCAACATCAACTGTTCCACTGCACTTGTTTTGCATGTGGGAGCTCCAGCTGTGAAGCCAGCATGGCAGAAGCACCTTTGCAGGTAAGGCATCGCAATGCCATCGCAATACACACTGAAGAGGAGAGCTTCACTGAGTGTTCAGCTTTTTCTTCTTCCAAATACCATGTGGCAACACAAATAAATCAAAGTTTGAAGGACAGATTCCTTTCCAGCTGTGCCTGCCCCTTAGCAAAGCAGATAAACCCAGCAAAGCAACAGTTTCCACTAAAGCCAGTTGTTTACGTGCATCTGGACGGACTGTGTAATCTTTCTGAGATTTGAGTCCACAGGCAGAAGTGTTCACCAAACCAGTGGATCTCAAGTGAGTACTGTGCACTAGCCACAAATCATCCATCTTGATTTTGTTAGAAAAATGGAAAGTAGATTTTCACACAAAGTAAAGTAGATTTTATAATTATGTACAAAATTTTAAGGTAGAAGGAATTGGTGGTACATCTAGTTGGGATGCTGGATGGCCGATACAAAAGCAGAGTTCTTTTATCTCTGCTATCAGCCTGATACAAAGGCAAGTCATTCTACTTCTGTGCATCAGGCAGGGAGTCCTGTTCTAAAATTGCGTATGATGAGCTATCTCATTCTGGAAAGAACATGGAAATCTGCTGGGGAAGGGGG
>JAOXJK010000012.1:68220655-68248144 GCA_025774025.1 Xenus cinereus | reverse complement strand
GGGGGGAGGGCAGTATCTAAAGGGCTAGTATCTAAATATCTAAAGAATATTATGATCATAGAGTAATATGATGGTAACATGAGGGCAGGACTTAGACTGATGTCCTGGGAAACATAAAACATACTATTGGTCCCAGGTTTGTGATCAAAATGTTTTGATGGTTAAATATCAAACATTTGAAGTGCACACAAGTACTTTTAAATGAGCTGCGGCCCAAGAAGTTACACAGCAAATAACTACAGTAAAATTCAAAGAATAAATACACTGCAGAATCCGACAATCTGGTCAAACAATTCTAGAAGAGAGCAAGGTAAAAAACAATTAAGTAGGCTGTTGATTACCAGGTGCATGTTTAACTCCAGCTGCAAAACGATGACTACGGAGTAGCAAATGTAGCCCATGTGTGGGTCTTGAGCAGCGCCCACCTCAGGTGATCCACATCATACCATGCTACATTAAGTCTTCAAATAAGTGTGACTGCTGCTAGATAGCCCTGGTTTCAGTTTCTAGTAGGAGACTGACTAGTGGAGTTTGTGGAAAGCAGCTCTGCCAGGAAAATTGGGGCTGGACACCCTTTGGTGGAACTGGCTAGAAGCAACTCTTGCCTCCTCAGCTCTCTGATGGGTTGTGCACTGTGACTCTCAGGTATGTGAAAGCCTTGCTATGGTCTCTGAAGGGTCAAAAAGGTTGGTAGTGCGTTTCTGTTGACCGGTGGGTGTTAGTTGACTTAGGCTGGGATGGAGGAGGTGGTGTTACTATTCTTGTGCTAGGGATGGAAAACTGAGGCTTAAGGGGATCTATCTAAGAACAGGAGCTGTAGAGGTAGGAGTTATCTTAGTGCTCCATAATGCAAGTGGCTGCTGGAAGCCTTATACATGGTATGGCTGTCTCTGTAGTTTCTTGTGTACCTCTGCAGGCCTGCATCTGCATGTTGGAGCTGATGACTGCAGTCATCTTTGTTTTACAGAAAGCTGATAGCTACTTGGCTCCTACTAAGCTGAAAATGCAATTTTTTCCTGAGCAAAGCTGTGCGTTCTGTATGCTTTGGGGACTGCAAGAAACCCCTAAGATACAGGGACCATGTAACTTAAACTTATACCCTTTCCTACTTTCTTTAGCCATTTCCTCTGGTTCACTCTTATTTAGATTAACATTAGTTTTTTTCTTTTCTACTCCCATTGCTTATGTGTTTGACTAAAACATATTGCCAATCAAAGCTGTTTCACTTAACTATAGCTTAAAAAAAATAAATAACCCCCCCCAGCATTCCATCAGACAGTTAATCTCAAAGTTGTTTTCTAGAATCTCCCTATCTCCCTGCCTATCACAGCGAGATTTTGATTCCCTTGTTAAAATCTAGTTTGCTAGTAACTGCAATCTGTCTAACTTTTACAACTTCTCGTTCAGATATGCTTTATTTCAGTGTTTATTTTAATTGCAGTCTGAGGTTACCTGACAATTGTTGCTTGACTTGTCCTGGCACCTACACAAAGGCCCTGCCTAGGGCTGAGGTATGAGAGAAAATAAAGTATAACCTGATTCCATTGCAATGGGCTCATGTGAAAATGAGACCACTGTGCTTTGCAAGCTTTGCCAAAACATAAGCTACATGAAGGGGAAAGTCAGGTATCTTGTTCTTTTTCAGAACACAGTAGGGAAAAAGACTGGAGAGAGAGATAGGAAGAGTATTATACTATATTGCAAGGTGTCTTTCCTTTATCACTCAGAGAAACCTGTATTCTCATTTTTAGGTACCTAAAGTCATTTCAAAATGAAGAATAAACTAATAAATCAACTTGACTTCACACAGTGTTTTCACTGCAAGTGTATTCTGTGACAGGCAACGTAGAGGCTCCATTTTGCAAGGTGTTTTGCTTTACTTCTAGTGAACACCAGTTTTCCCTTGTCCAGGTTCAATACTTGTTGGTGTTACTGGCTGTTCACAAACAGAGTTAATATCGGAGTAACCATTGTCCTACAAGACTGCCTCTGTTTCTTGGACCATCAGGAGAGGATTCCCTTCTTTCTCAGAAAATCCAAAATCTCTCTTCTCTCATGTACCAAATCATGATAAAGAAAAAATAGGTTTACTGTACTGAAAATGCTAGGCACTGCAAATAGTATTTTGTCTCTTTAATGCAGCTTGTGTTATTTATTCCTTAGTCTCTCACCCTTAAAACATCCCTCGGTTGCATTTTCAAGCTTTGTGCTTCACTGTGAGGGCAGGACATTCAATTCTTTGTTTTGAACTGCAATTAGCACTTTGAAAATAACACCTGACTCAGAGTTTTTGTGAAAAATACATCCACAAGCATTGTGGAACTTCATAGGATCATTATAGCCAGTGAGACTGGCTATTTGTAATACAGTCAAAATATTTCCAAGTGCAACATAGGCCCTTCAAATCTACCCACTGCTTACCTGTGGGCAGCTTTCATGCTTTCTGCATTGTGTGCTGGGTAGGAGAAAGAGAAAGTTTAGGAAACATTATTGCTTCACAGAATATCTTAATACACATCTACCACCCACTGTGCATATCTAATGCACTATCTACCACCTAGTAGAGCCTGATATTGCACCATAACAAAATTTAACAGCAGTTTGGAAGAAAAATAACTTCTAATCTCATGGAGTAGGCATGAGTCTCCCCCTTCTCTCTGTCAGGCAGATACACTGAAGTCCTACTTGCCCTGCCAGGTCTGAGGTGTTCCCTTTGGTTTTTTTTTTATTTATACTTGTGATTACTGGAATGATCCATTCTGATATGCATGCTTTGCACCATCTCTGGAAAGCTAAAGGCCTTGTTTCCCCTGAGTTGCATGCATTCCCTAGACCTCAACTGATTTCAGCAGAATAGCATCTGTGTGGCTGAGAAGATGCTGTATACAACTGGCAAAACCAAAATTAGGCCATGCAAACTAACCTTTGTGCTGTTAGGTTTACTGTTTTTGCTTACAGTTGCCCTTATAAACCACAGGTGTCAGTTGTTCCAAAATTAAGCATAATACTTTGCTCCAGGTAGCAACTTGACGTAAAAGGCTTGGCAGGTGATTAGTTAATAATACCACTTAATCTGTTTCAGTAACTTAAATATTGTCAGCAGTTGAAAAAGTGCCTATTGCGAAGTAGCTGCTCTAAGGATGCTTAATCTCTTTGTAAAGTGCTTTTGAGATCTACTGATGAAAGTTAGGTAGTATTATTGTTGCTGTGTCATAAAATCTGGGCGTATACTACAAAATATTTTCTATGAGCAATCATTTGAATTTAGATTTTAAACAGACTGTTCTAGCCAACTTGTATTTCTTTCAAGCTTGGTTTCACAAATTTTGTTGGCTGGTAAACTTACAGGGTATATGTTTTAAGCCTGAATTCTGCAAGCATTTGCTTTGGAAGTCTGATAGTTGAGATGACTGTTTAACCACCAGAAAACAGCAATGCCAAGTGAAGTGTGAGAGAGCAGAGGAAGATTGTATGTAGTGATGTAGTAGCTAACAAACAAGGGTGAATAAACCCTGCTTGTTGAGCTTTCCAGTCAGAAACAAACCCAAATATCGCTCCAGGGTTAAAGCTGGGTAAGCTCTGCTTGCTGATATCTGTTAGATTGCCCCACCAATGGGCCATGCCTGTTGTCCTTCCTGGAGGAGAACTTGTATGATACGCCTCATGTTGCCATCACGCTTTCTGCTTTGCATGACCGTGAAAGAGGATCCTTTTCTGTTCAGCAAAGCATCTCAAGTCCTGCGCATGCCAATAGGGTAGAACATCATAATTCGTCACATATTTCAAGTCTTCTGCTCTTTAGGCAACAAAGTCTGTGTGAAGAAACCACAAGGGCTCAGGCAGATCCAAATAGCTGTGTTTACTGAATACACGCAAATGTAGGAGACTAGAAACCTGCAGTGATGAGCTGGTTGGTTTCTGGCATCTTCAGCAACAGAGCTGTGAAGGCAGAGAACATGAGTAAGAATGTTATGTATGGGTTTAGAGGTGTTTTTGAAACCTGTAACAGTAGGGCACCAACATAATTTAGTCCGATTTTGAAGCTCCCTTGTGTTTCCAGAATGATACAGATCAGCCACCTCATGTGCACCCAAAGGGTCTGACTTTTAGTTTTCACTAGAAATGTTTGCTCCTGTCTGATAATACAGGTCTGCCACAAAAGACCCTTGCTGTGCCATCTTGGATGAACTGTCCCCCTTCCCCTTGTAATTTGTTATTATTCTGACCTGAACAGCTCTAAATGGGCAAAGACTCTGTGGGTAAAATAGAAGGAAACTATTGGATATGGGTGGCTGTGTGCAGGTACCACATGGCTCATGGCTGGATCCAGGAGCAGGTCTCTCTGTGGTTGCTAAGACAGGGCCACACTGATGGGTGAGGCTTGAGCTGTGCTTTTAGTGGTATTCTTAAGGTATGAACAACTGACTGATGTCAGTGTGCTACAACAGTAGCAGAACCCATATATTGTCCCAGGTGCCCTACTTTACTGTGCTATCTGGGAAGGCAGCGCAGGTTAAGGAAGCTGCATCTGAGGTGATTGGGAGCAACAATCAAACCTCAGCAGAAGAACCACCTCAGTGGTGCTGCAGGTATAAGGTTGCTTTCTCATCACTTCGTGTTGTCCCGTGGCTTCAAGTCAGGACCTGAAGATGATCTAGAGGTTTATGATGAATGTGTGAGGAGAGCATGGAAATGCACAGGGTGCAAAACTGAGCCTGTGTATGTCTGTGACTGTTGGGTATGTCCGTGTTGACTGCTAAGCTTTGCTGGGGGGAGGCACGTGTTGACAGGACTCAGCCCCTTCTTGGCGCAAAGCAGCCCAGCAAGGTGGCTAACACTTGCCCAAGTAGGGACAAGCTGACCTTGGGCTTACCAGCTGCCCACAGAGAGGAGCCCAGCAATCCTGTGTGTAAGTGTAAATAAAAGGCTGGGGTTGCACTGAGCAACACTTCCCTGGGGAAGGCTCTGGTTACCCACCG
Organism: Xenus cinereus; assembly: GCA_025774025.1. Classification (NCBI taxonomy): domain Eukaryota; kingdom Metazoa; phylum Chordata; class Aves; order Charadriiformes; family Scolopacidae; genus Xenus; species Xenus cinereus. The sequence goes on along the minus strand of JAOXJK010000012.1, from coordinate 68,243,165 downwards.
TGACGTGTCTCTAATGATGGCTGGAGGGTGGAAGCGTCCGTAGCCCGTACCCCACCCTGAGAATTCCCCTTGCCTCCCGGGCTCTTTGCTTGCTTTCCGCAGAGGCTTTTGCAGCCTCCTGGTAATGAAAAGTCAAGGTCTACCAAGTCTAAATGAGCCCAACAAAGCAAATAGGATGCCTTGGTGCTTACTCTCTCCTCTGCGGCTCTTCTGGGCTGTGGCTGACTGTGTGAAAGAGCCTTGCTCCGTTCCAGGGAATGAAACGCTGTTTATGTGAGGGGAGGAAAAAAATGTGCTAGCAAAGGATTAAAGATTTAATAGTCATAAAGGAGAAGATGCTCTGTAATAAAGTATCAACACCAATTGACTGGTTTCTGCTGTTTTGATAATCGCCAGGTGTTCTGCAGAAGCATGATCTGCACCTGCCTGTCTTGTTTCAGTGGCACCGAGGTGCTCTCCTGCCTTTGCAAATCTCCCCTGAGAAGGGTGGGGGCAGTTCGTGTTTGGTATGTTGTCATGGAACCAGAAACCCCTTGGGGCGGATAGTTGTCATATTTGCCTGTTTGGACAAAGGCGGGAGTGCTTCTTTGGCAGCTTTGGCCCGGGAGCTGGCTGCGTGGCGGGGAAGTCTGTGTGGGGCTCCCCCTGCCCACGCTGCGCACCCTGGTGCCAGGGGGCTCAGCAGCTGAGACCGGGAGCTGGGCCAGCTCCCCAAAGACGGTGTGAGCCCGCCGTTCCGTGGCTGGGTCCGATCTCTCCCGCAGGAAGCGGCGGTGCTCTCCCGGAGCTCAGCGTGCCCGGGAATGGGGTACGGGCTCTGGTTTGTGGGTCTCCTCAGCAGTTGAGGGGTGGCAGCCGGTGTAGTGTCTTGCCACTCGTGTGACTGGCTGGGCGTTAGGAGTGACCGTGGTTCAAGCTCAGGAGTGTGTTTGTTCTCCGAATGTCCCTCATGTTTAGAAAATTAATCTTTTAACACTGAAAGTTAACCTTCTTTTTGGCACTGACTTCTGTCTACCAGGCCCTAAGCACTTTTGACGCTCTTTTTGTAGGGTTTTAACCCTTCTGTCTCTGATTCTGTTAAATGTCACACCAGCTCTGTTTGCTCCAAGGTGCTGCTCAGTGCTGGGACGTGGGTAAGAAAGAATGAGGAAAACAGCCGATACTGGGTCTGGATTTGGTTGTTTGTATAGCTATAATAGTCCTGTCTTCTGGCAAATTTCATCACCCGATTTGTCTTTCCTCATGCCTAATCTTCTCCTGCTCCAAGCCTCATGCTTTCCCCAAGCACACTGCACCCCTTCTATTTCAGTACACTGACACCAGTAAGTACTGTGCTACCCACAGCTGGAGGAAGAAGCTGTCATTCCTAATAGACTTGAAGTCACTGTTCCTAGAAGCTGAGGGTGAGGTCAGACAGCAGAGCCAGGCCAACATCGTGCCTTGCTGCTGGTGCAGGGGCTGTCTCCCCATCCCTCCCCCTCCCAGCCATGCCGTTTCGCTCCTTCCTTGCCCCAGCTCTGGTGCGTGTCTGTTTGCACAGATTTATTCCTGGTTTTGTTTCCTGCTGAATTACTGGCTTGAATCGGTTTATCGGCCCATCAGCCGCACACCAGTGCCAGCGGGAGAGCAGGGAGGGGAGGTGGGCTGGGGTGGATCCCCTCTCCTGCGGCGTCTGCGAGCCTTGGTCCCAGCCCAGCCCTGCCCTGCCATCCCACCACACCCTGAGACAGAAAAGTGAAGGACACTTCAGCTATTCCCAAGATAGATGTCTAGATAGATAATAACAATAGACAATAAGAGCTGTGTACTGCACACAAGCATTTTTGGCAGATAACAGCAATTCGGATATCAGTGTCTGAAGAGCAGTGCTAGGTCTAGCTGTAACTGCAAACCCACTGACACAAAGGCACGCATATCTGAGCGCTCCCCCCCCTTTACTTTCTGTTGCCCTTTATTTTGATAAATAGGATGCAATTAATTCAGACAAGTGTCTATTATCATAAAGGTGGCTACTTAGTGACTGTTGGCACATCTGTTGGAATTACTACTCCGCCCATCATTAAATTTCAAAAATATGTTTGTATATATTCAAAATTGTTTTTGAAATCAGGTTAAACTGCTGTGTTCTTGAGTCTTGGCCCTAAATTCAGGAAGGTGCTCGTGTTCTCAGAGATGTATTTTTAAGGAATAGCTTTCCTATTAAAAATTCAGCTTATCCTTTTGCTCTTTTGCTGACTTGCTGAACTGGACCACATCTAGACTGTCAAAGATGCAGGTCCAAGCAAGCTTCAACTATACTTCTGTAAGTGGGATTTTACACCAGTAAATGGAATTATGGTTACCAGAGAACCTAAGTCCACCTAGGTTTTTAGAAAAAGTAAAATTTCCAGAGAAGTGGCTAGTTGCTACAAAGATATGAGAACTGCAGTGACTGTTTGAGAGTCCATCAAAATTGGAGCCTCTCTAATACTTGTGTTGGCAAATTGAATGCTGGCTATACTTTCTTGCTCAATCCTTGGTTCAGGAAGCATTTAAACAAATGTGTAATCCTATTTCTATTCAGGGCATTTAATTTCAGTAGTGCCAAAGGAAAAAAGGCTTTACTCTATGGTTGGTCTTGATGTGGCTGAGAACTGGAGGGCATTATGATTTGCAGTTTGAAATCTTTTCTGTAATGAACTGCTTTCATGCTTGATTCTAGTGGGCACAAGACCAAATTTGATTCTCATTTAATCTTGATAGTTAAAGCTAAGTTCCTAAAACCTAAGCATCTATAGGGTGAACCACCTTCACAATTTTCACAGATGGTCAAGTTTTCACAGGTGCTGAGTGTCTCTACTCCTGGCAGAAGTGAGTGGCACAGGCATCCTATAGAAGAACAAAAAGGGCTTTATAGCCTATTCCTGGCAATCAGCTGCCAGCTTGTAGAGGCAGTTGACCGCCTCTCTTGCAGTATTTCCAGTGGGTTATGGGGCAATAAAATAAAGCTTGTTACTAAGGTCTAAAGTCATGGTCTGATCTTTTTGAGAGCCCGCCTGAATTGTCCATAATCTTCTGTTTATGATCTATTGCTAAAGTCCATTTATTTATAACCATGACAAATAACCCTCATGTACATTCCTCCAGTGATTTATTGTGCAATTGTTTTGCATTCCTGAAATGTAAAACAAACCATCAGACATGATGCAAGATATTAATTTTTAAGAAACAAACGGAGGAGAATGATTCCTTGAAACGGACAATGTAAAATGTAAACCAGCTGCTCATACACTATGATAAGATTTAAACTAAAGTTACAGTTCTGATGAGCTCTCCATGAGAAGTGCAAGCTGTTTTATTGTAGAATAGATAATGATTATGCCACTTCATCACAATGTCACTTAGCTCTCCAATAATTCGTCCTCCTGCCTAAAAGACTGGACTGTTGCTGGGCAGTTGTGCTCTGGAGCCCGTGTCCCTCATTGACCTGCAGTTGCAGAAAGTAGTTCATGCAACCTGATTCAGTTTCCATTATGGAAAAAGAAGGCTGGATCTAGCATTCAGTGCATGATGTCAGTGGTCACATTTATATTTGGTCTCCATTTCTCCATCTTCCACCCTTCTAACAGTATGTGCACCAGGAGGCTGAGCTGAAATTAGGGTACCACAGGAAAGACATAGAGGTTGTACTTCTCTCTCCCAAGGTTTTGGGAGACACATAAGGCTGGGCCTGCCCAAAGAGCACCTGCTGTGCAAGAAAAGGTGGTGTTTTCTTTATTGACTCTGCTCATCTTGTCTGTCCCAAACTAATGAGGCAAGGAAAAGCCCTTAAGTTGCTTAGGACTGTTGTGTATTAATGAGCACATTATGTTCACCCAGACACCAATGAGCACCCAGTGCACTGCACACATGGATTCATCTAAGACAAGGTTGGAAACTTCTTAACAAGTATTGCTGTTGAGGACCCTTGAATTTTACTCCCTCAGCCAGACCTATATTATTTGACCAACATGTCATATGGACATATCAAGTAATAAATGGACTGTACTGTTATGTGGTCTCCTGGGTAATCCAGGTCCTGACCATCAGGATAAGTAGAGTAAGCATGTGATGCTGATTGTGTTATTGTTGATTGTACCATTGGTTTATTCAGCTCCATCCCAATCCCACCACCAAGCTATAGCAGAGCATGGGTGCACTGGGAAGCCTTGCTGGGGTTGTTGGGATCTGTCTGTGAGCTCCTGGGTTTATGACCACTTACAGAGGGCCCTGAATGAAGCTTTCCTTGCTCTGTCACGTGCATTCTCTGTGGAGTTCACCCTGCAGCCTTTCCTGCAAGCAGACCTTTTCTGAGATCTCTTATATTTGACTGTCTTGTTTGCAGGACCTTACTTATCCTTGTAACCTATACCCTTCCATCAGGCTGGCTGAGATTGATCGGTAGGTTCAAGAGCTACTGGAGAAGGACACACCCACATCTCAGCCAGCAAATGCAGGCACACACCCATAGGAAAATACACATGAACAGGCACATTATGATCACAAGCATAGTGATAGATTTCCTAGAATCCAGATGAAAATCCTACAGACATTTGTTGCCCACCCTTGTTATTTTGAGCAGAGTCAGTCTCTCAAGATCCAGGAAGCCTGTAGTGAAAGTGTCTCAGAACTAAACAAATTAAATGGCTGGCTAATGTTAACGTAATCAAGCTTCATCTCAGCAAGAGCTGAAACAATGTACAGAGCTCTAACATTACTGGAAATTTGTGAAATGAGCATGCTGTTTCTTGGTTGTTTTGTTCTGTTTAATACCAATTGTTTAGAAAAGAAAACTTTTCTGAAAAAGGAAATCAAGAGCGTTTCTCCATCCCTACTGTTGCTGCAATAACAGGAAGCAAAATTCACATATACGGAGCTTGGCAGATAAGAGCTGAATGGTAGTTTGTTTTTTATAGCTGGTGGCAAGTGATCCAAAAGAAAAATCAAAGTGCTTGCCCTTCTAATTCACAGTGAACTGAGCCCTGACTCCCCTGGGACATGTGCAGGCACCAGGATGGGGCTCCCCAGGGATGAGAGCTGCAGGAGACCTCTTTTGAACTGACAAAGTGGCTCCAAGCTGACCAGTTCATGGTCACGGGCTGGCAGCTGTAGCACCATCTGTGTAAGGTGGCCCAGCCACTTACAGTGGGGAAGGCAAGGGTGGCTCTGAGCAGCTGTGCCTTACCCAGGGGTTTCTCCAACTTACGGTCTGTTGCTTTTCTGATAAACTGTCACACAATCAGAAAAAGGAAGTTTTCATCTGGCTTGGCTGCATGAAAAGGTGTAATCCAGGTAGTCTGTCTGCTCATTGCCTTGGCAGAAAGGTCAGCTGGTTTTCCTCTTCCCTCACAAGGCAAAACTCAGCAGCATCTCAACTTCTGCAGTTGACACCACACAGGTTGCCTTGCAAAGCACCTTGGCTGAGAGATGACGGCTTTTGCAGCAGCAGTGCAAAGAGTAGCTGAAGTGACCGCTCCAGTTTGAGTCTTTGGGACGCATGTAGCAGTTGCATGGTTCTTCTAATGCTATCAGCAGCAAAGTAGGCTTGACCACTTGCCTGTCTTCTCTGGGGGGGTGAGAGTGTGTTCTCCCTATTTGGAGACTCCCATTTCCCAGGTGGTTTCAGGCTGTCTGCAGAATTAGAACAAAGGTGCTCTATCTGTGTATTCCAGATAGTATGTATCACGTTTGGATGAGAAAAATGAGGGTTTAAGATGCTAGAGCCACATTTCTATGGTACACCCAGAATTGTGCTCCACAACCCTCCCTGTCAGGAGCTATACAATACTTGGCAGATTCCCTTTAGGCTCTGATGCCTTGTCACTTTTCTTACATTTTCCATCCTAGGTTAGTATGTAATGTCTTGTTCCACATTCAGGTTTGCAGATCCTGGAGTAATATCAGTGGATTTTATTTAATCCCTCCTTTTTGCCACCCCCAAGATCTAATCCAGCTTTCTGACAGCACCTTATTGTCAGCTACAGCTGGCACCACTAAAGCATCAACTTTGAGTCGGGGCTTGCTTGCCAGCTGGTACACTTTGGTGTACATGTATGATACGATGTCAGTAAAAGAAATGCAAGATTACATCTTCAGCAGTAAAAAAGTATTTTGAACTACTAAAATGCATGTTGACTGTGTCTTCTCTCACGCGTGGGCCCAAGATTCAAGCACTTACTCATTTCTGGGGTTGTAATAGCGGCGAGAGCCTTGAACAAGGCCTCTGCAAATAAGGACCTGTAGGAACTTGGGATTCCTGCCCCAAAGAATTTATTATTTAACAAATAATGTACTTCTATAATGTACGTGTCTCACCCAAAGGTTCAATCATGCAAGGTGTTTTAAGGGCTGAAATTAAGCTTGATGGGATAGCCTTATTAAACCACTTGCCTGTTGTTGCCTTTAGGCTGGGCTGCATTGCAGACATGTTTGCTGGCTTAAGTACTTTAAACCAGTTTGCCTGTCTTGACACAGCAGGAAAAAAAAAAGACTGGGTTTTTTTGGGGGTGGTGGAATACTTTGAATAGCATCAGCAGAGCTGGGATTCCTACCCATATGAATTGCACCATTGCTGAAGATGCAGAGATAAAAAACTTGTCTCTCTATATGTATGGGTTGGCAGCTCCCTGCCACTTTGTTCTGTTCACTTGTCCCTCATGCCCCCAGTTTCCTCCACAGTATCCTCTATCTGATGTGTTTCCTATCTCAGAATGCATCTTTTACCTACCTTTCATTTACAAACGTGGGATATTTTTTTCCTCATCAACTATAGAAACAAGCTCCATTTAAATGTAACAAAGCGATGAACAGCTTTATTACTGATTTTTTTTTTTTTTTACCTTGGCCACTTGTGAAATGATGGCTCTGCTTGATACCTGGGTCATTTGAATTTCGATCAGGTGGGGTTTAACTCAGAAAGCTACTCATTGCTGTGACACATGGCTGAGCAATTTTTCACCACATCTTATCAGGGAAATACCTACAGCCCAACCATTTAATTGCTGTTACTTTTGTAATTTAACTGGGAAATGTGTCATCTTTAAATAATCTGTTGGAAGTTTCTGAGCTGGCAGTATTGTTTGTGGAGGGCAACCACTGCAAACGTTTGGCATCTCCAGTATTTGTGTTTATGACTTGTATATGGATGGCAAGGTGTAAACGTAAATGGCCGTATCAAATTAGAGCACAATGCTACGTATCCTGGATTGCTTCTGAAAGCATATGGGCTTGCAGAGATTTTCACACAGTCAAGTCTAGACATCCACTGCGAGAAAATAAGAAAAATAAGAAATAAGCCCAAGTCCTCATTACGGGCCTCACCGTACAACTTCAGATCAATAGCTCTCTACTAGTGAACTGTTCTAGAGTAGCCTATTTCTACTTATAACTAGGTATGTCCTCCTTGCTGTCTGGTGGCTAACTGTGAACTTCAACTGACACCTTCACTGAGGCGGGTGCAATGAAATTGTCTTCGATAGATCTAGGTGGCTAAAAATGGCTAAGACCAAGTCAGAACTTCTGTGGTCACACAAAAACTGGGCAAGACCCATTGCCACTTACCACCGTGCTGAGACACCTCAGCCAAAAAAAATCCAGGTGTTGACAAGGCAGGAGAATGCTCACTGTGAGTAACCAGTTGCTCCGTGAAAACAATTCCTGATTAATAAATCATTGGAAGATTCTGTAATGCCCAGTTCAATAGAATGTAAAGATGAGAGAGGATTAAGTGGGTAACAGGAAGCATCCTGCAAGAATTTCCCCCAGAGCGCTGCAGGGGCGGGAGTGAAGCCGGAGAGGGAGCGCATGTGTGTGTGCAGTTGAGGAATGTGTGTCTCTGAGGGGTGGTGCGGGCTCCTGCTGGCTGTACCCCACACCAGCGCTGCTGGGAGAACCCGGGGCTGGCCGGGGAGCGGGTGGGCCAGTTCCCCCTTGCGTTTCATTCCTGAATCGCTGAGATGCACACAGATGCACTCTGCCACTCTGAAAGTAAGGCCCTGTTTGCTGGGCAGCTGCTGCCTGGGGCAGGATTTTCAGAGCAATGCCCGGAAGCAACATAACCCAGCAACAAATGTCTTCTATAAAATATAACATTTTCCTGACCTACTTGAAACCAGCTTAGTGACAACAGAGCTACCCAGAAAAAAAAGACTGTCTTTCTGCATAAGCTAAATTAGCATTTATATTTGAAGCATAAAATGTTGATGAGAAATAACAGCTGTAGATATAAAAGGTAGTTAACCAGAGAAAACAAGCATACTGCTTAAATAGGGAAGCTTGACAGAGAATAAGTTATCAAAAGCACAACGATGCTTGAAAAACGCCATGAGAATGACAATAACTTTCTGCCACATAAGTGGAAGTATGGTTCTCCTGAGCCACAGAATATAATAATCTGGAGTAAATCATTCCCTCCCTTCTCAGACAAGCACTTCTCACTGCCAAAAAGACAACTGTACCGCAGGCAAGGAGAAAAAAAAGTTACTCTGTGAAACTCTGAATAGCACTTTGTCTCCAGATATCAACTTTAAACTGCCCTATTAAAGAAGAGTCCTACTAACATCTTTTTCATTAATAGCCATTAATCTTGTGGCCCTACTGATAGTGCCAAAACAAACAAATAAGTGCTTTTTTTTTTTTCTTCATTCCCAAGCAGAGAGTGTTGTTATAGGAGTGGTGTAGAGGCTATGCACAAGGTCCCAAAGGTGCAGGAATGAACAGAATTGTCCTGTGATCTTGGGACTGTAATTGGCACGTCAGTGGGAAGAGGAAGGGGAAAGTGTTTGAATTCTCTTCCCAGACTCTAAAATGCTGCAAAACAATGTTAATTCTCCATTATACTAATGTGATAGGAACATGGAAAAGGCTCAGCTTGTGAAAAGCAGTACGGAGATGTGGCCCAGACCTTGATAAAGTGCTCGTATGTGTTTGCCAAGCAGTAGTGCAGTCCAGATTTTTGTCTGTCCCCTGTGCATCTGTAGCTCCTGTTAAATTTAATTTTGTGAGGATTTTTTAGCATTTATCCTTGAAATACCCCTTACGAGAGTGTTTTGCAGTCAAGTGGAAAAACACAAAGTCTACAGGACTCATATGGAGCAGGGACCTGACCCAGTACCTTCTTCAGCTGTTGTCTCACCTGCTCAATTGCCCCCTCTTCTTCCTCTGCTGCTTCCTTTGGGTCAGCTTTTGTTTCCCTGTAGATGTGAGAATTGGGAGCTAGCAACACTTCAGCAAGCCTTGGGGAGAAAGCAATGGCCTTAATGCTGTAAAGTGGGTCTGTGAACAATCAATATCCAGCGTGTGCTGGTTCCTCCATACGTACACCCCTGACACAGCCTGGGACACATCCCACAGCAGGAGTAGTAGCCAGACCATTAACTGTGGGGAATGTCAGTGAAGGATTGGGAATAACTCCTCAAACTCCCTCTGTCCCCCAAGAAACTATTATAATTCACCCCCATTTTAATATCCACAAGTTCATTTTTCACCCACTAGTAAAATTGCTCTTAGGTTCATTGAAGTGCCAGAAAGGAGCAAAACATTTGTTGGAAAATTGTAAAATCTGAGGTACTGTAGTAGAAAAGCAAAATCTTTTTGCTGACATAATTCAGTGCTGTGTGTTGTGAGCTGCAGTGTGTGTGTTTCATGCTCCCAGACTTTCTCATGCCTCCCATGAAGAACTGCAGCACAGCACTTCAGTAGGAATCATACGGCATCCTAGGGTGTGAAGAACAACTAGGGAAAGAAACCTGGGGCACCTGAGTTAAAATTACAGTACGGATTTAAAATCATAGCACTTAATTATCAAGATCCCTTTTTTCTGGATGAGAAAAGAAAGGGATGAAATATTTTGCTTTTCAGTCAAAGGTCCTCTGGCAATTTTCAGGTGTACAGGTTTTCAGTGAAAAAGAAAAATTTGCTATGGATGACCTTTATGGGGGGAAAAAAACCCCTATGTTTTGTAACCAAAAGTTGTCCCCGCCCCATCAGATAATGTTTGTGATCACTTTTAGCTGAAAGGGAACTTCCCATTCCAAATACTCCAACTCAAAGGCAAGTTGATATCAATGTGAGGTTTTGTTTATTCAGAGATGTCAGGATCAGGCTTTAAGTCTGTAGAAACAAGAGGCCCTATTACTCTTTTACTTGTAGATATGCAACTGATGGGTGTTCAGCCTCCAGGAGTTTAGATGACTGAGATAAGGTTTCAGATAAACATCCAAATGTTTAGATCTTTATCTAACCCAAAGCTCTGAACCTTTAAAGGATTACCCACCTCCAGGGATAATCCTGTAGTGATTTCAACACCTGTACTGAGTCAAAGTGAGTTCAGAGTCTTCTGGCCACAAGAAATGGTTCAAGCCCACCCTATCATTTGTTTCGGATGGCTAAAACAGTCCATGTCAGATCTGAACACGATTAGCTGGACGCTCTGACTTTAAATGACTCCAACACAGGATAGCACCAAATAGTCATCAATAGGATCACTTATTACCAAGGAAAAACAACCTGTGACACTATGATTTTGTGGCCTGCCGAGAAAATATGCCCTGGATGTTTTTACAGTGAATCAGAAGCTCTAAATACCTCACAGTTTTATAGCTATTTAAATGAGCTGCTTTTCTGTCAGCATTTTGCTACGAAAGCAGACTTTGCTGCCCTCTCTTGCAGCTCTCATGAAAATGTGTTCATCCTGGCACACAGCAAAGCTTCAATGTAGGTTAGCAGGACTGAGCCTGAAAACTGTTGTCCCCAAATACAGAGCAAGTTATCTCAAGAGCGGCCATTTCAATCTGTTCCCGCAAGTGTATTAGACATACTTAGAGGGAACACTTTTTGGTCCCATTCCAGCCCTTGCCCAGCGCAGAGCCTATAATACGCCAGGCCACATGCTCCTCTCCTTCCCAGGGAGCAGCTTGTCCAGGTGCCATGAGGAGCGATGGGACTTTGGGCTTCATTCAGGCTTTTCCTAGAGGAAGCAGTAACTCCTGTCAGGGTTATTAGAATCCTGCCAGATTCTGGCAAATATCTGAGAAATTACTCTGGGTTTAGTTTTGGGGTTAGATGCTACGATTGTGCTTTGCAAGCAACCAGGAATTGGGAGGGAATGAAGAGAGTTATGCCTAACACTTTATACATACCTGTGCTCGTAGACATACAGGTGTATACGATGCACATCACTTCACCATGGATCTGAAAGTGCTTTACAAATGTTAGCTCATCATGCCACAACAATAAAAGTCAATGGGTATTATTCTGACAACAAAATTATAGAGAGAACACAATCTTCCCTGAGGCCTTTTGGCAAATCTTTATCCTTATTTGGGTCGAGTCCACTATTAGCCAGAAAGGCAGGCAGAGGTTTTTTAATGGAAGAATTGCCCAGTAGACTGAATTGTGGTAATTTTTTTTGTTTGTGTTTTTTTTTTTTTTTTTTTTTAAATCTAAGCGAAAAAAGGATGCTTTACTATTCTTGATTTAAGAAGTTCATCTGCTGTAAACTGATGTATCTCTGGAAGCAACTACTGTCTTTGATCACTCTCCTGAAGTACCATGGTATTTAAGGAAAAGCTGATCTTATTTTAATCACTGGTTCTTCAGCTCACCTTTGTAATTAGAAGGAAAGCTTGCCTCAACAGCACTCAGGTGGAATGCATAGGAAACATATGATTAAATGGTGATTCTAAGTTTAGCATTTCACCTCCATAAAGCAAAACAAGTATCGGGTGGAAAGTGTTTTCCGTAAAGTCAAGAGATGTGTGAAAGATGAAGTTAATTAACAGTGGCCTACATAATAAGCAAAGACAACAGATGAAATAATAATGAATTAAAGCCAATTGTTGTATTCAACAGGGCTAGACTTTCAACCCTCCATTTTCACACTGGGTCTTCTCTACAGGCTTCATTTTACATTCAGGGTGAGGTGGAGTGTGTTGTAGACTTCTTTATCAATAAGAAAAGCAAATACAGATTGGGTTTGCTTTCCTACGCCAGCCCTATCTGATCAGCCTGAAATAGAAACTTCTCCCTGTACTGTTGTGCATCCTACTGCTTGGTAACTTCAGACAAATGTTTTTAACAGAGTTATGGTGATTAAGTTCTCCTTAATGTGTTGTAAATCCCTGGAAGTGGAGGAGGATGTTTTCCTGGAGAGAACAGACTTGTTTTTCCTTTTAAATACAACTATTCTCTAGTAACTATGTTGATCTGGCTACTGGCAAGCAGACCTCTGCAAATGTATGTGTTAGGAATGTTTGGAATTAGGAAAAATTAAGATATGTTGCACTATGAGGTCAACATCTAACATATGAAGATGATGATCTGGGGAGTATTTTTGTCTGGCAAGCATTACTGTTACTATCACAAGATACCTACTGTTTGCATCTCCAATTCATTGGTTATTCCCCCACCATCCCAAGAAAGATTTATCCCTGGTAGGAATTTAGCAAAAGTACAGGGAGAAGTTACTGCATGAGCGGTCAAGGCTGTCTTCATTATGTTGTGTACTACGCAATCAGAATGAAACTAGGGGTTCCCAGGAGTTCCTTCAGTTTCCTCAGCCAACTTTCCAAACCTGTGATATTCTCACCAACCTGTTTCACCCTAAGATTTCATGGCAAGTGAAACTCAGTGTGTAGCATCTGAAGAGTGCAAATGTACAGACAACTTGATATAAAGCCATTCTCAGTTCAATTTTCTGAAATTATGTTGAGTTCAGCTTGTGTTTGGAACAGTAGCTCAAAGAATCATCAGAAAAAATGTCACTTCTTAAAGTGGATTCTAGAGTCGATACTACAAAATATGACACACAGTGAGATTTCTGAATCTGAATTCAAGTCTGGAATATTTTCTTTCCCTACCAATAGGAGTAAAACATGCAGTCTCATTTCTTATCTGTAGAAAATCATAGTTGGATGATGATAATGGTCTCCAATGGCAAACCACCAGTAGGAAATAAAATACTAGATTTTTTCCAACTTTTTTCAAAACTAGTTCAGATTGGAAAGTGTTATTAACAACAAATCCCATGAACAACTATTTTAGGCATTTGATAGATCACTTGAAATCTCTAGAGAGATCCAGAGAAAGTGCTAAAAGTTTCTTTAACTGAGAAGTTCTGGACTAGATGTAGAAGCTACCTGATTTGAGAGGAGAGTTCAAGTATATAGGAGACAGAGTTTAAAAGGGGACATCTAGTCTAGCATGTATTAAGTTCAATTTTGCAAAATGTTTCTCCTGTTTGGCTGTTTGATTTCAAACTTTGATGTTGGTGTGACAATTTCTTTTAAAGACAAGAACCTTGATAAATGTCTGTTCAATTTGATTTGTTTTGATTTGCGGAAGAGCTAAGTCGATCAAAGGCTCCAGGAGTGCCTGACTCCTAGCAAAAGGCAGTCAGCCTTTCCTGAGCACAGTAAGCATGAGGTTACTGTTTGGAAAAGTGAGGAAGAAAGAAACTGATGAGCCCACAGAAGGTGCAGAAACAACTTCCCTCCTACCACTTTGCTGATTCTTCATTTAGAATCATAGAATGGTTTGGGTTGGAAGGGACCTTAAAGATCCTCTAGTTCCAACCCACCTGCCATGAGCAGGGAGTAGACCAGGTTGCTCAAACTACCATCCAGCCTGGCCTTCAAAATCCATGTCTTTCCAATTTTGAGACCAGGATGTCATGTAGGATAGTATCAAATGCTTTGCATAAGTCCAGGTAGATGATGTCTGTGGCTCTCCTCTTGTCTACCTCTAACACCATTGTAGAAGGTTACCAGATTTGTCAGGCTTGACTTGCCCTTAGTGAAGCCATGTTGGCTGTCACCAGTCATGTCCTTATTCTCCATGTGCCTTAGCAGAATTTCCAGGAGAATCTGCTCCGTAAGCTTGCTGGGCACAGAGGTGAGAATGACCACCCTGTAATCGCTCCAGTCTTTCTTTTTTCCCTTTTTGAAAATGGGGCTTATGTTTCCCCTTTTCCAGTTAGCAGGAACTTCACCAGACTGCTACAACTTTTCAAATATAATGGAAAGTGGCTTGGCAACTTCATCCACTAGCTCCCTCCAGACCTGTGGATGGATTTCATCAGGTCCCATGGACTTCTGTACCTTCAGGTTCCTTAGATGGTCTCAAACCTGATCTTCTCCTATAGTAGGCAGTTCTTCATTTTCATAGCCCCTGTTTTGCCTTCTGCAACTTGGGCGGTATGGTTAGAGCCCTTGCCAGCAGGGCTCTTGCTGTCTTGTGGTTAGAGCCCTTGCCTTTCACTGTGCTCAATCTGCATCGCTGTGATTCTCATGGAATTACGTCAGCCAGGTGCCTGTCTAAACAGACTGGAGTTACTGGGCCTGGTCTGCAAGGTAAAGTGGGTATTTACCTGAAAATGCCTTGAAATAACACAGAGAACATATATATTTCAGACTTTATAAACCAAGCCTCAGGCTGCATGGTAAATAATTTTGGATGATAAAGTAGCCAATTGTTGTTACATGGGCATTTGTTACCTGGTGAAATCTCTACAGCTATTAATTGCATAAGAACAATTATATTAAATCCGCTGATTGGCAGGCACCAACTACCCCAGTCTTCCATTTTGATTGCATTGCTGCAGTGTGTTCTTTGTCTCACATTTTAATTGATTTTTTTTTTTAATAATGTAATCTTTCTGTTACACTCTGCCCATTTACCAGTTATGTTAGTCTATTGCTCAGAGGACTGACATAGTATTGTAGACATACCCACTCATCTTGTAAATGATAACATATACCTATTTTTGCACACAAGTTAAGAAAATCTAAACTTCTCAATGCAAAATATTAAGCAAGTTGCTTTGATACCTTCAGTTCCTTGGCAAGTTTCCTTGAAACACTTTGATATGCAGAACATCACATTTTATTTATTCATGACACCAAGCTGAGTGGTGTGGCTGACACGCCTGAGGGAAGGGATGTCATCCAGAGGGTCCTGGACAAGCTCAAGAAGTGGGCCTGTGTGAACCTCATGAGGTTCAGCAAGGCCAAGTGCAAGGTCCTGCACCTGGGTCAGGGCAACCTGGTATCAATATAGGCTAGGGGATCAAGGGATTGAGAGCAGCCCTGCAGAGAAGGACTTGGGAGTACTGGTGGATGAGAAGGTGGACATGAGCTGACAATGTGCGCTCATAGGCCAGAAGGCCAGCTGTATCCTGGGTTGAAAAGAATAACGGCCAGCAGGTTGAGGGAGGTGATCCTGCCCCTCTGCTTTGCTCTGGTGAGAACCCCTTAGAGTACTGCATCCAGCTCTGTGGCCCCCAATGTAAGAACGATAGGGACCTGGTGGACCGAGTCCAGAGGAGGGCCAAGAAGATGATAGGAGGGTTGGAGCACTTCTCCTATGAAGACAGGCTGAGAGAGTTGGGATTGTCAACCTGGAAAAGAGAATGAGAGACTTTATTGTGCCTTTGAATACTTAAAGGGGGCTTATAAAAAAGATCGGGACAAGCTTTGTAGCAGGACCTGTTGCGATAGAACAACGGGTAATGGTGAGAGCAGATTCAGACCAGATTATACCTAGAAGAAATTTTTTACAATCAGGGTGGTGAAATACTGTAACAGGTTGCCCAAAGAGGTGGTAGATGCCCCATTCCTGGAAACATTCAAGGTCACGCTGGATGGGGCTGTGAGCCACCTGATCTAGTTGAAAATGTTCCTGCTCATTGCAGGACTAGATGACCTTTAAGGGTCCCTTCCAACCCAAACTATTTTATGATTCGATGATAGAAGAGTAAAAGGAGTCTCAAAGAGGCCAGACCATGGCAAAAGTCTTGCTTCTTCATTCTCCAAAGTCAAACAGCCAAAGCAAATACAAATGCTGTTTGTTTTCAGAATGGCTGTTTACATAGCACTCACCTTGCTTACCTGTCTGCTGGGTCATTAGAGTGTAAGATAACAGCTTAAAACTGATCAATTACACATTTTTAGGGTATGTTTACCAATAAACAAATAAAATATTGAAGAGGGGGATGCAGCTGTGAGTCCCTCATACCCAACTAGTGAAGCCAGTAGTCCAGCCATCTCTGCACCAGCATAACAATACTTCCTTTACAGCTTCTCATATTATGAATGGAGACTAAAATGTGTCCACCTGACAGGGAAAAGTAAGGGAGGAAGAGGGGGAAATGGACAGGAATGGGAGGAAAATAAAAAAAAAACAATGCAGTGCTCTGAAAAGGTAGGCTTGACTCCAGCTTAACTTCCAACACCCCTGAGCTGTGTGATGGCTCGGCAGCTGGGAGGTTTTCCTAATTATATTGTGCATTGTGCTGGAGTGGCTTCTACTGCTGCGATACAGCCACACTGCTGAAGACTCCGGGGAATTACCTTGGTATTTAATTTGTTGTTATGAAAACAGTGAGTTTGACTGCAGCAAGAATAGTTTCTTTCCAAACAGTTACCAGAATCCTATTGTTGTTCTCCTTCTTGTTGACCTTTTTGCTCATTTTATGATTATAATAATGATTTTCCCGGTTTTGCTATCTTGAATTTGTTTGATTTATATTGTGCCAGGAATTCAGACGGGGGAAAAGCAGCCCATCTTAGGCAGAAGTTCTGCTAAATGAAGGATTTTAGAAAAGTAATTTTTTTGAATGGAATGTTGATGGGAAGAGCAAAATTTTCCTTGATTTAAGCATTTTGATTGTATGTGACCATGAGAAACACAGGGCCCATTTTCAGCCCTAGTGTTATGATGCTACCACACAAGCTGGTTAATTTTGCTATTTTTAAATTACATTAAAAGAAAATACTACTTCTTTTAGAGTGTAGAGGCTGTGAAAAATCTTATAATGACTTATGCATCTGTAACTTTTCTGAGATCAATGACTTCCTTGCTTAGTTTTTTTTTTTTTTTTTCTTTTCTGAGCGTATTTACTGGGCTTTCTACTGTAACTTGCTCACCCTGTGTAAAATTCTGAAATGTAGGGAAAAGCCCTCAAAAGGCAGGTCACAGGTCTGCTTTGGATAGCTACAAATGGGCTTTACTTGGGTCCTGTTTGCAGCATCTCTGTGTGAAACCTTTCACTGACCTCCCATGGAGGTAAGGGTCAAGTAGGTCTGGTTTAGAATCGTAGAATGGTTTGGGTTGGGACCTTAAAGATCATCTAGTTCCAACCCCCCTGCCATGGGGAGGGACACCTCCCACTAGAGCAGGTTGCTCGAAGCCCTATCCAGCCTGGCCATGCTTTACCCACTTGTGTCGCAGGGGACAACAGCATGACAAAGTTCTCTTTTCCTGTGTCTTCAGAGACCCAGGGTTTAATTTCTCAGAGTGCAAAGACAGTGGCAATCTTAAGAAGGCATTGGCTTGGCTGGTGCAGAAATAGAATTATTATAAAATTATCTGGCTATGAACTATGGCACCAGGGCAGCTGCATGGGCTGCCCCTTGCCCTCTGCTAGTGGCCCCTGATATTGGCAGTAGGGAATGTGTAACTGTTCCTCCATCTCCATTCAGCCTGTGTCCCCACCCCCTTGTATTTTAACAAGTCTTGCATGATATCCAATACACAAGCAGCAAGCTAAAAGCTACTGAAAGTGTCTGTTAACATAGACACAGATTTGTGTAAATTTATGATGCTGTTTTGAGAGCCAAATATAATAATACAAGAACATAAAAATTTTTCTTACGTTTTCTACCATAAGTGTTCTTTATTGTAGATAGTTGACTATGTTTGAGGTAACATTTGTATACAAAACTATGCACCACCATGATAAGATAACTTAGTCATTATGATGGTATTTGCTGTGTTTGTACAGTATGCTGATTCAGTTCCTGCACATTACTTTTCCTTTACTACTTATGGCTGTGTTCAAAAAAAAAAAAAACCACCAGACAACAAAACACAGAAAAGTAGTAAATGTTTTTGAGTTTGTGTATGAAACTGTTATCTGTGCTCTGCAAAGCGTATATTTTAATTGACATGTCTTATCTGCAAGGACATACTTTTTTACAATAAGGGCAGTGTGCTATAATCTACTTATGAAAGTCCTATTAGGAGACAACTATTTTAATTATTTTATATATATTAAGAGTAGAGTACTGCAAAAAAACATGCTATCCACTTCAGGAATACAAAAAAGACGTCTCCATCCTTCACCCAGCTCTCCCAAGAGAGCTTGCAATCCTCAATGGCAAAGCCAGCAGGGAACAACTGAAGAAGTGCTCAGGAGCTGGGAAATCACTGTGGCTTCAAGAAAACACAGACACAGTCCTGAATACATTTCATTAGGACCTAGATGAACAACGTGTATAACTGTCCTGTCTACTGTATGCATTTTGTTCTTATAGTGACAATAGTGTAGGTGAAAGAAGGCGAACATTAATTGCTAGTTTGCTACCACCTCTTCCAGCAATGGTGATGTTTTGACATATTTCTGTATAAAATTATGCTCTTCTTTATAGCTTCTTTCTTGAAGTTTGCATATAGTAGTCACTGTCCCCACAGACTCTGTAAAATTGGACTTCGTGCACCCTGTTACAGACTTTCTCTTATTTTGTTACCGAAGGTACCAGCTGTCATTAGCCTCTTTTGTTCTACAGGGTTATTTGCATGGATGTTTGCAGTAGTAGATTTTAGCATAAGGTAGGAAAATAGTTCAAAAACAGCAAAGTGCCACTGCAGTTTAATGAAAAAGTCCAAGCTCTGTGTGAATAGGCCACAAAACTACACTCCCACTCATTTGTTATTTTGCTCCATTTTCCTCGGCAGCACCATCTAATACTCATCCTTGTAGCACAGATGGAAATGACTCAATAAAATTCCACCTGGGGAATATCAAAACCTAGACAGAGTTGAAATATTGTTGAAACAGAGAGAGACATATTTAACAGAAAATCAGGAAAACTAGTCCAATGCTGGAATAGCGTTAGTATGCTGGTCTTCCTTCCTCCTTCTCCCCTGGGTTGCCTGAAACCCACGTGGAACATGGGTGTTCATTTATTTCAGACTCCTGGAATTTAAGTTTGTGTACTGGAAAGTGAGAATGGGTTTAGAATCCTGAGGCACAGAAAAAAACACTTTTACCTGCACTCTGGCCTTGCCCAAAGTCCATTTATCAAGGGCGGTATTGCAACCAATGGCTTTGAGAAAATGTTTGGATCCCTGCTGCCAGACCCAGACAGGTGGACACTGACCCAACCAAACCTCTTCTGGCAAAAGGCTCCATCCTACCAGACCACTGAAACCTCAGACCTCAATGTGGCAAATGTTGAAACTAAACCAAATATTACCCTTCCTAAGGGCCTTTTGGATACTGTCCTCGAGTAGTAAGAAAGGACCCCAAATATTGTTGGAACAGAAGGCTCCTCTGTTGCCAAACAAAATGTTCTCAACACTCTGGTAATATTTCTGGGAAAGGATTTTTCTTTTCACAGAAAGGTCGTCTTAACACTTTACAGAGCGACTGTCAGGTGGGTGACTGTTTTGATTTCCAGTTCTGTCAGCGTTTTCTTCCCACCGGCACATTGAGAAAGCTGATGCAGATGATCTGCTTAAATATACCAGGTGCCACAAGAGGGAAGAACCAGGACATAAGAAGCTCTTCCCACCACTCTTTGCTGCCTTTCGGCTGGGCTTTTCGTCCAGTGGTGCACAAGATAAATGAGATGAGGGGAAGTCACTTGTTTGAGATTGCACAGGTGGGGAAGGAAGCAAACCCCAAGCCCTTAGCCCAGCCTCCAGCTGATGTTTTCCTCCTTGTGTGCCAGCACTCAGGAGCTGCTTAGTGGCACGGTCCAGGGCAAGACTTATCTTTCAAATGTGTGTTTGTACAGCACCTAACACAGTGAAGCCCTTCTCCTTGACTGCAGCTTGGAGACATTATCACAACACAAATAGTAAATAATAATCAGGTTAAAGATAGCACTGAATTAAACCAGAGTTATATGTCTATTGGAGGCCAAATGGTATGCAGTGCCAGCTCAGGCAACTGGCTCTCAAAATTGAAAGAGAACATTCCTCCACGGTAAAATAAACACTATTCTTTTTCTCTTGAGCTAGATAAAGCATTGTGTGTTTCTGATAAATCCATATGGTTTGCTTGCTTGCAGAGAAAAGCATGAAGAACAACAATTCCCCAGATTTCTTCCTCAGAAGTTGCATTATCAATAAATGCCTGTGATATCAGTCGGGTTCTTTAGCCCACACATCCGGCCAGTATCTTAATTGCAATAACTTCACGTCCCAAAAAGCCAATGCAGTGATATACAAGGGACCTGATTCCAACCCCTAACCTCTCGGAGCCCGGAAAGTCTTTCAGCATTCCTGCAAACTTACATAAGAGAGAAAGAGTAGATAACATTGTATGCTTGCAGTTAAACATGCAGGATGCTTGTGCCCCCTTGCAGAAAGGAGTGAAAGAATGGCTTCTTAGGAAGTCGTTCTGAATTAGAAAATGGCCTTACAGCTTAAGAATTTGGAGGGCAAAACCAAAGACTCCTAGGACTGAGCGAATTGTTTTTTCAACTTTCCAAAATTACTTCATTGGACTTTTTTCTGCAGTCTATGACAACCCCAAACCTAGTGAATAAACAGACAAAATACTCTATGTAGTCTTTATACATTCTTGCTCTTAAGTGGAGAAGGAAATTCTCTTGACTTCAAATGTTTCCTTTAATTTACCTTTAGAATTGGGAACTACAGACCAGAACTGGGAAGCTAGACTGGTCTGGCTTCCATCCCTGGGAAGATGATAGGTGGCCCCACACATCTCTTGGGAAAGAGTCAGCTTCTGGGAAGGGAGTGCCTGTCTCTAGGAGGGTGTCAGGAATCCTATCAAAGTGACTTTCAAAACACCTGATTTTTCAAATGCCTTTTACAAGGTTCCACACTAAAGGTTATTGAAGAAAGTAACCTGCCAGAGGATTATTTTCAGCAGTAGAGAGTCCTCAGGAATGGGTGCTGTGTCTTTATTGATAATGAAGAGGAGAGAAGGGAGTAAACAGTAAAACGTGCAAGTTTGCAGATAATACTTAGCAGTTCTCCATGGCAAATGTTGTGCCAGGTTCAGAAGCACCACATGAGTGGACAAAAAGGCATCAGATGAGGTCCAAATGAAAGGGAATGAATCTTTTGAGAAATAATCTAAACCATGCTTTTGTGACGCTCAACTCGGGGAGCTCCAGCACAGGAAAGAGACCTTGACACTGTCAGTGACAGTTCTCAGAGCTTATCTGATTGGTGTGCAGTGGCAGCCAAAAGAACCAGCGAAGCACTGTCCATCACAAGGAAGGGTATGGATAACAAGAGAAAGAGTGCCACATTCCTGCTACAGAAAACTGCTGTAGTGACAATGCCTGGAATACGTTGTGTGGTTCTGCATCTCAAGGAGGATATAGCGGAGCTAGACAAGGTCCAGAGAAGGGCAAAGAAAACAGCTTAGAGACTGCTGGTTGGATGATATCTTATGAAAAGAGACTAAAAAGATTGAATTCCTTCAATTTGGAGAGAAGGTGGAGGTGTGAGGGGGGAGACAGTAAAAATTCACAAAATCACAAATGTGCTGGATTCAATGAAGGAAAAAGGGTTATTTACCGAATTCCTTAATGCTGGAACCAGAGGATGCTAGGTGAAACTAGCAAGAAATCAGTGTAACACAAATAAAACAGTATACTTCTCTTATGTGGTTAGCAGTGAAGTTCTGGGATTTGTTGCCACAGAAAATTTCGGTCAGATGGTGTCTGCAGTTTTAAATACCAGTCAGACAAATTCAGTGACAGCAGGTCCACAAGTAAAGGTCAAAGGAAACTGCCCCCTAGCATCCCTAATACATCCATTGTGGGTCTTGGAGGAGAACGGCCAGAAGAGGCCAAAGAAAGCAGGCAGGCCCATTTGCTGTCTTTGAATAGTATAACCTATTTATTGCTAGTGTCTGAGATGCAGTACAGGTCTAGATGGACTGCTGATCTGATGCAGTATGTCTTTTAAGCAGAGACAGATAAGTAGTGATTTTCAAAGCTCTGGAGGCTAAACAGACGCATCTTTCATCGATGTTTTGTCTAAATCTTCTAGGTTGTTTTAGCACTTTCTCTGTCAGTTTGCAGCTGGAAGAGCTTCTTTTGGATGATGTTAGTATGAAACAATTCAAAAGTCGATATGTTGTTTTTCAGGAATAAGGGAGGTAGAAAGGTGTGAATCTGATGATGTGCAGCAGCACCATTATACTGGGGTTTGGGCTTGTATGAAAGACTTTCTGTTTAGTAGCCATGACGAAGAGTGCTGCTGAACTCAAATAGGTGTCCTTTTGGTTATGTTTTCTTCTAAATCCCAGATGGGATTCACCCGAGGGTACTGAGGGAGCTGGTGGAAGTGCTTGCAGAGCCACTCTCCATCATTTACCAGCAGTCCTGGCAAACTGGGGAGGTCCCAGCCGACTGGTGTCTAGCAAATGTGACGCCCATCCACAAGAAGGGTCGGAAGGATGATCCGGGGAACTACAGGCCTGTCAGTCTGACCTCGGTGCCTGGGAAGG
>JAOXJK010000012.1:68199731-68220555 GCA_025774025.1 Xenus cinereus | reverse complement strand
TGCCCCTGCTGTGGCAGGGGGTTGGAGGAGATGATCTCCAGAGGTCCCTTCCAACCCCATATCACTCTGTGATTCTGCAATGGAATAGAAGAATAGCACAAGTACCCAGAGGAGAGCACGTGTGTTAAAGGCATATTTATACACACATAAATCTTATTAATAAAAGTACTGGATCTTTTGCAGTAAGGACCACACAAATCTCAGCACTTCCACAGACAGAAACCCCAGATTAAAAAGCTACCAGCAAGCTGATCATTCTTCAGAGAAGGTGGTGAAGATCACAAGCTGAACATGAATCATGACGGGTTGTTGCTTAAAAAGGACAAATTTCACAGTGGAAATTCCAGGAGTATCATCTGTGAACCTAACGTCACATTACTCAGCGCTATTCATGCCTCAGCCCAACGTTCCATCCACTTCAAGAAATTTTAATTCAGGAAAAATACCAACAAACTGAAGAGACTCCAAAGGAGAACAGAAAGAACCAATTAAAGACATAAAACACCCCATTAGGAGACTGGAGTTACTTGGATGCTTATTTTTAAAACAAAAATATTGACAAGAGGCATTTAATGGTCTTTGAATAAATAAGAGAATGCTGTAAGGGAAGTAAAATCCGTTCCACATCCGACACAAACAGAGGAACTGATGGCTTTAAGTGGCAGAAGCACAGATTTTACTTAGCCATTACTATTCCTAGCGTTAGGAAGCATTTTACAGTGCCCCAAACTTAGTAAGAAACACAGTGCATTTGCACTTGAGTTACTAGAGCTTTAGGAGTATCTGTCAGAAGAATATCTGTTGTCATTTTCCCCTTCCCTTTACTTTTTATTTTAATTCCTCATATTTTAATTCCTCACAATAGTCTAAAACTCCCAAAATAACATCGCACGCAAAAAGATTGGGTTAAGACTCAAGCAAATATTTCTGCCGCTCCATGAAGTTTAGAAGTAATTCCTATACTTAGGAAGAATAAAAACCCTGAACTTAGAAATGAGTTCAATAACTCAGCCTCTCACCCTTAAAGCAGGAGATAAGCAAACACTGTTTTGATAAAACTATGCACTCCCACTTCTTTTATTAGTGACATGGAACCGCTTGAACCTTCATCTTCTCTGCCTTGAGTATGAACCCATATGAAGAGCAGTAAAATTACATAGTTTCAAGGCACTTACGGACAGATACAAGTCATTTTTACATAAATGATGTATCTCCAACTCAAGAGCTGAACTACTTTCTCTATATAACTCCCTAAATAGGTGTGTAGGGGGAAAAAAAAAAAATAAGAGGTAGGTCAGCCAATGTATATTATCATCACAATTGTACAGAAAAAAGTAAACCAGAAGGAGACACAGAAAAAGCTGTCTATTTTAAGTTAGCAACAAATGAAGCAAGTGCTATGCCTTGTGCTTTGGAATAAGCCAACTTGTAAGTAACTTCACCCTGAAGCAAACAAGTATTTGCAGCCTCTGTAAATCTTTAGCCCAAAAAGCAATAAATCTGTGTTACACACCTGGAACCCATATCCTGAAGAGCCAGTTACTAACCCAGAGCGTACATTAAAATTGAGTGACTCAGAGACACCCCAAGGAAATCAAAGTATCATCCTCTTAGCTGATAACTCGGGAAATGAAACCCTTTGAAAGGGTAAGGTTTTAGTCGCCTCAGGAAACATGCATTAAAAAAAGATGAGTAATTACCTTTCAGGTTCAAAGACACTGCTATCTGCTACCATGGCCTTTAACACATCAGCATTTGCTGCAATGAGAATAAATACAATTCTTCAAAATTGTACAGCTCTAACTTCAGGGAAAAAAAAAAAAAACACCAACAAAAAAACCCCACAAACAGCAAGATTAAAGGTCCTCAAAGAAATTTCACCCAAAATATCTCCAAAAGGCATGCGATAAAAATTATGCAAAAGAAAAAAAAGAGTTAAAATTACAGTTCATATTGCTCAAAGCTCAAAGCTCTTCCCCGATACAAGCCACACACAGAGCCATCTGCACAACACCCCCGAGCAAGGTCTCTAAAAACCTTTAAAACATCCATTTGACCACAGAAGCATCATCCCCTCACTTGTATAAAGCAATTTAAGATTAAAACCGCCAGTTTAAGTGAGCCTTACAAAATGCAAATTAATTATCAGCCAAAAGCTACCGATTGCTCACATATTAAACAAAAACCACCAAAACCCACACACGGGGACCTAATCCCAGCCTTGAGCAAAAATACACAAGCTCAAAGTCCTAAGAGTTAATGGGGGAAGAAACCCAACAACAACAAAAAAAACGACCAGACAAAGCCAACCCAAAACCAGCTTTTCCAGAGAATTAGTCTTCATCCAGAAGTAACTCAAAGCAAGCTCAATGCTTAGGAGAACTTTGATTTATACAAAATGTAATATTAAAAGGCTAAAGGTTCTCACACTGTAAAAATACACGGTCTCCTAAATGTTTCTTCAACTGGGCAAACATGATCTGAACTAACCAACCTTTCCCATAGGCTACTTCAGTGGGATTTTATGATTTTTTTTTTTTTTTCAGTCGTATCTTCTTTATCCTTCACTCTGCACACACAAGGCATGGAGATACCACCTTCAAAATTCAGCGTTGGCACTAGTCTGCCCGATTGGCTCAGTTACACACAAACCTTCCCTCCCTCAGACAAAGCTGCAGGAATCATTTCAGGGCTACAAGGTAAATCTGGTCAAACCACCAATATTTCCCACACTTTCAACGTTGCCATTAAGAAAGCGACCTTTAGTTTTTACTTCACAAACGAAACAAAAACATGAACCCAAAAAAAAAAATCTAACACCCAAAGAGTTAAAATATCAAGAAAGGCATGAACCAAACTTATCACACAAATGAGTTTACAGGTAAGCAAAAAATTTCCTTATTTTGTTTGAAGTTATTGCCTTCTGATGGCAATTTCAAAGAGTTAAGCTTGTACAAAATGGTTATTAAATGAAAACACACCAACACAGCATATTTAAGAATATCTGGGAAAAAAAAGTATTTTTTACAGAACACCATCACAAAGGCCCATAATTTCAACATCACAATACTATACCTTCATTTTTCATAATGTAGTTAACAATTTGTCCCACAGTGTCGCTATTCTCATGTAGAGTTTCATTCATTTCTGTGCAAGGAAATAAACACGGTGTCAATACCTTGGCCTTCCAAGTCAAGAACTGATTTACTTTAAAAGAAAGGAAAAACCAAAAAAATCCAAGCCAAAACAAAAACCCAAATGCACTCACACCAGAAAAAGTTAGATAAAGACAATCTATTGTCAGAAAGTTTAGATGAGACTTTTGAGTCCTTATGCAGGAAAAAATATAAACAAGAGTTTATGGAATCTACACATCAGGTCTAAAATATTCATCCAAGAGCTGAAAAACTCAAATTTTCCAACATGCATCCAAATTCCTTCTCTAGCTCATAAGGAGAAAACCAAGAGAGCAGCATTCCTAGCCCTAACCACAGGGAAGAAGAAAACCAACCAACCAAAATCCTTAAACTGTCTCAAGTCACCATTTTAAAATAGGTATTATCAGCTTCTAGTGCAAGAGGGATTCAATTTAAGCTTTTCACCGCAGCTGCAAGGACCTAATATTTGATTTTTTTAATTAAATAAAAAAAGTCATCTCATATGACTACAGGAGCAAGGGATTTAAGAGAAGAAACCTCATGACTATTCCCTTTTGGAATCGATTGCATCCATTAACAATTCCAGAAGCTCCCCCAGAATAACCTCAGAGGGCAGAGAAAGATCAGGAAGAGAAACAGGACAACTGAGAGGCACAGCTCTGCCCCTCCCTAATAATTGTTCTGAAGAGCTTTACAAAATGAAAAAAAAAATAAATTAAAAAAAAAAAAAATCACAGGATTGAGGCAAGTTTAATAGGCAAGGCCCTGAATTTGTCTCTTAGTAGTAATTTAGGGGCTTCCCATCTCTCTACCCACCCTTTATCCTCACCCCTGAAATTTTGCAGTGCAATTTAGACACAAATTAAGAGCTAAAATTTGAAATTAAGAGTTAAAAGTTGCCCCCCTTTGGTTACCGCTCACCTCACTGGCACAACTAACAGATCAGAGAGTCCCACTCGCTGCCCCGGGCAGGAATTAGGAACAAGCTGACACCTCATTACCTGCCCCACACCTGTAATTCCCTGTAATTTGTGCTTATTATGAACCTACTGATGGGTAATTAATTGAGAGAAGGGAAGAGGCCCGAAGTATTTCCAAGTGACTTTGCCTTTGTATTTAATTAACCAAATGCTACACCAGGTTACTAGAGCCTTTCCCAAGTGATAACACTATTTTCTTAGGGTTTTGTTTGTTGTTCTTTTTTTCAAGTAAGAGAAGATGGGAATAAGGAACCACAAAAAACGAGCACAAACAAACAGTAGAACAAACAGAAAGGTATTTTTAAGAAAAAGCTATAAGCAGCACAGATAACAAACCAGAAGGTAGTCAGTCAGTCCAAAGGCTCAGTTTTAGGAACGACAGCACAACAGGAACAAATTAAGATTGCTCAACACAAAACGAAGGGTTTAGGCTTTAGGAGGCATCTTTTTGTCACTCCTCAGACAGAACCACGTATAAAAATACTCCGCTGCTCTTCAATCCCTCTGTAAGCTCTTAACTGATGTCAGAAAACTCCCATGGGAAACTGGAACACTCCTAGTTTTGACTGGCAAAGATCAAGACCTAACATACAGATAATAATAACAACAATAGTTTTCTTAATATTGTGTTGATGTCGAATATAGAGGGAGAAATGACAGAAATCTCACAATAAATACTCCACAGCAGTTGCAATATATAGAAATAAGAAGTTGTTTATGATACTTGTTGATTACCTATTTTTTCATCCAGTTTTTCTTCTTCTACCTGTTCGGCCTCTGTTGTACAACGATATCCTTTTTTCTTAAGGATGTGACAGACGAGGATCCCCAAGAGGCCCGTGATGAAGAAAATAGGAACCAGCGCAAAGGCGACGTACTCTAGGTGTTCAGACTTCCCATCCATGCCATCAGTTTTAGTCGAAGTGGTGGTCTGTAAGCCATTGCTTGACAAAACCCGGAGAAACTCTCCATCATCTACGGAAACGAATAAACACAGTTATTACTATACACTGTAAATCGCTTCAAAGCATTTAGAAGATTACAAGCATGACCAACTCCCCACAGCGTCGATGTGACGGACCTTCCGTGATGACCTGAGTGGGCAACGCTTACTCTACTGGCTGAGAACTCCCACCCCTAAGAATAAGCCTTCTTTATAAAATGATTAAAAAAAAAAAACATACAAAAAACCCCCACATGATCTTTCTTCGATATAACAGTGAAGAAGAAATGATCTTTCAGCCTGAGAAGTTTGTCATCTCAAGTGGAGGGCTCCCATATTTCCCTGAAGAAGGGCACCACCAGAGCTCCTTGTTCCTATCAGGGAGGAAAACACCACACGATTGCTCTGGTCCTAAGTTTGCGCAAAATTGCTAAAAAAAAAAAAAAGGTGGATCCTTCCCTAATACGAGAGTAAGAACAGGATTTAGCATTGACCCTCACAAAGAAAAAGCATCAGGTTTCACAGAAATAGCCTTGATTTTTCTTTTCTCCCTCTACTCTGCCCTTTCGCCGCTCTACTCCAAATGAATCTCCAAATGGACTCTTCAGGTTTTCCACCTCTCTTGGGGACAAGTGGCATGAAATGCCCAAACAAGTAACATCTCTTGACGTTTCTCTATAACCGTGGTAGGTAATTCCCACGCCAAACCTCATCATGTGACTGAAGGTCCACGCTTCAGACTCTCCAAGTTGTGGATCATTAGGGTTTCTCCAAAGGCAAAGTGCCTTTAAGAGGTCCCATCCCCTTCAGTCCTGACAGACCGTAGCCCCAAGAACGGTTTTAAACTGGATTATCTAGCTTGGCAAAGAGTGTCTGGAGAGCCGCCTGGCAGAAAAGGACCTGGGGGTGTTGGTCGACTGTCGGCTGAACATGAGCCAGCAGTGTGCCCAGGGGGCCAAGAAGGCCAACAGCATCCTGGCCTGTATCAGGAACAGCGTGGCGAGTAGGACTTGGGAGGTGATCGTCCCCCTGTACTCGGCACTGGTGAGGCCCCACCTCGAGTACTGTGTCCAGTTTTGGGCTCCCTACCACAAAAAAGACATTGAGATGCTGGAGCGGGTCCAGAGAAGAGCAACAAAGATGGTGAGGGGTCTGGAGAGTAAGTCTTATGAGGAGAGGCTGAGGGAGCTGGAGTTGTTCAGTCTGAAGAAGAGGAGCCTGAGGGGAGGCCTTATCGTGCTCTATAACTACCTGAGGGGAGGGTGTAGAGAGGCAGGGGTCGGTCTCATCTCCCAAGTCACAGGAGATAGGACAAGGGGAAATGGCCTCAAGTTACGCCAGGGGAGGTTTAGATTGGATATTAGGAAAAATTTCTTCATGGAAAGGGTTATTGAGCATTGGAATAGGCTGCCCAGGGAAGTGGTTGAGGCACCATCCCTGGAAGTGGTCAAAAGACGGGTTGACATGGTCCTTAGGGATATGGTTTAGTGATTTTTATTGGGTTTTGTGTTTTGGTTTTTTTTTGTCAGAGTTAGGTTGATGGTTGGAGTAGATGATCTTTAAGGTCCCTTCCAATCTAGACAATTCTATGATTCTATGATTCTAAATTACTTTTGCATGTGTTAATGCCACTGAATTTATGGGTATATAAAAGTATGAAGAAGTGAGATGGCATCACTGCACTTCAGTTAGTGATGAGGGTAGCTAATTACTATCCAATTTACGGGTAAGGAATTTTTATTTGAGAACTTCTGGAAGCGGGCCAGGGTGAGGGTCATCTCACAGGTTTTGGTGAACTAAGGGTGCTTGAGTTTGGTAAGGGGGAATGCTGTCTTCCTGACCTGAAAGTTCACCTTGGACTTTTCCCTAAGGCTGTAGCTTTGCTCTTTTTTTGTTATCCTTGAGACTGTTATTAGCACCCAAGGGGGTTTCTGCATTTTATTGCACCCCTAGGATTCTCTTTGGCTGTGTGGTAGGTGGTACCTTACAATGTAACTCCTCGATGCTTGCATGGTCCCTGTGAAAAGGGATCAAGGGCAGGGGTAAAATGCTATCAGAGGATCCCTGGCACAGGGGGAGGAAAGTTTGTGTGTTATTTCAATGCACCAAAAAATGGGTATCTGGTTCTGATCACTATTTGTCTATTGTTAGTAAATGAAATTATTACCAGATTTAAAATGCTGATCTAACCTACAGGGCAGGACTGTGGTTCATTTTGTGAAACATCAGTCAACAGAAAGTGGTATCAATGCAGTCAGATCACATCTTGAAGTCAGAGCTTGATGTTCAATTTCAAAGCAGAAGAAATTTTCCTATTTGTTGTCTAGACAAAGTAGCTTTTACAGTAATTAAATATTTTTGTACCAGAAGGAAGTTAAGTTCTTGAATTTAAATATGCCAGCTTTGCGATAATCTTGGTTTGATCTAAAGTTAACATCAAGAGCTTCTCTCTAGTTACAACGGGTAACTGTTGTTTTAAATGTATTAACAGTCTCACATTTTATGTGACATTTATTTTTTACTACTGCTATTGTTAAGGGTTGGACCTTGTTACCACTGAGTGCTATGCAAGCCCTTTAAAAAAAAAAAAAAAGTTCTTTTTCTTGCCCCAAATAGTCCAACCTTTTGTCTAAAACCATATGGGCAGTGTGTCTGTGCCATATGTAAGAATATGCGACAAAATAGAAGATTAAATGTGCTGACTAACCACCCAGTTCTGAGTGTTTGTGGGAAGTACAGGATAAGCAAATTTATGGGTTACATTAAGTCTTTATTTTTTACATTTCTGAAAATCTAAGCAATACTTCTAGCAGTTGTTAAGAAGGAATTTGCTTCTTCCTGGCACTTATTCTGATCTACCAGGTGTGTGTGGTCTCTTCCCTTTCTGAGGTTGCCCTTTTGTTCTGACTTCTTTAGCCAAAAAAAAAAAAAGGCAGCTGGACAGCTTTAGTTTGTTAAATAGTCCACATTACTTACACGGCTACTCTCCTCGCTGACCCTTAACAGTTTAGTAGCTATGAACGTTAAGAGGCTTGGTCTTAATCTTCTGTCTTCAAAGGAGGCAGAGCTGCTGCAGAATGTGGCCTTTTGATTGTGGCTTTCCCTGAATTTTAGAAACCCACCTTTGCCAGCTGGTCATTTCCATGCTTTTATCTAGATGCCGACAACAGTAAAATTAACGTAAATTACATAGACCTGTCTGAGGGCGTTCATTACTCCTTGATGCTTTGCTCTCCTCCTGGCATGAGCTCTCTTGAATAGTGTGTTAAATAGCAGGCTGCTACCTAAGGGACAAAATGTTCAGAATCCTTCGATGCACAGCCCAGAGAAAATATGCTGGCCAAGGAGCACTCTGGCTCAATAATACAGCTTTTGTATCTTCACTCTGAACCGAGGAAAGGTGGCAAGCAAGCGATGTGATAAAACTGTGTCTCAATATGTGGTTTCAGGGACTGTCTTTCTGTAACCTGTGCTGATGTCAAGACTGGACCCAAAGGAACCTCATTATTTAGGGAAACCAGTCATTTTCAGCAAGATAGGGCTGTTGGGCTGGTGCTCTCAGTAGATATTTATTTTTTTCCCCAGGGATAGTAGTGTTCTGACATGGTTTCACATGGGTATTGTTTCTTACTCTCCTTGATTTCTTTGGAGCGCTGTGCTCTGGGCAGTAAGGATAGAGAATTGTGGATGTGGTTGTCCTGAACCTGCACTAATTCAAAGAGCATGCACAATACTGATATTTAAGGGTTGTGAATTTGATCCTTTCCTATTGCTCTAAGAGGCACGTGAGTTTCTCTATGGCTTACAGAGCCCTGTATGCCTGCTGCGTGTGAGAGCTTAATACCAGAGAGAATATTTTTCTCCCTGGAGAGAGATGCATGAAAACTTCCTTCAGGCTTCCCTGAAGGTGTTGTTGCTCTTTCCTACTTCTGCTGCAGACTTCAATAGCCATCAATTGTGGGGTAAAACCAGGAGTGTTCACTCCTCCTCCCTTCACTCTCTGTGGCAAGTGGCTGTAAAAATAATTTCCTCCTTGTATCTAGACTCCTGAAGTGTAGGCCAAGATTTTAACTTTTGGTAACGTGCTGCATTGGAATCACGTATGGCCACTGCCGTGCTCCTTTCTCCAGGAGCACCAGTGATGCGTGTGGGCCTGCTGGGTTCCCTCAGGTGCTTGCACAAACACCAGCAGCTGCTGTTGGTGGAGGCTTGCAGGACCAAGCTGCAAGGGCCTGTGTAGGGTTTCTGTATGCTCAAAAGCCATGACTTGGTTACACAACATTCCTTCATATCCTGTCCTCTCTTGCTGACCTTTCTTCCTTGTTTTCCATGTGACTGACAGCCCTTTAAAACACAAAGCAACAGGATAGTGTCGGATGGTGGGAGGAAACATTGTCATCGGTGTGGGATATCATTATTGAAACAGCTTCAAGTTATCAACAGCTTCAAGGGGGAAAAAATGCTGATACTTGTTTTTTGCCTTGCATACTATTCCCCATTCATTAATCACTTTCTTGACTCTCTGACCCACTTTCCTGCAATAATAGTTCTATGGAAAATATAATATTTCTTACCCCGATGTCTGTAGCGCTGGCCTGAAGATTTTAAGTTCTGCTTGCTGGCAAACTCTTCTAAGATGTTTCTGACTGTTACTAAACAAGACCTTTCCTTCCTAACAGTTCGAAAACCATGTCCTAATCTTCTCTTTTTACTGACTTTTCTTCATTATTCATCACAGCTGCTAGAAAATCTGAGACATAATTCGGGAAGAGTTATTTGACTTTGATGAACTCTTAGGGACCATAGGGGTGGCAACATACCAGATCCCTGGTCTCTGGGCCATCACACTAACTCCCTGTATAAAACATCACCAAAATAGGTTTGACTGCAGTAATTAGTGTCTCAAAGCCTACCATCACAGAATTTTGCAAACATTCAATAATTACATTCTCAGTCTCTTTAATTTTGCTGCTTTAGCTTGGTGCCACAAGAGCCACTGTGTTTAATAAGGTAATTACTAACCTCACTTTAGCATTGTACAAACTGATACACAAAAAGGTTGCATTAGGTGGCTACCTGATTAAACACTGCATATGTGTAATGAGAGAGAAATTAGGTCTGCACCTGACTCCTTTAATTCTATTTTGACAACTAGGATAGCCTCTCTTTTTGATTCTGTAAGTTCACCTACGGTCTTCCCTAGTGCTTCCATGCATTACTGGAGAACAAAATAAGTAAAGCTGGAAACAAGCAGTACGTAGGCAAATAAGAACTTCCTTTTACCTCCCCCAAAGAGCTAAGGCAGAATGCTAACTGATGACAAATTTCTAATTGAAGAGATACTGGGAGTTAAGCACCTTAAAATGTTTCCAAGACCAAAGGGAGTAAGAAATATGTGTGTGTAGTCCTGATGTTGAGATAAACCAGCTTTGGGGACATGGAGCAGTGGAGAGAACAGCTCGCCCAGGAGAGGGGACCTTTGCTGTGTAACAAATGCAGTGGTGAATATGAGTGTTGTAATTACAACAGCTACAATCATAATCCCGGTCTACTTTGAAGATCAGAGAACCCACCCATCATAGCTTCTGTTTCATAATATGGGCCACCACTGCGGCCAGTAACCTGTGGTGCATTTTCACAGTTTCTCTGGGCCAGTCTGAGGCCACCACGCTCCAGCTTGCTCTCCCCTTCCAGCACTTGCATTTGTGCTCCATAATTTGCACTAGCTCTAGTGGCTGTGAAGCCAACCTGAAACTACCAAAGAAAGCGTAGTTTTGAGTCTGCTCTGTCACTGCAAAGTGTTTGAATGAGGCGCGATGACATAGCCAGGGGTTGAGAAGGCTGCCCTTGATTTGAGTGGGTGAAAACACAAGGTTATGGTCAGGATCATCTAAAGCATCTCTCTCAGACATCCCACTTGGTCCTGAATCACAAAGGTTGATGTTCGGAAACTCCCATCATTGCCATTTCTTTTGTACCTGGGGTGGATTAGCATTTTCAGGAGCACAGCTCTGTCACTAGAACATCCTATTCTTTGACAGAAAAGGGCTGTGTGGGGGGGGTTTTAATTTTTTTTTCCCCCACTTGTGATATTGAAGGCTGAAAACCTTGAAGAAACCTACAACCTACCCACGAGGTTGCAGTAACTTGATACAAGGACAGGAGAGAGGGGAGGGTTTAAAAATGGCATTTGCATTCCTTGCCCTCCTGTGATGTTCAATAAAAGTCACGGTCTAACTTTTATGACTTTTAACACCTTTATCATGGGGCCTCAGCAGTGGCAGCAAGCTCCGTGTTTGAATAACTACAACACGGAGTGTTTTAAAAACAAGGCTCAAATTCCAATCACTGGTGGGCAACATTCAAACGGCAGGGGCAAGGAAGGAAGAGTGTTATTTGCTAAGGTGTGATTTATGTATCTGAAGATTAGAAAAAGGAAATAATATGGAAGTAACAATTTTAAAAAACAGCCCTCTAGGTAAGAGTCACTTATGCATTTCATTTTTTTTAAAGGGAAATACAGTATCTCTACAGGCTAAGGAACAAATGGGTAAAAGTGGCTGATGAGCAACTAGTAGTACATCAGTTTCAAACCAGCTAGTTAAAAGCAGTTAAGCTACGGTGGGATATACGGGAAAGCTGATGGTGTTTCTTGCAACAATGAATTTTTAACTGTCCCCATGTAAACTGTTTTTTTGGCTACATGTGAAATTGTCTAAACATTACTGAAAGCACTGAAAAATTACTTTCTGATTTTTCTGTTATGCCACTGAAAAAAACCCTTTTCTTCTCAAATGTTCTGCCCTATCCCCATTTTATCCTGTCTTTTACCACCTGAAAATATTCTGGATAATGACCTTTTTTATTTTGTTTTAGTGTTGGATCTTGTCCCTATAGTCTGCTACTATTCCAAACATCTGATATTCCTCTCATTGCTCAGGCTGTCAGGGTCTTCCTGGCCTATAGAAGAGCCCTTAAACTCAGCAAGGCCCTGTCCCCTCTTCAAGCTCATAGATTCGTGCCAGCATCGGGTATAATCTTGGCCTGTCCATTTTGTGGTCTTACAATGAAGATGACAAACAAGATGCTGAGGGAAAAGTATTGCTTTAAAGGATTAAAAGACAAACATAATGTTAATAGATTGTGTAAATTTATTAGCCTTTAGTATTGACACACTTGGAGGGGAGCAGAGAACTTTGCTTCCTAAGTGCTGCATGAAAACTGAAACTATCATAATGGTAGACTTGCAAATTGGAAAACCTTGGAAGAGCAGCTAAGAACGCCTGAGTATGCTGGAACAGAGAGTGCATCGGCCAGGAGCTCTTGGAAAAAGTTAGGCTGGGGGGTGATGACATGATGATAGCAATATAAATAAGTGAAAGGAAATTGCATGAAAGAAAGGAAGAAGGTTATCTGGATTATCTAGAAAGTGGCTGAACAGAGTTTGGCCTAAAATTAAAAATGGAACAAGAATCAGGCTAGACATAAGGAAAAAAATTCATAACCTTGAGCATGCCTGGAATAGACTGTCAGACTGTAGCAGAGGCAATGACATGGGTGGGTGAGACTAGATAGGATAAGATAATAGCAAGAATAAAGTAAGGAAACAATCTTTGTGGTGTGGGCGACTGGAGTGGATGACCCAACTCATGTTTTTCCAGGCTTGGCTGGCTATATATAGTTCAAGGGAGGCAGTAAGTAAAGTTTGTCAGTGGTTGGCTATGATGGCACACCATGATAAGCTTCCTGTGCCTCTGCCCAGTTTCACAGAGATGCAGCTGTGAGGGATGATCGCCAGCCCAACACTTGCCAGAGGTCAGGTTGCACGAAGTACCATGAAATGGAAAAGAGTTGAGCCACCAGCCACAGCTGTGGCTCTCAAATCTTCCAGGCTTTGGGACCTTCAAACTGCAACTGGAACAGTTGACTTGGATTCCTAAGTTGCCTTGCGCTGCCTAAGTCTGTTATTTACAGGTCTGTCACCCTTGCTTCATCATTTATACATCTGCTGCCTTTAAACAAATCCATTCACCTCACTCCATCTCCAGTGTGGTGGTGTGAACTGTGCACCTCAGCAGATGATACTAACAGGGTGGCTGCAGGCTCGCTGGTATGTTTCACACAAAAAAAAATGAAGCCTGCACCTATTTCTGTTTTGTTTTTTACTCCCTACAGTGGAATGAGAAAGAATAATATGAAAAAAATGAAGGTTATGAGAAGCATGAAATTGCCATGCTGCCCATGATGTCAGGGTTTGGGAATTTTTTTTTATTTTTTTTTTTCTGAAACGTGTGTTAATACAACCTCAATCTGCTTTAGAAGAACGACACCAAAGGAAAATGTCTATTGAAAGACCTTTTGGCCCTTTCTGTTTGCATGGGAAATTTTTTGTTTAATTTTGTAACGATAGGCCCATACTAGGCTAAAATGAACCTTTAAAGGAAGTAACTCCAAATGTGCCCTCAGGTCCATTCTCTCAGCCCAGACAGGAATGGAAGAGAGATCTTGAAATTCTCCTTCTTGCAAAGAGAAGAAGGGGGTCTGCATTTCTAACCTAGCGAGTCATTTTTCCCATACTTGGCCTTCAGTAAGCTCTTCAGAGAGTTGCAGTTACGTGCCAGAGACATACCGAAAGGGAAGAAGCAAGATTTTGACGTCCTGCCAAATACTGCGCATTGTTA
Organism: Xenus cinereus; assembly: GCA_025774025.1. NCBI lineage: Eukaryota > Metazoa > Chordata > Aves > Charadriiformes > Scolopacidae > Xenus > Xenus cinereus. The sequence continues at coordinate 68,206,793 of JAOXJK010000012.1, read as the reverse complement.
CGCACCAAGGCGCTCCCTGCGCACCCCTTGGGCGGCGGGTGTTTGTGTGCAAATATCAGGTAACAATCATCTTGCGCTTACGTGGCTCTTTATGTGGGAAATAGTGATCCTATCCCCTAGGAAAGGCAGTGAGAGTTTTGCTGCTGGTTGCTGCTGGGAATAGACACCGCAGATTTGGAGGAATTTCTCAGGACAGCAAAGAAAACTGAGGGCTGTCTGCAAATCCTGAGGAGGGAAGGGGTTGAAAAGGTGGCAAGTGCTTCCTTAAAATCAGAAAGTAAAAAGACACTGGGTCAAAAGTTGCTGGGTTTGGGTGGCAAGGGAAGGAAGAAATGCTTTTGGAAAGGGGGGAGAAACATGTTTTCCAAATTTCCTGCAAAAGGAGAATTCCACAAAAATTTCAGAACTGAAATGCGTTGTTCAGGGAAAATTTTAAACCTAATTTGAGGAATGAGATCTAAGACCCAAGCCATCCAGAGGAGCCACGGTTCCTGGGGCCTCTGGTCTCCCAGCTGTGATCAGCCCAGCGATGACCTGCCCTGGAGCAAAGATCCCTCAGCTCCCCAGTGCTATGTCAGGCAACCGAGCAGGAAACACCTCTGGGACCCAGTCCTGTTTGTGTTTTATCAGAAGATTGTCAAACAGACCCATTTCCCAAAGACATTTTCACTCTGAATTGCCCTTTTCCAATCTGGTTCCCTGGAAAATTCCTCACATGCCCTAGCTGTTATCCAAGGACACTGGAAGAAACTAAAGGCAGCAAGTTCAAAGCTGAGAAAGGGAATTATTTTCCCTTGTGTGATCTAATTCAACTATGAAACTCATCCCTGCAGGCTGTCACTGAGGTCAGGAATTTATCAAGACAGAAAAGGCTGGGAATATATACTGATGATGAGCAGATTTGTAATTCTATTACATAATGCTACAAAAGTAAACTTGGGAAGGGCTGTTTAGGATGAGACCTTCATTGATCTCTCATGTTATAATGGGGCGTAGTGTAGCTGTATTACATACAGGTATATACTGTAGACGCAGTTCCTTGTGGTTCCCTTATACACACATACAACAAGTTTTGGTGCTGGCCATTATAAGAGCAACTGTACTGGCTTTCTGGGATCTCATCCTGATTTTATATTGTTTGATATAGCTTAAATATTGAGCCTTCGTGTTAAATGTTAAACCTCATCTCTGATGCGTTGAAAATGTTAAATCTGAGGGTCTGTTTTCTTGACGTTCTGAGTTGCCTTAGCTCCCATTGGAAACATATAGAAAATTAGGATTGTCCTCTTCATAGGGGTTTGGGCCCATGTTGTTGAGACAAGGGAGAAGGCGAATGGGCAGCAAAGTTTTCTGAGGTGTCAAATCCACGCAGGGCAATTGTGGGTACAATAGGTCCCGGAAAGGGAGGGGAGTCTGTAGGAGGAATCGGATGTTTGGCAGATGACGCTTCAAATTCCTGAACTGCAAAGACGTGGGTCAGGTTTACGCTGACAGACACCACTGTCTCACTAATTTTGCTGGGTGGCTAATGTCAATGCTTCTAGAACAGAAAAATCATCTTTGGGCATGATTCAACTCATCTAATTTTAGCAGTTTAAAACTAAGTCTAGTCATCCAGAGTCCCTATATCCTCAGCAGAGAGAAGCCTGTCTATAGGGTGATTCATCCCGCTTGTCTCTGACATCTGTCATAAAATGGATTGAATCATCCTCGAAAGAGCTCATCCCTTTCCACTGACTGCAGTGGGAGCCCAGACACACCAGGTCATGCCAGATGCCTAATGCTAAGATGGCTCATGTGAGATGAAATAAATCTCCTTCCCTGGGTAGCTGTGCTCATACCAGCAACAAAAAAACCCCACAAATAAACCTATTTTTTATCAACAGAAAGTAAATTGTATATGTACCAAGGGAGAAGAGATTGCCTTCAAAGGTACCCAGCCGAGGTTAGCAATGTCACACAGCTGTATTGCTCTCCCTCTCAGCTCTCAGACTTTAACCTGTACCTGTGAAGTCCTCATCTACTTCTCTCTTTAGAGAAGCGAGTAGCATCAGATCAAAAATGTTAGAAGTCAGGAGTGTATCAACCCTGGTGTGCACCAAAGCTTGCTTGCTTTGTCTCCTGCTGTATGTGTTGGTCTCATGAAAGATACTGAGTCTACCAATAAACTTTGCCTGCCTCCTATCCTCACACCATCAAGGCAGCTACAAAGCCACCATTACCTTGCCCTCAGCTGATCTTTGGTGAAGAACATGTGCTAAGCCTGCAATGAGATAAACTTGTGCTTTTAACACAGGCACTCGTCTACTGGTATCTCAAGCCAGCAGGACTGCTCACATCTTTTAAATTGGAAATTGCTTAAGCATCTCATGGTGAATCTCATTTTCATCTGAAACAGGCAACTTTTGTGGCTTTTTCACTTAAGAACTTGAGAGGCTGCGCATCTGTGAAAGAGGTACCTTGTGTGCAAATCCTTTTCCAGAACTCTGGAAGTTCTCTGATAAGAGAAGGAAGTAGAAATGAATGACAACAAAAATACATGGGACAATATTACTCATACAATGACTCTGTCGCTTAAAGCAAATAAAAAAATTCCCCACAAAACCTCAGAGGAGAAGCACGCAAGGAATTTCTGTATTTCGCAAATCTCTTGTTTTGGGTGCATATGTAAGACCCTCTGCCGTCTGGGAGGCTTCTTACATTTAGGTAGATGCTCATTGTCCTTCTATGGAAATATACAGTAAGTGGTGCAAATAGAGGCTGAGAGGAGACATCCGTCTCCCACTGGTGAGGAATGTGGGTGTGGATCGCGGCAGGCTCCAGTCCGGCCCCTCTGGGGCATGGCCCTGAGAACAATAACCACCGGAACATGCTCAGAGACCTTCGAGGACAGAAAAAGAAAAGAGAAGGAGGGGGGGAAAAAAAATTAAATAAATCCCAGTGCAGACTTTAATGGGCCAGTGCGTCACTCAGTGCTATTTCCGGAGATAAACGACACGTGGGGATGGTGACACGTGCGTGCGACATTTGCTCACCTGCACTGGATGCTCACTGCAGCTAGTGGCTGACATTGTGGTGCAGAGAGCAGGGTGACTTGGGTGCCTCCCGAGGGTGAATTATCCTCAGATGAGCTGTGAGAGCCCGCTCTGACCTGTGGGGCATCCCTGAGCTGTGGGAAAGCAGAGGGATGGACACACTGCCGTTTAGGGGGCGTGTGGTGGAGAGACAGGGAAATCGGCAGTGACTGAAGCACAATAACGTCTTAAAATAGCTGGTTATGTATTTACTGCCATCTGCCTCTGTTTTGCTGGCCCACTCACTTAGACTTCACATGTACCAAAGCAATTAAGTGCTGTGGCTTGTTTTCTTATTGTGTGTGGTGTGTGTGAGTGCCTCCCATACATTAGGGGTGTGCATGTATTCCCCGCGCTGTGTTTTGGAACAAACAGCTCCTGTGATATCTTCTTGCGTAATGTCTTCTCCTTACTGGCAATTTCCAAATCCAGATGGGATGTTTGCTTAAAGCACAGGCCCTCCTCATTTAAAAAAAAAAAATAATCGGTGTCAGGCAGCCCTTGCAGAGAGACCACTGCACTAATCCATCCTTTGGCATCTGCAACACGTGAACCCGTGCTATGTTCCACCTGGCACAGCTGCTGGGCACAGACAGTCAGCTCTGATGGCCAGGACTGCCAACTGCAGCTATAGCAAGAGAAACACCACCTGGTTTGATGGGTGGGATCATATCGCAGGCAATAACAAGGAGGGAAATGCAGGTAACCATTAAGGATCTGTTGGTGCAGGGATCAGGCAATGATGCTAATCGTTATTTTAAGAACGGGTTGCTTGGCTGTTGGTCCTCAAGTCATGGATGTGAATAGCGGGTTTGATGTATTCAGGCGTTGGACACTGTTGACTGCAGCGACGGTTGCTGATGCTGCAACCTTGGAAAAATCAGGGCAGTCATTTAGCTGTTGTTATCTGGGAGATAACATTTGCCTGTGGGCACCCGTGTCTGAAAATATTTGACTTTTGACAAATGTCTCTCAGCCGCTACAAACAGACATTGCTTTTCTTTCTTGCTCCAGTTTCCCCTGAAGCAAACACAGTGGAAGTAAGCAAATGGTGATTTCCTTTAGTTCTGGGTCTGTACTTCAGACCTCAGCAAATGCAGTGTAAGTAAAGCCATTTTCCAGCGTAGATCTTCTGAACTACCAGTTTTTTATGTGACCCAAAGCAAGCTGTATCATAGGTATGATTTTTAGGCTTCTTGTTTTAAAAGGAAAAAAAAAAAAGGAAAAAAAAGGTAATGCAGAGGGTTGTTGTAGGTGGAAAGTGTGAAAAATTGTGGTTAAAGAAAGAAAAAGTCATTGAAAAAATAGACTGGAATACAGAAAAAGCTGATGACTTGTTGCTAGTTTACTTATAACTGTTGTACCGCTGTAAATACAGGATAAGGAGTGATAGTTTATGGAACCGGGAGATCAGCGTGTGCTCCTGCTTGCTGAACCCCTGGCTGGTCGGTTAGTTCTGGAGGGGCAGAATTACCAGCTATGCCCACGATTGGCGCATTTCACTCATCATATCTAGTAAGTGTTACTTAACCTAGAACTGAACAGAAAACTGCGCTCGGTGCATCGGCTCAAGTTACAAAGTTTGGGAATTGTACGTAGGAGGGATTTCTGGGGCACACCTTAGGTGCCAGCGACTGTTTTTCATACCAGGGACTACCCAAGTCCCTTGGCAGAAGCAGAGCTCAGCTGTGGTGGGTTTTCTTTTTTTGTTCCCCAGCTGTAGGTTGGATTGCATACCCAAAGCCACCTTTGCAGGGAAAAAGATGAGATGGGCTACTCAGAAACCGTGAGGAAATGGCGTTCAAAATTTTACCCTTTTAGAAGAAAAGTGATAAGTTTCTGCCAACTGGGGCTAGGAATTAGCTTTACCATTTCTGGTTCCAGCTCAGTTGTGGCAGCAGAGGGAGCAGGGGTTTAGTGGGTTCTCTCCGCTCGCCCCGGGGAGGGTACCTGCTTTGGCACCGGCGTGGCTGTGCTGCCAGGGGCAGTTTGGCTCCGTGCTTCACTCCAGGGACTGCACCCTGCCTGCCTTCATTTCCCAGGCTCTTTGGGGTTTTGGTGTTTCATCTTATTCTGCTGGCTTTACACAATGTCTTAGCCATTACCCCAGGCTCCCTCAATCCTGTTTTCTTTTTCCAAACTCCCCAAACCAGCAACTCAACAACCGCAGTGAGAGTTTTGGGAGAGAGAGTCAGACAACAAAACATTGCCCCCGGACCTGCATATTTATTTAACGCTTGCTTTTTGAGGCATGCAACCTGCTGACACTCTTCAAAGTGAGTGACTGCCTTTCTCGCACGCTGGCAGCCTGGAATGAAGAAGCCACCTTGCCTGGGGGGACACCCGTGGCTCTGAGTGACAGGCCTCTGCACAGCAATTAATCTGCCAGCCGGCTTTGGCTACTGCGCTGGAATTTGGGACAAACATATGGACACCCGCTCTCGGCAGGGATGGGGTGGTGAGGGTCTCGTGCGGCTGGGTTACAGGACCTGCGAGCAACCTCGGGAGCTGGCCACGGGAGAGCCAGCAGCAGGCTGCCAAGCTCGAAAACCATCCAAAGTCCTCCAGATCCTTGCTGGTGGCTGGAGCTCAGTGTAGGCATGAAAGGGTAGCTTCCAGACAAATGCAAGCACAGCCCAGATGTTGTTATACAGCTAACACTGCCTGTCTTCAGCAATTAAACCGGGCCTTTCTCTCATTTGTTTGCTTGTTTGTTTATTTGTTTCAAAAGGAGAGGGGAACTTCTTTGTTGTATTCTGTAGTTGTTATTTGATTTGTCCTAGCTTTTCGTGTGCTGTTGAGACAAGCTGAGTGGAAATTCCAGTTACATGCTTTCATTTGTTCCCCCTTGGCATGCAGGTTACGGGAACAGGGCTACGGGCCCGTTGGCCTACGTGTCATTAATCTTCTGGGAACAATGAAAAGAGAGTATTTGAATGTGTCTTGGCTTTTCCGGCAGGCTCTGTCTGAAGGACTTTTCATTTATGTTGTGAGAATAACAAAAACAAAAAAAAGGGAGAGAAGAACAATAAAAGGAATCCTTGAGAGGAGAGCACATGTGTCCCTGGTTGTCCATCAGCCTCGCTGGATGGGGGCTGCATCCCAATACCAGGAATGAAAGCCCATCATCACAGCTAGGGGCATGCGATCAGGCATCCAGAACCCCAGAAGTTGAATAGATGCAGCTTTTGATAAAGAGTTGTGGATGTAGACAACTGTGCCCCTCCCCTACAAGTTTCCTAAAGGCAAGACAGGAGGCTGGTATCTGCAAACAGGCAGACTGCAGCTCATCGTGGCTCTTGCTGGAGAGTAACCATTAACCTTAGTGGATGAGGGAAAGGTTGTGGATGTTGTCTACATAGACTTTAGTAAAACCTTTGACGTTTGCCACAGCATTCTGGAGAAGCTGGCTGCTTGTGGCTTGGATGGGTGTACTCTCAAAAAAACCCAACTTGCTATGTATCTGGTCCCAAAGTATTGTGATGAATGGAGTTAAATCCAGCTGGTGACCAGTCACAAGTGGTATTCGCCAGGGCTCAGTATCAGATCCAGTTCTGTTTCATGTCATTATCAATGATCTGGATGAGGGAGTCAAGTGCACCCTCAGTAAGTTTGCAGACCACACCAAGTTGGACTGGAGTGTTGATCTGCTTGAGGCTGTGAAGGATCTACAAAGGGATCTGGACAGCCTGAATTGATGAATCAAGGCCAATTGTATGAAGCTCAACAAGGCCAAGTGCTGGGTCCTGCACTTGGGTCACAACAACCCCATGCAGTGTTACAGGCTTGGGGAAGAGTGGCTGGAAAGCTGCCTGGCAGAAAAGGACGTGGGTGTGTTGGTTGAGAACTGGTTGAATATGAGCCAGCAGTGTGCCCAGGTGGCCAACGTGGCCAACAGCATCCTGGTCTGGGTCAGGAGTAGTGTGGCCAGCAGGATTTAGGGAAGGGATTCTCCCCCTGTATTCGGCACTGGTGAGGCCACACCTCA
>JAOXJK010000012.1:68141009-68199631 GCA_025774025.1 Xenus cinereus | reverse complement strand
GGGTTGGAAGGGACTTCTGGAGATCATCTAGTCCAACCCCCCCTGCCAAAGCAGGTCCACCTAGAGCAGGTTGCACATGGATGTGTCCAGAAGGGTTTGAATGTCTCCATGTTTGAATGACTCCACCACCTCTCTGGGCAGCCTGTTCCAGGGCTCTGCCACCCTCAAAGCGAAGAAGTTCCTCCTCATGTTTAGATGTGTTATGTTCAAGTTTGTGCCCATTTCCTCTTGTCCTGTCGCTGGGCACCACTGTAAATAAGACGTATCTACACTGTTTTGTCTGGTTCACATGCCACAGGCAGCCTTCAGGTGAGCTCTTCATACCAGTGTACCATTCCACCAGTGCACAACTTTATACTGCGTTACCACAGCTCTTTAAGTTTCATTAATACTCTCGAACAGGGTCATCCTCTACTAGTAATTGGGAATGCTGTAACTACAGAAACTCACCTTATCCTCTCTTACTTCTCTCAGCAAAGGAATCAATTTACTCACTTCAGGAAGAAATTTTAAAATGTAGTTGCCGTGTGTGCAAAAGTGCATCCATGACTCTTCACATAATTACTGCAATTATGAATGCAATTCAGGTAAATATGCAAGTAAACTACTAGCTAAGCCTGTAACTGGTAATTTATGTGTGCCTTTACTCAATCTGCATGGGCAATTTTCATAATTACCTTCCCAGGTTTAGTACATAGATCTCAAGACTCAGTTTACATAAAATTTGACTGAATAACTAATGAAGGACTGATGAAGGATGTATGAGCGACCAGTGAATTAGAAGCATATGGAAAGAAAATAAACCGAACAAAGTCAACTTCAGCTTATGCATTAGCCTTTGTTTATGTTACATTTTGAAAGAGAAGGATATGAGTAATGCACTAGATAGGTCAAGTTCCTTCAATTATCCTTCCTTCTCCTGTTTTCAATATGCAACACAGCCTTTCTAGTAGTCAAGCACAATGGTCTTCAGACAGACAAGCTACATACGTGTAGTGTAATTTACAGTAAGTGAAATTGTCATTTTAAGTGTCTAACTCTTCATCTGAGAAAAGCAGAGGAGTTCCTCCTGAATGTTAAGCCAAAACAGGGCCCCAGTGGTGTTTACAGATAAGCAATTGAATGAGCTTACAAGTGTCCTCTTTCTCTGAAGAATAAAGGAAACAAGCTGCATTCGAATGACAGAGGCATTTCAACAAATTATACTTCTGCTGCTATACTTAAAACCATATTAATAAAAAAATCTTGACTTGATTGTTTCGTGTTTTTAGAAGACAACAGAATAAAGCATTTTCGAATGAAAAAGAAAAACATACCTTGATACTTCTGTTATCCTTGATCATCTACTACAAAAAAGACATTGGCATTGCATTTACATTCTAGGTTTGTAAGTAAAACTGCACTAAAATACATAGAAAATATGAATGTGTTAGAGAAAAGGAAGAATCCTGAAGTGCCTTCTATTATACCCTCTGTGAAAACTACAGCCCATTACTGAAACCTTAAAATCAAGCCCACGAATTTCATTACTTATATACATTTGTAAAGTTAATTTTAAACTAAACATCTGTAGTATTTAGGAAAAAATATTATCAAAAACTTTTAAAAATGAAATATTTAAATGTAGAGAATTTAGAGATTTATTTTGGAGCTTCTGAGTTGTTTTTGCACAGTGCCCTGGTTGACTCTTACGGTACCTGAAATACAGTATCTGCCATAAGAAGTGTGGGTTATTTTAAGACAGATTGTTCAGATATAGTCATATGTAGAATACTCGCTCCCCATGATAACTCCAATTAATCTTCTTAAATTATTAAATTGTGCCCTTGCCAGTGTTGTGGAGTCAACAAAACTTGAGGATAGTAAGTGGGCTGTATTCTTGATAAGAAACAGTAAATTCAATTCTTAACTGAATTCTAGTTGAATTGCCAACCTCTGCCACCTAAAACAATCCCATTTGAGTACAACAGAGACAAAGGGGCTGACACATAAGAAACAAACAAACCAGCAAACCCCTGGTCTTAAACAATTAACACTTGCTATGTCTTAAAAGTACTGCTGAAGTAGTTTAGTTTGAAAATTACTGACACATGATAAACATCACACTATATCATACTATATCACTATCACATTATACCACTACTAGTGGTATAATGTTCTGAAAAACAACTGTACTCTGCACTGTTTAAAATAATAGATCCTAAATCTTATGCTTTAATGAAAAATATTTTGCATGTAAGTAACTAACACTATTAGACAGTACAACAAAAAGAAAAAACAACATTAAGAACCAAAGAAGCAGTGCCTTCCTCCTTCTTCTACACTGAGGCCTGACATCCTCTATCTGTCTCAGTCTGGAGCTTGGCAAGCTCTCATTGCATCCAAAATGCTTTCCTTAATTTAGAAAAAGATAGCAGAAGACTTGTTACCAATTAATCTTGATATATTCGCATATACAGTTACTAAAGTGAACATACTAGAAGAAGTACTTTGGAATGATAAGCATGTTATCAGTGTGACGCTCAAGTTTTTCAGCTTTTAATTCATTCTGTAGTTTCAGGACTTGCAAAAATAAACACGCTCAAAAGGAAAACATGAACCCTACAAGGTGTTAAAACTCACCGGATACAGATACTTTTTCATTTCCCTAGTTGAAATATAGGTGAGTAGTTGTAGCAACCTATAACTACCAGTGCATGCTTTTCAGCTTTATCTCATTTTCGAATTATTTTGCTTTTAAGGCTTTTTTTCCTCAACACTTCATTCCATGCTATTTAATAACATGAATATTATGACAGTACTCTAGGACTGAAATTTTGAAATACATACATTAAAATTCTGAATCACCAGAGCATCACTTTATTGCAGAACTATATGGAATTTCTACACTTCCTCACTGGTTGTCAGTTCTGATAATCTTTAAAGTGTGACTGGACCACTGTGGCTGGTAACTACTGTGAAAATCTTTACTGATGTTAAAGAAAATGTTCTGGTTTTACTGACATTTAACAAGAGACATCTTCCCGTTACTGCTCTCTAGCAAATCCAAATTCTGTAATTAATATCATAGAAAGTACAACAGGGAATCCTTCCCACCTGGCAGGAACTATCAGAATCTGCAAAAAGATGCATTCATGTAGCCCTGTGTCTGAGAATGGTCCTTTAGAGTAATCTGTGACTGATTGTTTTTTAGCACATAGATTCTGATTCAGGGACAGAAAAAATGGCCTTTTTTTCTTTCGAGGTTGACAGGATCCAAACCAGGGCTATAGTTTCCCTATATATTTTGAAATGCTGTTCTTAATGATTTACTTGCATAATGTGCAGATACCATGTTTCCATAACCATTTTGGTGAAATGTAAAGCACTTACCTCACCTACGAGTAAGAAATGCATGTCTTAAAGAACCAGAACAAAAAAAGTACTTTAAATCTACATTCTATTATTTCAATTCTTGTAGCAACAAAGCTACAGTCTTTTCCTATGGCAGAGATAAATATGTCCCAGTACTTAATGTAATTAAATTAGGAGGAACATCAATTCAAGAAAATATTTAAAAACAGTTATGTATAGAAAGGTATCTACTGACAGATAGATGAGAATTGCTGCAACTATATCCCATTCTAAATGGAAGGAAAAAATAGATGTGCAATAAATAAATTAAATCCTGACTTTAATGAAGAATTCAGCAGGTATGATATAATTGTGCATTATAATGAGAGATTTTTGTTCTGCTGGAATGCAGTTTTGATGCCGCTTACACTAGGAATAACAGTAAAATACAGTGAGTGGAATTAGAACTTCAATTAGAACAGACTTCAATTTCTGTGATAACTCCTGAAAACTGCTTAGTTTATGTAGCAGATGTTCACTGAAATAAGCGCCACGCTACTTAGCTTTCTGAAAACTGCTGAATGAACAAGCTGTACCTAATTGCTATCCCACTGCTATCTAATTTGCTCCTCCCAAGCTGCAGCGCGTACGCTGACCCTGGCCATCTACCCATGTGTCCTTCTCAGAGGTGTGGGTACATGGCACGTGGCTTTGGGTTGTTTTCCAGTGTTGTTCTGAGAGGGCAGGTCTGTCCAATTGACTTGTGAGCATTGGCAAAGCTTGATCTCACCTGACATGGTTAAGAAGCAAAGCCCCCCTAAACTGCACATGGATTGGGGAGCTAAGCTATATTTTGGCTCCCAAGGCCTCAAAAAATCAGGATCAAAATGTATGAACTGCTGTGCTATATTATACCAAGATGATCCCCAAACATAGCTCACATTTAAACATACACATTGATTTCCACTGTTGTATATGGTTTTGCTTAGCTTTAATATTAGTCTAAAATATGCTGCAAAATGAGGCCTCATGTTTTTGACTCCAAGCTGCTGCCACTGGTGCCCGTCTCCAGACTTTTCTTACTGTCTTTTAACTCCAAAGATACTTTTCCTGTCTCTCTAGAAGATTGTTTCACACATATTTTACACTAGCACATTAGCAGCACACTTTAGATGCCAAAAGCGAAGCCACATTCTGGTTCCCACCGAGCTTCACAGTCGAGCTTCACCAACTACAGGTCGTGGTCCAAAGGGGTGGTGGAAGAGCAAGAGACTTCATGTGTCTCCAAAGGTACCATGTCCCCCTCAGGCACCATCGTGCCTGAAGCAGGGAGGGAGGTGATTGCTCCCAGGGCTGCAATATACCCTCTCCTTGAGACATCTGGGAGAACATTGATGCTGGTTTCAGCCAGACCTCATGGGACATGGTAGCGCACATGTGCTGGAGGGTATTCTCGCCTCTTTTCCTCCTGTCACTTTGTGAATCCGTACAGTGTTAGTTATAACCTAGCTTTAAACAAGCAATTTCAAGCAACTTCCTTTCACACGGATATATTAACAAAACTGAAAACAAAAGCAAAACCAGTAACAAAATCCCAGCTTTAACCTCAGAGTACAAATTCTTGCAATGCCCTGTATGGTCTTGCTCATCCATTTCATCATCAGAGGATATATGAGCAAAGTGATGAATTTGAACATTTGATAAAATGTCTTTAGTTTTTAATTTGTGTGTCAATGAATGTGCTTCTGTGGAAACAGAAAATTCTATCATTTCCTTCCAGAGTGGCAAATACTGAGCAGAAGAATTATTTAAATACAATGGAATGTGTAAGAAGGCCATATTTTGGCTATTTAATTTTTAAATTTAATTTCTTTTTCTACATCATGGCATGGAAGTCTAAAAGTATTCTTCCACTTACTCATACAACATAATAACATCTTCAAAGACATTTTCAAAAAATCTATTCATGCTTTGAGTTTGCAATGAACATTTGGAAATGGTAATTATAGAACTGTGATAACTAACTTAAAGTTCAAGAAGACATGATTGGCACAATAAATAATTGGTTTGCTTCTACTTAATCTACATTAATGTAAACAATAAATCTTCTCTTAAATAAAGATTGTGTGAATCTTCATTTATCTTTTATGACAAGAGAGCAAAGGTTGCAGCTTAATGAATGGAAAGAAGCAACAAGGTCAGATTTAAAAGCCTCAAAGGTCAAATTTCTGACATCTCTGAACACTGAAAAAAACCCTAACATGGTAATTACTATTTTGGTCAAGCCACTGAGGTCTATTTCTTATTTCAAAAAGAAAGGGAAAAACCCCCATAATTCAGGAACTTAAGAGCCAGCACTTGGTACAGTTTGTAACGAATACTTCCCTCTATTACAGACTCCTTCCACACAGAGGAAAAATAAAGGATACAGAAATAAGAATTCCACCTGACAACTCACATGTCTATTAAGTAGCCAGCATATACGCACACCTGTAAAGTGTTTAGGTGACAAAGTAATAAGCAGTCTCTCCTAAAGCAGAGACGTTGCCTAATTTTGAATTTAAAATATTTCCAGGGATTCCTATTCCTAAATCACCCCAGCTTTGGTGAACTGACAAGAATTTCTGAATCTTTGCAGACCACAGGAACATAGGCACTGATAAAAGGTCCAGAAAGCCACATAATTTTATTTTACATATGCATTGATTTTTGTCCAAATGGAAGACCTCTGTCATCTAACAGGGTTATTCATAGATTCAAAGAGTTGATCGGGGTCATTAATAACAATAGTAAACTGATCATCATCCCAATAGGATTTGACAACGGCTTTTTTTCAAAGTGGATACTAATGTATTGATGCCTCTGAAGTTCATTACAGCAGTAATAAATCATTAGCCTCCAGAAAATGATTTATAAGTTGGTTAAAATGCATTACAATGGACTGTCAAGCTACTCTACTGAGATGATGAGGCTGGTACTAAAGAGGATTTTTTTTCAGGTTCTCTAACCAAAATGGTGATGACTCAAAGTAATCATATCACAAAGACAAAAATAAAACAAATCACTGTAATAATTTACTTTAATAGCATGTTTCAATCTTCATAAAAGGGTGAGTGAATTTTACTTTGAACTGCTAGATACATTCTTTTTATTCACTGCTGGCAGCAAACTCTTAACCTACAAAGCTTCAGTGCTGACCCCAACCATTATATTTGTGTTTACTTTAACCAAAAGAAGTGCACTGTGTGTGTAACTATGGTTACTCTGCAAGGGTGCCTGTGCAATAACAGTTTATTATAATGTATAAGTAGCCTGTCAAGCATGCAGCGCTAAGCCATAAGATTAGTAATGATAATATCACAAGAAGTATGTGGGCCACAACTAGATACTCAGAATGTTTATGTCATGCAAATCTGTTACTATATTACATACACCACTGCTAGTTACTACTTAAGTACCTTAACTACAGCTCAGACCTATCGATGTGCAACTCCACAATGTTTTTACTTTTGCATATGCTTTTAATTAATACCCATTGCAGACAGAACAGTTTATTCATGATGTTCAGCAACCTTCACGTTAAGTCCAACACTCAGTCTCACATGTTCCTCTGCAACATTACTGCTAAAGGCTCACTGTGTTAAACAGGAGATCTTAACCAGTCCCCTCCCTGGCTAACACACAATCACAAGGGGCTGTGCAAGCCTGGTATCTCATGACCATTGCACGGCCATACAGCACAGGAGGTGGATGTAAAGACCTACCCCACGTAGGGCAAGGCAGGATCACAGTCCCATCGCCTGGTGGGGGTGAGAAAGATGGGTTGTAAGAGGCACAGGCAGTCATGCTGCTTCTTTGACCTACGTGCTGGCTTGTAGAGGCTGGTACTACAGCTGGTAGTAAAGCCAACACATGGACAGCCACGAATGCTGTAGGGTCAAGCACCACCATGGCTCTGTATTTGCATAAAAAAAGACTCTGGGAAGTGCTCTGTGAGCTGCTGGGACCGGTGCCACTGCACAGCCATTTCCCCTTCCTCCTTCTTCTTCTTGCACACTGTTGTGCCTAAATGTCAGAAATAAGCCCCAAAGTGATTTGTCTTTACCCATTTAAACAGTCCTTTCTTGAGCAAGTAGCTCTTACACAAGGAGCCCTTCAAGATTAAGTACATTAAAGGCTTGTCTGTAATGCCAGGAATAAAATAAAATAGCGTCTTCTGGAAATACATGATAAGAATTACTATGAACCCAACAGAAGACAACACAATAACATGTTATCCTCTCAGTGTAATTCAATTATAAGTGTGCATTGTATAAGGGCCATGAAATATTTAGGGCCAGATATTCAAATGGCCAAGTCTGTATGTTTGCAAGCTCCATTTTGTGTTTGCAGTCTGAAATGGGAGGAGTTGTGCCTCTATCTAACTAATCTGGCTGTCATAAGGTTTCATTAGAGGTAGAAGTACTTTGGAAATAATAAGAATGCCTGCAAACAAAAGAAAAAGGTCCTCTGAATAGCTTTGAACAATATAGTTAACATCATTAAAGTTATAAGCTAATTTCTCTTTCTGTATTTGCTGTGAAATCTCCACAGGCCGACTCTCCTTTCTTTAATTTGTAAGAAATCCCCCACAGAAGGATGACAGGTTCCTCTGAATGCAGAAAGAGAGGGGTGGGCATGTAGTCAAACTTACAGAAGGTTGGGGGATTTTTTAATTGCAAATTAAAAATGCCATTTTGCACAAAATGGAGCTCTCAGACCAGCCAACATGGATGGGTAGAATTAAAACATCGCACTGACAATTTCGTCCCAAGTAGGCATTCAGTGAGAACCAGAAAATACAACCTTAAAATATGATCATCTTACTCTTAGTTAACATTTCACTGCTGCATTTTAAAAAGCTTTTCCTCCACAGAGGCAAATGGTAAAATAAGGATGCCAAAAGAATAAATGAACATTTGCACATGTTAACAAAGAAATCACTAACTAAGTAACCAACACAGAAGTCTTCAAAAAGCCACAGAAATACATTTAAAATCTTACAAAAGTGACAGAATCTCTATTAGAAATGCCACTAGAAAATGTTTATCTGATTCTAGTTGGATCCAGTTGATGTGTATGTTTTGGAACAAACCTCAGGTCTTTTACATTGCGATGAAATTACCTCTCATAGAGTAGTACTTTTAGTACTTGATAAGCGCAAATTAGCACAGACTAGAACAAAGCACTGGTTGCCAACCCAAGCTCAATGGCACATAACAGGAATTTTCACCCTTTCAAGACATGGCACACAACTTTCAGGCCAGGGAAAGAGTCACCTTTAGTAGTATAAATCACAGCGGTCTGTAGCTGGCAGGAACACCAGCCAAATTTTGCCTAACTCTGTGCTGCTGTTGCATCTAGATAAAATTCTAGCAAAACAAACCTTCCTACTGCCACTCTGCTTAGGTTCAGTCTTTGCAAAACGGGTCTGTGACTGGTCTCAGTTCCTGCCACTGGATTGCTCCTCCAGTGTCCAGGTGCTGACAGTTCAGTGGGCTTGTAAATACACACAAAGACTGAAAAAAAGGGTGAGTTGTAAAATCTTCACAAAAATATCTTTACATACAGTGGGAAAAAAGCCAGTGGCAAAATAGGCAACAATCTTGCTCACTGCATGAATACCTCCCATCAACCAGAACAATAAATAACAACTTGTTCTGATGCCAAAATCAAAGTTCTGGTATGGCTGAGATTGAAAACTCATCAGTTAAACTAAAAAAGAAGCAAAGAGATGAAATGCCTCCCCATCCTCATCCACTGGAAAGCTTGTATTATGAAACTTTTAATAAAGTTAAATCAAAGAAGCGCAACACCCTATGCATTCTCCTTATTGCACCTTTCTGGAGTACAGGGAAATATTACCTAAAGAAGAAAATCTAAAATTAAGAACTCCAGGACTAATGAAATGCCACTTATTTCACTAGGCCTAAGAGTACTGTTTACTTCCTCCAATAGACATATGTATGAAGAGTTGTGTGAAAAGATACTCCAACACCACATCTTCTGGATTCAGGAATGAGTCTCACACAAGCATTACAGGACAGATTTTGGACAGCCCTCCAGCTGCCCACAGTGCTTCCACCACAGGCCACCACTATGCTATTGTCCCTCATGAAGCAGTTCGAAGGGTTTTCTTCATGATTCTTATGCCTCTCCCCAGCCATTTTTCACTGCCATGTGTTCCTTTCTGCTGCTGCTATAAACCTGTAGCCCTCCTTCTCGAACCGTGCCAGCAACCAGGACGAGTTTGGTGGTAACCTGTCCTAAACCAACACTCCTATTGATGGGGATTCCCTTGATGCCACACACAGCCTAGGGAGAGATGGGATGGCCCATGAGCAGAAGTGCATATGTATACACCAAGACATGGCATAGCACAGATCCTCAAAGACAGAGCACAAAGACTCATATGTTTTTATAGCCCATTCTCTACAGAGGGGAAAATTCTGGCCCTTTATATTCTTATCTATTTAACACAGATGCTTAACACCACCTCCTCCAAGCGGAATATGCACCTGCAATGGTTGGGTGATAAAAGACATTTATCTCAATCTGCTCTGGAAAAACTGACAATGAATGAAGATGAGAAATCCTCGATTAAGACCTGGGAAGCAGAGACTGACACAAATTTATGAGCTTTTTTTATAATACTGGTATTGTTTGGTCGTGTGTGTGTTTTTTCTACTCAAATAGATACAATAAAAATAATCTTTCAACTCAAATTCTGCAGTGAGGAAGAATACAGAAACAGAATAGCTTCTCCTTTCTCAAACAAAACAAAACAGGTATAAGGTTAAGAAAATGCATTAACTTTACAATAAAAAAGGTAAACCAGATAAATTTTTTGTACAAGGGATCCATAGTACAGGATTTTTAAATACAAAAGACTTTTTACATACTGTATTTTTAATTCTAGCACTCTTTACTGCACCTTCCAAACACTTACTAAGCACTAGTCGTGCAGATAAACATCTTTTCCCCCATTTCAGACAGATGAACTGAGGCACAGATAGAAGTTTCTCCAGCAAATGTAAAATAAGAGCACTTCCATGCACAATGAAGGTCCTCCACGCAGTCCATCAAAAGCATCGCAAGCTTTCCAAATATTTTAATGGGGTTTGATTCATGACCTAGAAGACCAAAAAGTAGCTTTCTCTGTCAGTCATTAAGTCCTTAATCTGATCGCTTCTTTCATCAATCACTTTAACCTGTCTGTGTTTTGGACTGTGACCCTTTCAGAGGAACTATGTGGATTTCATGGAAATGCTATGGAAGCATGAGGAGTTCTCTGAAGGATCCCTTGGCAGTTCACCAGAGACATCATGTCCCCATCCTGTACCTAGTGCAGTAGGCAGTAAGGTTAAAGATGGAGATACACATCTGTTCTGAAAACATCTTAACAGGATTTTTCAACTAAAAGTAGCTTTGCAGATTGCATACACTTGAAAACGTGAAGTCTCAGGGGTGGGAAACCAAGCATGAAAGACCTATTGCCCCTTCATATTATCACTAAATGCTCTTCATTATTTTTTTCCATCTGTAAATGGAAAGGACAGTTTTTCACTTGATCTTCTCTATTAGCACCCAAGGAATTGTATCTCCTCTCAGATATGTATATATATTATTGTTGACTGCAATATTAACATGAAGGCAGAATTCAGCTCTATTATTGAACTTGTAAATTCATGTTTGACTCTGATATTCTCCTACTCTGCGTGTACATGAGCAAGTACAGATTAGTACTATGATTTACATTTCCTAGTAGCTGGATGTCCATCTAGCTACCAGAAATGCCACCTCTCACTATTTGGAAAACTTAGAGGCATACAAAAATAATTGCTATTGCGTGCACAAAATAGACACACAACACATACAGACCAATACTAAGCGGAAACATGAGAATCCAATCCTATTTTAAAAGAAAATTTGGCATTTCAGAAGTGAATGGTCATTAAGCTTATGCCATGCGTAACTAGTCTCTGTGTTTTGTAACAGATGATTTTCAAAATTTGCTGTGGGTAGTTCTTCTGTGCCTCTGCTTCTGGCCATTATGTCCATTTTTAACCCATACCCTCAATCAGGCTTGAGATTTCGCTAACAGGCTTTTATCTACCATATGTCTCCTTCTGATGGCTTAATGACAACTAGTCTTTTTAGCCAATAGTTTTAAAGGACTTGGCATAAACCTAAATAGCAATTGCAAAGATGATGGGAGAAAAAGTTATCTCCGACTAGAACTGGAGGTATTAAGACCCTTAATCAGCATGTATGTTTCCAAGAATTGCACTGAATACAATTGTTCAAGGGTTCTTCATTTATTAGTGAGAATAGTAGAAATGTATTAGCTACCAAACAGCACTCGCTGCCTCTCTGATCAGTACCCAGAATTCCCCAATATTTTCTGGTTAGCACTACAGTAACGCAGCATTTCTTGGCATATCTGTGCAAAATGAAAAGAACATCACAAGGTGGTTTTCTTGACTATGACATTCCCAACAGACTGTAGCATGTGTCAACAGAAAAAACAGAGTGATGTGCCTTCCACTTTAATCGACAGATACATTAACTGCCAGAGAACAGCAAAAATATCCTTTTTAATGTAACTTCTAAAAAGATTTCTAAAATTTGATCTATGAAACAGCTCAGCAAAATAAAGCATGTTCACTCATGATGAGTTTGACTGTATTTAGATTACTTATTATATAAAGATCATTATCCGTGATATAAAACTGTCACATATTAAAAAAGACCCCATATGCAGATAAAGGTTCCCCAGAGAGTATCTCAAACCCATACCATACTCCAGAGCTCTGTATATCATATTTGGGGCTTTTGAGTTAACCAGAAGTCATACAAAAGTACATGTAACCAGACAGCTCGTTATTGACTTTGTTTCTGAGGAGGCTTATGTACATTATTTATTCAGGCAGCTGTAGGAAGTAGAGTGCTCTTATGCAACATGCTCCACATTTGACAGATTCACATAAAAGTATGCAGTGGCTATGGCAGTGCATTTGGTCAAATTACACCCTGTTTTTATTATACTCATGCAAAAATGCATTAGACATGTTTCTCTGATATAACAAGTTCTTTTGGAAGAGGGCCACAACCAAAGCACTGCAACGATTTTGTGGTTACTGCTAGGTACTCACACAAATGTATACTTTGAGTCCTTTTTTTGGTGCTATGTCTGTCTGGGCATTGCATAAAATAAGCCTTCTCTGCTGCTTTAATTTTGCTCAGTGCTTTAGAGCAACTGGGACTTTGCAAGAGTGGTTAGTTCCTCGTTTGATAATTCTTGGTGATGTGCAACAACAGACAGGACTGACTCTATGTTCTCCAGCTGGCACAACTGTACATTTTCATAAATTAAATTAATCTAATTCCTTATATAATGTAGCTGTGAGCAAAAACTGCAGACGTGGAACTCTACTTTCTTCTACAAGGCATGAATAATGATTACTTCTTAGGTGGGTGGGTGCACATTCTTGTTTTATTAGACCAGGCTCACAAAAGAAAAACTGTACCATAGATGCTACGATTAGTTTTAACATACTGTCAAAACCTGGCAAAATTACTGGCTATCTCAAGTTAATAGCTTATCACATATTTAACCTAACTTTATCACCCTGGATTTATTATCTTTTTTAAGTCAACATCTGTGATGTCTTCTAACTAAAATGTGGAGAATCTTACTGATGGATCAGATTTGAAACCTTTACTTGCCCACTCAACCTAAAAGACTCGAATATGCCAGTGCAGCTGTTCTAAAGCAAAGAGGTCAGAAACCCTAGTTTTGAAATACTTGCCAGTCGCTTGAGATGTTCTGTAGGACTGCAATTCCCTTTCTAAACTGCTATGAATTTCAGGTGCCTGTACAATTTTAAGATTTTCATACAAAAAAAAAACCCCATAAATTAAATCCTCCAGAGGATACTGAATAGTGGAACAGAACACAGTAAGTAATATTGCTACTAAATCATCGAAATCACAAGTGGAAAAGAAACAAACATCTGTTCTTCTATAGGTATGAATGGAAACAATGAAACACAGTAAATGAGCATGAAAATATCTCCTTGAGAAGTAGTATTATTAATCCAGCAGCTTCAACTGAATAATCTCCTCATAACACCTTAATACTAATAACAAAATAAATTATCTGTTTAAATGGAACATTTAGTCTGCATTCAATACAGCCTTGTCGTGTTGACACTAGTAAGTTAATAAACAAGCGGATATTAAATTAGAATATGAGAATAAAATATACACTACTTGAATCATCTGAGGGGAAAATACATATTTTCAGTCATCATTTTAAATTGTTAAAAACCTATTAGACAGTAAGATCACAGTAAATACACAACTTCAATATGCTCTAATTCTGTGCAATTTATGAGATTTAAGCAAATATCAGTGAGAGTTTTAATTTGGATCTCCTAACAGCTAGACAGGATTATTGTGAGTGTAATAGTTTTATGTTCAAGTGGGATTCTGCTGTATTAAACTCTTTGTTAAACAAATCAGTCAAGCTCTCTCTCTGGAATTTTAATTTGCACCTTTGTAGAAGATGAGCAGTGTTTCACTTTTAATGTTTGATTATCAGCACGTACTTTAAAGAGGCAAGATCTTACCACTTAATACGAGTTTTCTTTCATTTTCACTTGAGCGGAATTATATTTTAGTCCAAAAAGGTTATTATTGCCTTTAGTTATGTATCTCCCAGGGCATTTAATTTGCAGTAAAAAATACTGTAAAAAATGTTGCCATGTTGTCAACTTAACTAAAATCTGTTTTCTGTGAGGCTGCTGATGTTTGTGATCATGTTAAGAGCAACAGCCCCATCCTTTACCAATAGCAGACAATAGCAGCGCTCTCAGCAACATCACCAGAACTGGTCTGGACACAGAAATACAAGTCTAAAAGTTCCATAACATGGCAGCTCACTGCAATACCCTTCAAGGTTTTTTTTAATGCTAGAGAGTGAGAGTCTGTCTCACCCTGATTCCTTCCTGCCAGGTTGGCAGCACATAAATGAGCTGTCTTATCTCATCCTGATTTTTAGATTTGCTTCCTTACTCTAGTTCCAGTCGAGAACTTGAGAAACACTTCTAAGCCAAGAAGGACTTCTCCATCTCCCCAACCACTCCTCTCAGCTGCCACTCAGACCCATGGTCCAAACTGCACGCTCATGACCTCATTTGCTTTGCCAGGAGACGCAACAGCGGCTCCAGGTTGCACCAAGGACTCTGCACTGGGACAGACCCCAGGGCATCACTCGTGGTAGATGGGGGTTGGACTAGATGATCTCCAGAGGTCCCTTCCAACTCCATATCATTCTGCGATTCTGTGGTAGATCACAACCTGTCGACGCACCGTGCAGAAGCAGAGATATGGTTGCTACTCACCCAGGTGCCTACAGGGGAGTCAGTGGAACTATTTCCTTCAGCAAAGTAAGGACAGAAGCCTTTTGAAAGATCAGTTATGTCACTGTCTTAAGTCTTACAAGAAAGACTAAAACACTGTAGACTAATAAAAAATAATAATTTTTGCATTCTTATGGGCTACAAAATCAAAAAGTTAAGCTCTTGCTCTAACTAATGCTGTGTAGAAGCCCAAGCTTTGGTCTCATACATCCAGATGGATGTTCTGGGTATTCTGGAATGGGCAGGTCTCTCACTTTGTCTCTTTTAATCTCCCTTTGTCTCATGTCTCTTGACCAGACAGTCCCAATTCTCAGAAAATATTGCCAATAAAAGATTAATCACAACTGATGTATTCCCTTTGCCTCTACTTTGGTTTCACTGTTCTGGCATTTTCCAGTAAAAACCTTCTCTGCCAAAAATGCTCATCCAGCTCTGGCTGCTGCTGAATGCCTGGAGAGTGTCAGTGAAAAATGAAACATCTCCTCGCTGTTGGATGGAAGCCCACAATGAACGCATTTTTAGCACAGAAACAAGCAGAGAGGGAATGCCAGGTATGAATGTGCAACCACTTCTGACCTTCTCCAAGACACAGAGACCATACCGTGTGGAAAGAGAGAAGGCAAGCTTATTTCACTCATGATAAATCCACAAGATCAATTCCAAATCTCTCCTTTTATTCACCACATATTGGCTGTCTCAAACTTTCCTTCAAAGGTAAAATTTAAGTTTAAGTCCTAGCTAATGTCACTCCTAATTAGAAACAAGTAATGACATACCTCCTATAAGATTTTATTCCCAACTTCAAAAGGAGCTACCTAGGTTTGTTTGGTGTCTTTACTTTGAAGAAAATGTCTTTTATTACTTATTTTAGTACAACACATTAAAATCAAATATCTCCTGTAGCAAAACGATTCAAGTCCCTGGAACTCAAATAATTTTCTAATAAAAAATGCATGAGACAAATAAATGCACTTTATGTTCCACAAGAAAAGGCAGTTTCAACAGGCTAATGCTCAGAGAAAATTCATTTTATCAACCAGCCATTTCATTCTTTGGTGCTGTTACAAGCTCCTCGCCGTTGCTAAGCAACCATAATTCATCGTACCTTTTAATGGATACTCTGCTACTGCTGAGAACATTAAGGTGAAGAGAATAAATGCCTTGGGTGAATCTTGAAATCTTTCATTATGCATGTCATTCTATTTCTGTAATGCTATAATGCTGAAATGTTTCTGTGGCAGGAAACTGAGTTGTGGTAATTGCATATTCCACTCATATATGTTTTGTAAGCAGAGCAGCACGTACTTGTCTAAAATGAGCTATTTCTAACATGATTGAAATTGGACTTTTCTACTTCTAAAGGTAGTAAATAAATCTGAGGGGAAAAAAAAAAGAATGAGTCTGGAGTAAAATGTCTCGAAACTTTCAGCAAGAGTGACAAAATCCTATGGCATAAATTGAAAGTAATCAAACAGGCTTGATTGTAAGGCACAGTGGTATGTGAATATATGGTACACAATTGAAAATGCAAAGAACACAATAAAGAAACCGTATATCCTGTGCAAGTTGCATCTTTCTAAAACGCATGACATTCAAAGACAGATACACATATGCCAGATCAGGCATCTCTCTCGGTATTATTAAAACAAACCTCAGGTTTCGGCTGAATGCAAATGATGAATATTTTGTGCATTTCCTCCTCGTTGTTTAGGGCCTTTTCTCCTCTTAAGAAATACTTCCTTATACCAGCCAAGGGGGCACCAGCAGAAATACGGTTTCACAATTAGGTTTGTATTTTGCAAATAAATAGTAAAGACATTATAAGGTAAGACAGAGTGCTCAGATACTTTCAATGACTGATAGCACTACAAAACCCTACGATGGATCTGTTTTATGGGTTCAACCTGCATTTCTGATCCTGATTATCTTCTCTCTCGCACCTCTGTATACCAGGTGATGAGCTCTTAAAAAAGCAGCTATTCTCAGATAAAAGATAAACTAGTTTTTCCGTGTTTTGAACATTAGATTCAGGTTTGTATTTTATTTATTTTAGAAAGAATAGAATTAGCATTGGAGAGAAACTTGTTGCATTTTTTTCTACACACTTTCAACTTCACTTCCTCTTTACATGTCTAGGCTTGTCATTGGAAATATTAAGGGACTAGCCATATTTTCAGTTTTCTTCCTCAACCATTTGCAGCACTCCCCTATCAGAGGCTGGTGACCTCAAACCCATCTTGACTCTGCATGGGAAGTAATTCTGCGCAGTACAGGGAGGACCAGTCGGAGAGCTCTTACAGCCCTACCTGTTTTGATATTGGAAAGGAAGGACAAAGTCAAACCTTTTGCTTATTCTCTCCAACTGTTGTTGAGGAGTGTTTTAAAATTACCTTTGCTAGTCTGCTAATTTTTTTTTTTTTATGACTGCTGCATTTCTGAGTATATACACTTCTTTCATCACATTGTATGAAGGTGGAAGACCTCTTTCTCTGAGAAGCTTTTTGAAATCTGTTCCTCAGGAAAGTGAGCTGGAGGAAAAAGAACGGGCAGTTGTTGCATATATGTACACAGATGAAGAGAAGAAACTGAAGGAGTTGCAGGAGGGAGGTAGAGACTTCACATCAATCTACTCTAAAGTGATTGCACCTGTTGAACAGCACAAGGGGAAGCCAATGCATGGTAGGACAGAAAAGTAGGAAAGAATAAAGTGGTTCCAAATCAGAGATAATGCAAAGTTAAAATAAATACATAAATATGTCAAGCCAAAGTATTTCTTTCCATTTTTTGTTCTTCTCAAGTATTCATACAACCCTACCTTCCATCAAGAGAAAGCTTACTTGACCTTTATTTCCCCTTCTTTTATTCTCCTTGCCTCCTTAATCTTTCTTTTGCCTACTACTAGGACAAAAAACAAGAATGTGTGTTTTATAACCACTGACTGATTATTTTCCAGTAAGCTTTCCTCAAACCACTGATGTTTCCTCCAAAAACATCCACCAAAGCAAAAGGGTGAGATGAAGGAGCAGTAGCTTAGCTGTCTGATTTTCAAAGACTGTTTTACCCTTGTAGATGTAATTTGCTGATGCAAATCACTCATTCCCTTAGCTCCAAACATTTTCTATGCAGTTTCATTAGTGGACTCTGTGTGCACCTGAAGAATGGCTCAAAAAATTGTCTCCTAATGATTCTCCTTGTTCTTTTTTGCTGCTTAGAGGATGGTGATCCCAGTGAGCAGCTACAGCCTGGAATAGTCTCAGAAGGTGGAATACTGTACCACTTCTGACTGTTCATATCCTCCAAATTAGGTTACCAAAACTATGGGAACAAATAGTGGACTTCCACATGGGAATAAAATATGTGGAATCATAGCAGTCATGCTTCAAAGTCTTCCTGAAAAACATTTTGCTACATTTCTTGGAATCACTTGATCCCATCTAAAGAAAGATAGGGGCAAATCCAAGGCTTTGTATCATCTTAAATTGGAATAATGCCTTAGGTGCAGCAATACGATGAATGTTACTTCTATCTTTCAAAAGCAATATTACTTTCTCTTGAAACATTTAATTGTGAATCAGATACAGGCTTGATGTTGATCAAATCTACCATTTCTGAAGTTAAGAATATTTATGCTTAGATAATGCCACATTTCCTCTGGCGCAAACCTGCTTTGGCCAATATCTTGCAGTTTTGACAAGGGTCAAAAATAATATAATAAAAGAATGCAAAATTAATATTTAAGCTTCTCTGTGAAGTAAAGAAAGAGGATACTTAATATCATTTATCAAAGTAGGAAGAGAACAGCAAAGTGTGACCTAACCACTGGAAGGTCACAGCCAATAATGTTTCTGCAAATAGAAATGAGTTGCAGAAGCATCAAATGCAAATTACTGTTTGCTGGAGAATTTTAATAGAGTTCTACGTCACATTATAAAATGTTTAATTGTAACCCCGTTTTAATAACACCATCTGATTAAATGAAAAGACGCCTTGCTGATCGCAATTACAATCTGTCAAACTGCATATTTATTTACAGTTTGGTTTCCTAAAACCATAAGATAAAAAAAGGAAACTCTATTCAGCTTGTCAGCAAACTATAATTATTGTGTATCCTTCTGTCAGTTTCTGCATAAAACTTTTGGTTCTAAAATGGATCTAATTATAACTACATCAACATTTTTATAAATGCTTGCTTTCCTTTCTTTCCCCTTCCCTCTTTTTCCTCCCCCCTCCTTCATCAGTGAATTCTTTGTTGCAAACTCAGGAGGAAAAACTTCTAAGTAAGTAACATTTGTTTCTCTATTTTATCTTTTCTATCCAAAGTTTTTGTTAGAATAGAGAAGACTCTATTCAATGTAAATATTATTTATGGCAGTGCACCTTCCTAGCACTGCACTCAAGTAAAGCCATGGGATTAGGACGCTATTGGTTTTTTTCTGCTTTGGCGTTAATGTCTTGAATATCAGCTGAGAAACTCTTTCCAAGTATATCATCTAGCTCATCTTCTACAAAGTCTATTTATTGTAATTTATAACCTTTCACAAGAAACAATTTGCCAGACAAACAAGAAATGAGTCCAAATGTCTGAACACCAGTGTATGTATCAACCAGTTATAGAAATTACATCTCAAAGAAAGGTCTATTAAATCATCCAGCCCATCTCCCAGCCAGTGCAGGATTTTCCCATGCGTATATGTTCCAGTGCTTTAACATTACCTGGCAGACTATTTGGATGACACTATAGAGGGTTTTTTTCCCAACCTTCACCCGTTGCTTATTTTTATACCATTACTTGCAGTGACAATCCTTAAGTATCATAAACATCTATTCCTTCAGCCTAACTTTCTAAGTAATGGATGATGACAAATAAATATAGTATTGAAAATATGCACATAAACAATTTCATAAAATACCACACTAGAGCTGAACCTTCAAGAAGAGTTATTTTGCTCAGTGTAGGTTATGAGCTAATACAATCTGGATCATGATTACATGCTAATAAGATTTGGGAAAAGCTGATTATTTTTCTACTGTTTCTTAAATGGTCAAGTCAGCTCTGAACCGAAACAGTCTGAGTTAATATACATCCTCTTGATTATTTATTTCCTAGCTGTTCCATCAACATCTATTACCTATCATTCATTTTTAGACAAATATAGATTTTATAAATATAAATATATACATATATAAGCATACTTTAAAAATAAAAATAAATAAAAAACAGCTGAAAAGATTAAATGATCTGCATTAACCTCCACTGGCTGCTGGGTTTTATATATACAACAAAGTAGGTGAATTTTTAAGGTTGGGGACCTGTATCCAGAGTTTCCCTGAGGAGTCTGTGCAGGTGCAGAGACTTCATTGTCAGAAATAACAAACATATAGAGTATCCTGCTTTTGGGAAGACGACCTTTCGAAGTCCTTCCTTGGACTAGACTATGAGAGGGACTTTAGGGTTCCTTCTGGACCAATTTCTGTAATTTGGTAATAACACAACATTAAGGCTGCACTGAGCCAGGATCCAAGGGGTCAGGTTACTTATGTAACTTTTTTCCTGTAGCACAGCTTTGCTATACTGTCTTTAATTATAAGATAATCAAAATAATAAAATTTGTTTCAAAACAGCACATTAGGTGATAATTACTCTCTTCGGTCTTGTTACAGCTTGCACTAGTTTTCCAAATGTTACAAAGAAAACCATTTCAGAATTAAGACAGCAGAGTGTGGATCATTATTGACAAATACTTTTGTTGACACACCCTTAATCTGATACAATCTAAAACATAAATTTTCACGATTTATAAACAAATGAAAGCATTTGCTATAGAACAATCTCTGTTTCTGTTGAGACTCTGGAAAAGCCCCTAGCAGAGCTGGACAGGATCAACAATAGGCCAGA
The DNA here is from genome assembly GCA_025774025.1 of Xenus cinereus. Taxonomy (NCBI): domain Eukaryota; kingdom Metazoa; phylum Chordata; class Aves; order Charadriiformes; family Scolopacidae; genus Xenus; species Xenus cinereus. Next base: position 68,178,937 of record JAOXJK010000012.1, on the reverse strand, counting down.
ACACTTCTGAAAATCCCACTGAGATGTTCAGCCTGCAATAGAACTTCTAAAATATGGTTCAGAGGCAGAGGCCACAAACGACAAAGCGCAACAGTGCCTGCCACAATTAAAATTACACAGGCCAGGCCCTAGGCAGAGAACTTTCCTTTTTTGTGTTTTTCCCTCTGTGCATCTGTGAAAGCTGATGGCAAGACAGAAGAAACGTGTGCTATGCAACCAGCCCATAAGGCTTTGGACTGGGATCCTCAGGTGGTGGAGCATCAAACTTTGCGGTTAAACAGATACTTCACAACTCCCTCAAGCTAACTGCATTTCAAGGGCAGGTGAAACAACCTGCCTGTCTTTTCCATGGCTCTTAAATAAGGCTGCTGCATCAATTCCAGGTTGCATGATGGCTTAAAGATCTCAGCTATCATTATATGCAGTCACCATAATTGCTGTATATTAGATGTGTAACATGCAGCAGTTAATTCCTGCCTTTATTACATTTGAGGACTTCTGCTAGTTCTAATATTGAAAGTTGTCTCTCACCGCACTGCTGCCCACCTTTGTGTTACTGATGATCAGACATGAAATCAGCTTCTGGTAATACTTTCGTTATTATGGGTCCCACATTGTAGAGTCATCTTCTTCCTCTGTGTTAAGATCTGTCTCTTTCAGCCTTTTGCAACTTGGGGCTCATCTGCATTTGTATATTGTGAATTGCATTTTATTGGGTTTTTAATAAAGTAAATGTCTTTCTATTCTACAATATAGTACTTGACAGATATGAGGGGCTGATATTGCAAATAACTATTTGTACTATTATTAGTACATTACCTTCTTAGCTAATTAGTGACTACAAAGCATTTCAAGACACAAGAAAGGCGCTGCAGAAGAACAGGGTGCTGCTAGTATTATTTTTCAAATGCTGCGATTTATTTTTTCTAGAAAAAAAGAAATTTTAAAAGTTTTGCCAGTGGTTATTTTACACTGTACACTTTCTGTCAGGCAACTTAAGCTGCATTTAATATCCAGATCAGAACTAAGCCTATTGCACTAAACACTTTTTATGCTGCTTCATAAGAAAGGGGAGTGTAATAAAATTCATTGAACTGAGATCCCACACTTGAGTATTAGGGCATGTGTAGGAAACTGAAGCTTAGTTACCAAGTTAATCTCTGAAATTCTTTATGTGTGAATGAAGGTAATCTTAAAGTGTATTAGAAGAAGTCCCATCTCTGAATTAAAAAAAAAAAGAAGTGTTGCATTCTCATCAAGGGCCTGATCCTGTAAATCCTCCATGCACAGGGCTTTTTTGCTAAAGGACCAGAACATCTAATTTCAACCACTTTTTCAGTTAATGTAACTTTTGCAAGGATGAAGGGAAGGCACCTGTAGCCTGATATCACCACTCTCAGGAAGTGGAATTTCAAAGATGGGGTATAGAGTAGCCACGTCTTGTGATCCATTACGTATGCCATGTCTCACCTTAGCAACTAGGCTACTTCCTTTATTAACTCAGATAGCAGAGAAAGCAAATTAACTCAGATAGATTATATAAAGTTATTAACTGTCAGGCACTGCAACCTCACTCATAACCCAGGGATTTGGTTAAAATTTTCTATCATGCAACTATGTACAGTATGTTGATTAAATCTTTCGCATCTACAATCAAAACTTTGGGTCTAGCTTCAGCCCCTGTTTAACGTAAAATGTGGATCTATGATTTGGGGAGAAGGGGAATATTGCAAATGCTACATCCTGTCTCTTACATTTCCTCTCCAGCAGAGGGCTGCAGTGATTAACAGTGTGATACTTACATATATATGTTCACATATATATACGTATATATGTGTATCCATCTATATATGTACGTGTATGCGTGTATCCTGAGCACTGCAGTCCACATCATCTCCAGGTCTGGGCAGGCAAACAGATTGCCACATTACTACCTGTAACGTCTCCTGTGTCTCTTTTCCCTACCCCACAGGTTGATTGAAATAGGAATGTTGGGTACACACTGAGAATATGGAAGAGAAACTGTAATGCCTTTGTCCACCCTACTTCAGATGGAAAGGGTTTATTTTTGTGGGTTTTGTAACTGAAGGGTACGCACAAGTAGGCCTTGGAGGTGTTCCTCACTCCATAAAGCTTCTTGCTGCCACTACATACTTTGTAACTGTATTTATCCATGATATGCATGGGAAATGAATTAAGAACTTATATTTTGTTATCTTTATTGTCCAAAATATAGAGGCAGCAGCATGTACAACATGCCATAAATACAGTTCAAAGGTGTGTGTGAGTGAGGCTACAGAGATGAGTTCTGAAGCTGCACAGGTGTGGCTGCAGGCCAGCATTACACTGGCAACGGAGGTTAAGGGTTTACACGCTGCCCCCAGTGAATCAATGATGCTTGAAGTTCTGTAAAATTATTAAAACGGATAAAAAACCTGAGAGACTGTTAATTGGACTTTTAAAATTCATTCAACTCAGAAAAATCAAGAAAGTCAAGAGTGTATTTTTTCTCCTGAAGCGAATTAAAAATGTTGCTCAATATCTATGACTCTACAGAAGCAAGACTAGATGAGGAGAATTCACGCTCCGTTCTAGCAGGCGACACTGTCATGAACCTCTGGGTTTCTGCTGTCCCAGCCCTCAGCAGGGTCATGCAGCACATCTGAACTTCCAGGATGTAAATGGCAGCTTGAGTTAAGACAGTGCATGCCATAGTGGGACTGGTTTCATCCACATAAGGTATCTTTCTATCTTTGGACAGGCTGGATTGATGGGCCGAGGCCAATGGGATGAGGTTCAACAAGGCCAAGTGCCGGGTCCTGCACTTGGGTCACAACAACCCCATGCAGCACTACAAGCTTGGGGCAGAGTGGCTGGAAAGCTGCCTGGCAGAAAAGGACCTGGGGGTGTTGGTCGACTGTCGGCTGAACATGAGCCAGCAGTGTGCCCAAGTGGCCAAGGCAGCCAACAGCATCCTGGGACCGGATCAGAATCCTGTATCAGAAATAGTGTAGGCAGCAGGACTAAGTGATCATCCCTCTGTACTTGGCTCTGATGAGGTCACACTTTGAATACTGTGTTTGGTTTTGGGCCCCTCACTATATGAAAGACATTGAGGTGCTGGAGCATGTCCAGAGAAGGGCAACGAAGCTGGGAAGGGTCTCGAGCAGAAGTCTTATGTGGAGTGGCTGAGGAAACCGGGACTGTTTAGCCTGGGGAAAAGGAGGCTGAAGGGAGACCTTATTGCTCTCTACAACTACCTGAAAGGAGGTTGTAGTGAGGTGAGGTCTCTTTTCCCAAGTAACAAGGGATAAGATGAGAGGAAATGGCCTCAAGTTGTGCGAGGGGAGGTTTAGATTGGATATTAGGAGAAATTTCTTCACTGAAAGGGTTGTCGAGTAATGGAACAGGCTGCCCAGGGAAGTGGTTGAGTCGCCATCCCTGGAGGTATTTAGAAGACATGTAGACATAGCACTTAGGGACATGGTTTAGTGGTGGTTTTGACAGTGTTAGGTTAACACTTGGACTTTATGATCTTAAAGGTCTTTTCCAACCTAAATGATTCCATAATTCTATAGCTCTGTGTATGGGATTTCCCTGTCCTTGCTGCCACTCACTTGTCACACTTACGCAGTTATCTCTCCCTTATGTTCTGTGGTGAGGGGCTGCTGTTTAGTTAAGCAGCTACTGGACTGAATTCACAGAGTCGATCAGGATGAGGCCTCTAGGATCAGGGATTCACAACTTCCCTGCTTCAAGTGTTTCTTCCCTGCAAAACTGGGTTTTAAGGCAGTATGTGCCAACTTTCCTTTGCAGGCACGTGTATTTTAGTTCATTATTTAGCCTAAGGATTTCCAGGCTTGCTGGTAAGATAGGTGTCTGAGGAAAGCTCAGGGCGTTGATTATAGGGCTGGGCAGGCAGTAAGAATTCCATTTTGCAAAATATTTCAAGGTGTTGACACTTGTGTCAAAGTGCAATGAAACCAAGACTCTCCCAATTGTTTTTGCCAAAAATAAAATTAATAATATGGGGGAAGAAAGAAAAAAAAAAACAAAACCCCACACTGCACAATAGCCAACAACTCAGGCTCGCGGCTATTCACTTGAGAAGTGGTCTGTAATCTGGAAGAGGAAGAGCACTCCTACCACCAGCCCACTCACCATCCTGGGGTGTGCCTCCCTAGGCTGGAGGTCCTTTTCTGCACCCAAGAAAAAAATTGTTTTCTGTATTCCTCATCAAAAAAGCGAGCAAAAAACAATAGGTCTCTAAGGAAAGCTTTGGTTTTAATGTACTGCCTTTTCCAAGGAAACACCCCCTCTCTTTTTAAAATCTTCCCTGACATCTCCAATTATAGCATTCTTTTTGCATGTTCTCCAGTGTGGAAAGCATCACAGTAGATTCACTGCTCTTGGAATTGTTAATCTTTTCCCAATGTGGGGGTGGGAGGGAGAAGTAAACAGAATTTCAAAATTATACTAAGACTATTTTGGTGTTCAGCTTCCCTATGAACAGCGTTGTGCCTTTGAATTAAATTTCTGCTAATCCTGCAGTGGATTAATAATGAGTTCCAAGCAAATATCCTTACCCTTCTGAAAAACTCATGTTCTCGGGCAAAAAGAGGAAAGAGGAGGCAGAAAGATGATTTGCTGAGAAGAAGGAGTGTGAGTGTGTGAGAGAAATGGCATAATGCTCAGCTGGGCTGGCCAGCTAGGAGGGAAGCGGTGGCTCGAAGTGGGAGAGCAGGCTCCTGCCACCCTGCAGCTGGGCAAGTGCAGAAGGGCTCTCCCTTTGGGAGAGAGCCCCAGGTGTTGCCAGCAGCTTTCTTTGATGCCCTGCCCAAGCATTTTGGTTTATCAGACCAGACCAGACCAGACCAGCTATCTCAACCTCACCACCTCTTGCCCTCTCAATCTTTAGGAATAAAGAAGTGGACTCATGGTTCATGGTGTTGCCCCATATCTGTGTCTGACTTTGGTCCACTTGTCTCTGTGCTCCAGGCTGCATGGATCAGGGCAACCTGAGTCCTGAGAGCCATCTGCAGAGCCATGGCATGCAATCCATGCCTCTCCACTGTTGGGACTAGCAAATGCCATTCACTGGCACAATTGAAATCAACCAAGAGACTGCATTTGGCATCTTGGGGATTTTCTGTCCCCCTGTAGTATGGGCAAGGAAGGTTCATCACAGTGATAATTTTAATGTTATTCCCAAGGTTTTGGTGGGGCTTTCTGGGACAAGAAGTTAGCAAGTGGTCTAAAAGACAACCTCCAACAAGCTTGCATATTGCAGTCTGGGTGCTCCAGCAGTGTATTTACTCTAGAATAAATAGTAAATATTACAGATAAGGAAATAATAACTAATGTGCCAGAGATTTAATCACGGGCTATTGGAATTTTCACCAGTGAAACAATTAAAGGATTAGGCCTTGCAAACTGAAACTGGCTGACTGAACGGTGCGTGAGAAATTTTGTTCAGAGGGGAACTGCTGGGAAAACACCAATTTATGTGTCAGTAGGAAAGCTGGAAAACATAAGTTTCTTTGAAATAAAAAATGAATGGCTTGACAGAAATGTGTATTTTAAGAAAACAGTAATTCGTATGCTCTGCAGTTTTAAAGATTAATGATGGGACTTTCACTTTATCAGAATTAAAGCACTGCAAGCTTCACAAATAGAAATCCTGTTAGTGAAGCAGCATATCTGAAAGTTCATAGTGAAAGGGTAACTGCTAAAAAAAAAAAAAAAATCTTGTATTTAAGCATATCTGCAGGAAGCCAGGAAAACCCAAGTATCTTTTAAATTCGGTTTGAAGTTTTACAGAAAGTGAACTCAAAACCAGTATTTTAGTGTTGCTGTTAAAATGTTCTCAATGAAACTGGTGATTTTTGATTGTATCAAGGAAAGAAAGTAAAGAATCTCCCACTCGGGGCCACCAAATCTTGCACAGGAGCCAGCTTGGAAAAGGAACCCTCTTTACCATGGATCTTTTCCTCCCCTTTCACCAATTTTCCAGTGAAAAAGTGAGAACCCAGAAGAGGGCCTAGCCCAGCAAGGATGACTGGTGGCACCCACAGTCATCTCCAGCCAAAAAAATGAAGGACAAAAGGCTCTGATAGGTATGGGTCTGGAAGAAGCTTAGCAGCCACGAGCATGGCTGAACTGAACGTCTCCTTGGCCCCAAACCACCATCTCCACCCTGTTCATTGGGTTTTTCTGGAATGTCCAAGCCCAGCCAGATCCAGCTCAACCTCGCGTTCTGTTGTAGCTCCAGGTTCAAGTACCTTCACTGCCAACTTTGCAGCGAGGGGTTGAAGCAAGGGTTCTTGCTGGCAACATAAGCACCCCATTGCTTGACTTTCTGGGCATGGGAGCTTCTCTCAGCAATTCACCTCTCCCCCCCAAATCTTAAGACAGAGATGAAGATTTCTCATCCCATTCTACAAGCAGCCTCATATGGGCTGAAATTCACCTCTGTAAGCAGCAGCATTTCTCTGATAATAGCGCAACCTGACTCACTCAGTTTCCTTTTGTTCCTCCCTGCCTTCATTTCATCCTCCTGTGGTATTTCACCTTGCACTCGGTTTGGAAAGCTTTAGGCAGAGCTCCTTCCTTTGTTGTATGTTTGCACACCTAGTAGAGAGTGGGAAGACCTGAATCATGACCGATACTCCTGGACAACACTACATTAGACACACACACACACAAAAAAACCCCAAACAACCCATCAACAGAAAGATCAGGATTTGTTGATACATGAGCTCTACTCAGCATCCCCAACTTCCCCATGGAGTCACCAGCTGTGTGCTGCTGCGGTTGAGTCCCACGTGTGGGGGAAGAGGTTATTTAGCTTTGGGAAAGTCAATTAAATCTCAGTATGTCTTAGCTCCTCAAAGATGTTTTAGTCCTCCTGTATGAACTGTTTTTCTGTTCATGGTGATGGAGGTCACCACACACTGGCTGCCTTGGAGACAAGGCACAGTGAGGTTAAAGCCAGAGATATACTAGGAACTAAATGTAATGGTCCTCCTGCTGTAAGACAAGAGGTTTTCCAGCCATTCAAGGCTTAGGGGAATATATTGGGGGGTGTGATGTCTGTATGTATTATATATGTTTTTGAATTAATTATAAATATGTTCACATGTATACTTTGCATCCCTAGTACTTTATTAATATAATTCATCTTATTGTTTCAGTGACCTCATGTTTCTGTTGTATCTGCAGTGCATGAGGAAGTAATTTGGTTCAGTAAAGAAGGTTTCAAACAGAGAATCTTTTATTTCCTTAGTATTATCAGAGGAAAGCTGGGTGGTTTGAAAGGAATGCAGAAGCTTGGAAACAGAATAATACTGGTTTTATTTATTTGCAGGCGTCAAAGTGCATATGGGAATAGTTGCTAGGAAGAATTTTTGAATAAATTAACACCTACTAGAAATACCTTGGGCCTCAGACCAGCAAAGCAATTAAGCATGTGCTCAACTCGGAACACTGCCTATTTTGCAAGTCACTTATGTGCATAATGTTAAACAGAGGCTTAATTAGTCTGCAAGATCGTACAAAAACAGGGCTGGAAAGGACCTCAAGAAATGACCTAGAGCAACCCTGACAGCTGTTTCTCTAAGAGCCCTCCAATGACAGGGTTTGCACAACCTCCTCTGGTAACTTGTTCCAACTATCCTTTGAATGAGAAAGTTTGGGGATATGTTTTTGGGGTTGTTTTGGGTTTGGTTTTTTTTTTTTTTTTTACAGGCAGCTAGCTCAAATCTTCTTTGTGCAAAATAAACAAAATTCTGCTTAATGCAGAGAACAACTAAGCTCTGTTCTTTGTGTAACACCCTTCTTGCACACTGCAAGATTGATAGCATCTCTTCTTCTCTCTTGTTCTCCCTCTGCTCCTGTTTCTATACTGAACAAAAATAGCTTCTCCAGCCTTTGCTTGAATAACGTGTTTTTCACATCACGTATCATCCCCATTGCTCTCTTCTGAACTCACAAGTACATTGATCTCATCTCAAGTTAGGAGCCAACCTGATGACCCACCAGTGTCACACAGACCACGCTGATTGCCTCATTTCGCATCCAGTCCTCCTATTGATACACCTTGAAAAAAAGATTCATCCTCTTTTCTATATGCACATTGAGTTTCTGGTCCTCTGTAACCCCCAAGATCACTTCCTGGAGTACTGTAACTTTTTTCCATATTCAATCTATCATATTTGTGCATTCAAAAATGCCTCATCTTCGCTGGATTTCATGCTGCAGATTTGAAACCCCTCCCCACTTTGGACCATTCACTGGCTTTATAGCTAGTGCTGTAAGTGCTGAGCTCACTGTCATGCCTGTCATGAATAAGGTGAATAGAGCAGAGACTAGGGTAAAGGCACGAAGGACTTCCTTAAATGTCATCCTGCCCCGACAGTGAATGATTGATAACTGATTTCCAAATGCAGTTTTTTACTCAGTGGCACATTCAACTGAATGTGACTTCACCAAGATCCTATTTTCCTATTTTGCTTCTCATAATATCATTTAGGAAAGAGGCATCCTGCCTCTTTCTTAATTACTGGAATACTTACTCACTAAATTGGTCTGAAATGACTTGTTCTTTAAAAAAACAACAACTGCACTGGCTGATATTTGTCAACATATTGTTCTCTTGGGATTATAACTTGGTTATTTAATTATTCATTCTATTATCTTTCCATTTATCGAAGTTAGGCAGACTAGTTTTGTATTCCCTGGCTCCTCCTTTTTCCTCTCTATAAAGATAGGTCCTCTCTCTGCCATTTTCCAGCCCTCTGGGACATCCTCTTTAAACCTTGAATTCTTGCAGATAATCACTAATAGCTCAGTCTGCTTTGATTAGTTCCTTAATTACGCTAGTGTGGGTTTCATCAGGCCTCATGAATTTGAAAGCTTTTATCTTATCTAAAAACTGTTCGGACGATTCTTTTTCTATCTTGGCTTTATACTTGTCACCTGCTAAATCAATTTCACAGTTAACTTTTTCACAAAGACTTGAACAGCCTTCTCTGTTTCAGCTATTATTTCTCCTCTTTATCCAATAAGTAACGGGTCTTTCTGTGTTGTCCAGTTGCTTCTGGACATCTGGGAAGCCTTTTATACCCCTTACTATTCATTTTGCATCTACATGCTTGTGCTCAATACATGTTCTGCATCAATACAAATCTGCACTTCCGCTTGCACATAAATTTCATTGACATGGCAATCTTCCATGAACTGCTGGTGCTGTCCTATTGCTCTTCAGCTATATTTCCTTTTCTCCTCTGTGACTTAGACTGTTTTGTGGCTGTCCAAATACAGGCTTGCATAGCAACTTCTCTGCATTTCTTTCTTGCAGAATTTTTTCCTGCGAGACCCAACGTACCATTTCTATGATGCTGTTGAAGTTCACTTTCCAGAATCTGGTGTTTGTGTTGTGGTTTTTACTCTTTTTATGAACATGATCATTTGGTGACCATCGTCATCCCCCTTGCTTAACATTTTAAAGCTTACATTCAATTCCTGCCAACTCAGCAGCACCAGGACTAAAGTATACACTCCTACCCCAGATAAACACCCTTCTTTCTTGGAAACACAATTTTTTGCTACAGTATTTTAAGAACATGATGAACTCTGTCCTGCCCAATTCGATTAATTACTCATGTAAAATTTCCCCATCACCAAGCCTTTACTTGCCTTGAGATTTGCAGTAACCTCTGCCTGGTTCACTCTCTGGGGGTGCTGCCTTTTACACCGAGGCCAGGCTCGGCACTATTGGTTTCATTATGGGATTCGGGAGTCTGTAAATTAAACTTTTTATGGAGCAATTACACCTTCAACTTCTTCTTCACTCGGGTACCTTCCAGTATTAAACAGTGTTTTGCTGGTGCTTAAGTTCCCAAATCCAGATGCATGATGTTCAGCTCATTATATTTTTTGTTCGTTAAATGTGTAATTGCGTGCACTTAAATATATGGACTTCTCTGTAAAAATGTAGTGCTCAGAAGGCTTGGCAGTCCTGAATATGCCAGGTATTGTCTTTGTGTTGTCTGGAAACCTGATACCCCAGGGAGGCATCATTAAATAAATCAGAGAGTCATTAATAATCTCATCCAGAACATGAACCAGTCATACTGCAAAGGTTTTACCTTCAGTTGTGTTGTCAGTCCGCCGTAGCATCTTTGTCCAATGTTTTTTCTTTTCCTATCTGCAAGGAAATGGAGAGGTGACCAAGGCAGAGAGTGGTGGGGAGAGAGGTGTGATCTTCCCCGACCTCTGCACCTCCCGCAGATCTGCTGCCATGTTGTGCAGATGCTGCCGTGAACCCAGCACCTCTGGGCTCTCACGAACCTGCGGATGCTCAGGCGGGGGCAAAGGCATTCCCAAAAGACAAACAGTGCTCCTGCTGAGGGGTGGGGGGGTTCACTGCACTCCCACCATCTTTACTGGCCTAAACTGGGGTCTGGCAGCACTTTTACCCAGTAGCTATTCTTACAGTGCTTCTTGTTAGCATGTGTTGCTTGTTTGATCTTTGGAAGTGACGGCTGGCACCTCCGCCGTGCCCAGCCGAGGTTGCTGGCCCCGTGCAAATCCTTGGAGTCCCGGACGGCTTTATCAGGAGTCTCCCCGCTCCTGTTTAACGAGTGCCATGGTTACGAGCACCACTAGACTGATGATATTCACATGCAGGAAACAATGCAGGGAAAACAGGATTTGCACGGCTCCGGCTGCACTGCCCCAAGAATTGCAGGAAGTGATTGTACTTTATGAAACCGTCTGTGCTCCGCTAGATTGTCTATAGCTTTTAAGGTCAAGCCGTAGCACGCCGCGTTTGAAATGCCCTTTGTAATAATGAGGACTGTTTATGAACCAGAGTACAGGCTGTATTGTTTACCCTGGGCTTTGGTTAAAAGGTGCTATATTTCAGCCTGTTTTGCAGGATGGCACGGGGAATCTATCATGGGCCTTTCTGGCATGGGCTTGGGCTGGGTTCAAAGGGGGAATGTCCATCATGTCATCTGAAGTATCCCCCGGCATGTAGAAAGTCACGCAGCAAGCGTGGCCTCCCCGTGAAGCCAACAAAAGAGCTTTGGGGGGCGGGGGGGGAAATCAGGAGGGGCCTTCCAGGATCCCAGGGCCTTGCTCCAGGCGCTTCCCCATGGCAGCCCCACGATGGGTAGGATGGACCCGAGGAGAGGGAAAAAGCAGCGATGCAAGGGGAACCGCAGCCCCTGCCAGCTGACTGGGAAAGTTCTGGGAAGTAGCCGTAAATTGAAAGCCCCTTCTCTGCTAATTGTCCTGGCCTTCCAACGGGCGACTGGATTGTAAATGCTCGGGCACTGTTGCTCAGACTTGCTCCCCCAAAAGAAAAAACTGATTTATATCGCATTGAAGGCCAGAAACCCAAACCCTAGCTGCTAGCCCTCTTTGGGCTAGGAACCTCTTTGAATGTAGGTTGCTTGTGCAACTTGACAGTCATCCAGGAAAGCTGTGCTTGAGATGAATTAGTGCTGCTCACATCTGGGCAGCTCAGAGTGTGGTCAGTTGTATTCCTGCTGTAAGGAGCGTAACAGGCTCAGGGCCTTTTGGTGTGGCCGCCTGTGACAATGTGGACACGTTAGAAGTATGGCGGGTGGTGAGTGACTTGTGGAGGCCAGGGTGGAGTCTGGAAGCTGAGAAGCATCCTCCTTTGGACATGAACCTTCAGTTAGCCGTCACACCAGATGGCAGGCAAGTAAATACAGGACAGCAGCCCAAGGGATGTGCTGGGACCTGTGACAACCAGCAGCATGCTGTGCCTTAAGCGCAGGTTTATTTTGATCGGTACAGAGAAGTCCCTCGCGGAGGATTTTGCAGTCAAGATGGAACCAGTTCATGGGAGGGAGGGAGCATCCGGCAGGCATTGGGAGAGGAAGACGGGGAACACAGCTGAAATCCCTCAAGGGGTCGCTCGGTGATGGTGTTTTGCCAGCAGGAGCCTGAGCTGCGGACTCCAGCAGCAACTCCCGGGTGAGGAGACATCAAACCAGCCCCTGCAGCAGCTGTGGAAACTTGCCAGCATGTTCACACTCTGGTTTACCTCCTCCTTCCACATGATCACAGTCAGGGGAAAGAACTTAGCCCCTTTCTGAGATACAGTGGGACCCTGGGGTAGGTAAATTGCCCGAAACATGTCCTGAACTAAGCAATCTGCTCTTGGTGCTGTTCAGTTTGCTATTTCTTCATCACGGGTGAAGACCTTCTGGCCTCAGAACAAGGGAAATGCTTTGCTTGGGTAGGCAAAATCTCCTCCCTGACCAGAACCAAACCATCGAGAGCCAACCAGGCAGCCTGGAGTACAATATTGTTTTCTAATAAATAAAACTCAAGAAGAGGAGTTTAGGGAGCACATAATTAACATTTGCAGCAGATGCTGAGGGATGAAATGGTTGCTTTTGATAGACATCTTTCCCATCCCATCGCTCCTTTGAACGCTCTCATTTGTTCATTTTATCCACCTGTTGAATCTTGACATGAATTAAAACCTTGAGTCGAGAGCAGAAACTCAGTTTGGACAAAGTACATGCACAGGAGTATGTTTACTGAGATGCAGCTGGGCCTCCATGTTGTCATTGCAACACCACTAATAGCTCCTGCCGCCAAGGCAGATGTAGGCAGGAGAAGGCACTCATCCCAGGCACCACCAGCTCAGATACTGGTTTGGCAAAATCCTTTGGTGTGGGCAGTATTTCCTCAGCAGAGAAAGCCGCTGGCCTCAGATGCACCCTTTGCACATCTCCTCCCATCCACCCTCTCCAAGTCCTTCTTGGTGTCCATAAAAATTGCTCTGATTCATTCCCCTCTGTCTTTATCCAGATTCTAGTACCTCATGGCACTGAAACCTTTAAGAAGCCTCACCAGCAGTCCGTCTATACTGAGAAGAAGGGGCAACAGAGCTGGATGCCAGTGGACTATGATTATCTGCAGGTGCTGGGAGGTGGGAGCTTCTAAGGGAGCTAGGGACAGATGCCATGAGGTTTGGGGAGGGGACAAGTGAGAGGTGGTTCAGGTTAACAAAAATTAGAAAGCAGACATTCTTCAAAGTATTAGTCACTTTGAAAAAAATCTTGGCACACGTGTATCTAGTGTGAGCAAGCAGAAGGGTCTCAGCTTATTTTTATTGTGTAGCTGCTAGTTGTGGTTAAAGCACTAGGTCGTGTTTGGACACAGCGCACCATACTCTCCAGAGCATGTAAAGCAGAAAAGTGAAGAGATGGACAAAGCAAACCTTAAAAATGATGTTGACTTCACTCGGTCCACTTATACGTCTAAAATTAGTCATGAACAAGCTTTTCTGGATGAAGGACAAACCCTCAGCTCTTTGCTGGTAGAGCCCCATTTCTACTAACCCATCCGTCAGCTTTCGGCAGGCCTTGAAGAGTTTTGATGCCCCCGGCATTGTGCATTACAGCGGCTCTTGGGTGATTATTCACAGTTTATCAGATATGATCACTCGCTCCATTTCCTATTGGTTTTCTTCCTGGAAAACTGGAAGCATGTACCCAGGAAGATGATGACCATGTTCCTAGAGTGAATATATGAAACTTCTGAGGTTGAGAAATTCTTCCGCGTGTGAGTAATGAGGAGGATGACCTCCTGAAAGCAGCAGAGCAGCTGTCTTTATTTGAGACTCATTTCTTGACCTTCTCTCTTTTCTAATTTGATCACTCTTGCATGTCTGGTAGGACACATAGGCACATAGGAGACACATGTGCTAAAACATGGCACAGTCCCACCCTACGGGCAGAGTTCAGACACATACCTTTTTATTTTATTATATTTTTTTTTGCCAAATGAGAAGCCGGTGGTCTGGCTCAGGCTTTGAATCTTTGAATGTGAAATACTGAAATAGGAATAATTTAAACTACTCATACAGGGGTCACTTCTAAAATAACTGGAGTCTATCAGGGAAAAGACTGCAGACCCAGACTAGGACAGTTGATTTAAAAGCACATATCTGCAACCCGATAAACTAGGAATTTGCAGCTTAAGGGGGAAATATAGCAGAAGATGTTTAAAGCCTGGGAATGAGTAAATGAGAGAAGAATGAAAAAGAGCAAAGGACTAGAAAACGCGTGTTTGAGGAGTACCTGGAAAAATTGGAACGTCCTAACTTAGGGCTAAATTAAACCTCTTTGTAGGGAGAAATACTTTCATCAGTTTGGAGATGGAGGTGATAAAGTTCCCAAGGAAGGGACAAAGGAGCAACGGGGCTACAGGGCAGAGCCTGTATGGAGCACGAAGGAGTAGAGGGCAGGTTGTCAGGGGAGCTCCTGCAAGTTATTCTCAAGCACCCAAGGAAAAGGAGCTGAAAAGAACTGCAACCAGTAAATATTACTCTCAAGACAAAAAGAAAAGCATTTTGTAAAGTGCATGATAAACCTCTGTTCCGGCATTCTGCAGCCAGGGTTTAAAAAAATGACTCAGTCCTGTATAGGTGTTTGAAAACTAGATGCAACCAGTAATTTTATAATAAATCTAAATTCCCAAATTCAGGGGCATAGTAATGGACACAGAGTAGGAGCAAGCAAGTAGCATTGTAATTGCTTGCCTGGTTGTCTATTCATGCACAGCTCAAATTTTTTGCTCTCTTTCTACCCTTGTCCACAAGGTGAGAAATTTGTGGGGCATCCCCCAGGGCCACCACAGACACTCAGCCTGGGGAGTCTGAAGCTGCAGCTGATGAGTAGATCCCTTGAGATGATCTGTAGTTCCTACCAACCACCAGCACAAGGCTCTCTGGAGAACATAAAAATAAAGTAAAAAAAAACAAACCACCAAAGCAACCTGACATAAATTACACAGGAAACTTTTGACCAGTTTGGCTCCCTGCTTGTAACAACAGCTTTTAAGAACTCTGCTTTACTTGCCATCAAGAGTAATTCCAAGGTCAGCAGATCATAACCCTTTATCAAATGATAAATATTTGCCTTCATAACCTCAGCACAGCTTGTGTGACTGGGGCAGGAAGTTCACTTCCACCAAAAGACTTTTGTTTGTTTGTTTGTTTATAATGAGTGGCTAACATTGGTACCAGAGTCTATACTGAGACACCTAACTACACAGCTCAGTTTTCCAGTATAAAGCACTTTGTTGCTGTCACGGACAGAACCAGTTACCTGTGAAAATCAGCCTATGCTTATGAGTAACAACTAATTCAAAAGAATTTAGATTATAGCATTTTCAAAGCTTCGTTTTTCTTTTCTTACAGCATTCAGAGTAATTCACACCATTTTAATTTTAAAATGCAAAATTCAAAGAGTGTTAGTATGTTTACAATTTCAGTCCTTTGCCAACTATTTCTTTCCTCCTGCTTTTAGTTTTTATTATTGTTTCTTATTGTTAATTGTTTGATTTCAATCAACACATTAAACCTCCAGGGCATTATGCAAACTTGTTCTCCCCAACCCTGGAATTTCACAAATCTTCAGTGGCATTGCTCCTATTTTAAATATTATAAAGAATTTGAGATTCTTTTTACTTACGTTCTGGCATTCCAGCCTCTTGGATGCATTCAGGTGACACTTTCAAGCTTTTCCCTGTAGCTGTGCAAGCATCCTTTCTCTAAAGGAAAACTAAATAGCACACAGTCCCAAGAGCCCAGAAGCTGGGGTTTTAATTAGGCCATGAACTATTTCCCAACTCACGGTTAAAGTTGGCAGCATTACAGGCAATTCAGAAGAGACCAGACCAAGGTATAATTGAAACAACAGGCTGTAGAGCTGAGATATATATTTGCATTTAGACTGGTCTGCGAAGTGCTTGGGTCCTCTGCACAACGCTTAAAATAAATAAATAACCAAAAGAACAGTATGTTTAAAACCCAGCAGGAGTGAAAGTGCTTTTCTCTGTCTTTTATGTGAAAAGTTTGCACAGCAGCCAAAAAAAAAAGACTCAGGAAAAAAAAATTCAAGCAAACAAATGGCTGCTAAAAGAGACATTTACCTAAGACTCCTGCAACATGAAAGAAGCTGGTGGAGAGTTTTTTGTATGCGTTTTAGTCAAAGTGTGTGGACAGCTTTAAATAAACGTGAAAGGCTAAAATCCTCTACTACCACTATATATCCCCCTGGCTTAACAAGAAAATCCCTAAAGTATGTTTGTTGACAGACTAGTAACAATTGCAGAGTTAATACTGTTATTTACCACCACCCCCTTTTCTTTTCTTCCTCCTTTTCCTCTTGATGGTCTCAGGAGCTTTGCCCATATGTATTTTATTTGCTCATTGATTCAGCTCCACTCTGGTTTAATGCAGAACAACAAGAGTAAATGAGGCCTGGGTTTCTTTTTTATTATGATTACTCTTTTTTGCAGGTACTGTTTGTTTGGAGATTAGGGAGGCCTGGGGAAAAGGGGTGTTTGAAGCATGTCTCCTAGGATGCCTTATTAAAGGATGGCAGTTTCTTATCACTTCTCATCACACAGCTGTGGCCTCTTAATTCCTGTTGTTTCTCAATATGCATTCTTTGAGAATTTCCATGTTGACAGTGATATAATTTGTGGCATGCCCTCCCCCCTTTCCCTTTCTGTTTTCATCTTATCTGATTTGTTGTTGCATTATTTTTTTTGTTTTGGGGTTTTTCTCTGAACTTGCAGGGAGCTATTTTTAAGTTTAACAAAGTTTTAAAACGGAAGAGAAAATAAAAATGAGGTCTGGGTGGAAGAATAAGCAGCAGATTTTGGGAATGCTGGCAGACGAGAACAGTATGGACTCTGGCAGCTTTTCAAGGAGGATGACCTGGTCTTAAACAACCACTTTTAATACCAAAAAGCCGTGCATGTGGAAGAGCGGTCCCGAACAGTTCTGAAAACTGGAGGTGATGAGGTCGCATTAGCTAACGTATGAAGGTTATAAACCAGAGGCTCAGAGAGCAGGCAGCTGCAAGCAGCTCCAGCACAGCAGAGTTCAGAGCTCCTTGGAGGGCAAAGACCCCTGGACAAAGGGTTGGCAAACCATGGCAGAGAACAGAAGCATCAGGAGGGCTAATGGGCTGCCATTTGACACAAAATTTCATCTGTACCAGAGTCCTAAGCTGGAACAGTGTGCTCATTTAACTGGAAAGGAAGAATCTGAAGAGATAGAAGTCATGGCTAATGCGTATTGCTCCCCCTGGATTAGAGTGTCCCAAAGATGCTTCTTGATCTCCTTCACCTGCACTCAAAATTGCCATTTTGATTTGCATGGGAGGCTGAGAGCTGAGCATCGGAGGTCATTGCTTTGTGCTCAAGTACAGACTGAACGTCCAGTGTCAAGTGCCTAGGCTAGCCACGGTGACTTTGAGTTATGGGAAGGAAGCCACAGGAAGGACAATAATATGACATACACCTTTCAGAGCAAGGGAGGAGGCCAAGACTGGGACCTTTGGTCCCTCTGGTACTCTGGTGGCTGTTAGCCCTTAGAGCTGGGTTTGCATGCGGCCCCTCAAGTTTCTCACCAGCACCACAGGGACCCTTTGGAGGGCTCCACTACATCTCTGGAAGGTTATTGGACTTTGAATTTTCCTTTTTTCCATAGCTGACTATGTGTTTAGACATGAGAAAGATCTTGCCTCGCCTCTTTTCTCAGCCCATGTCCTCCCTCCCTAGTGCTCACCGTGACAATATGAACATTAGAAGTAAGAAAAGAAGAAAATGGGGATCACTAGGAATATAACAGCTCACTGACAAAGTACTTACTGTTACCATATTAGTGACTATCAAAAAAATAATTTAAAAGTCTTCTTCCCCTAAATTACCTGATGTTCCTGCCAGCCAGCTCATGCGCTGGATATAACTTAAGTAACAATCTGTAATAGAGCCAGTAAAGCTGCTAAAGAAAGCACCCACAGAACATTTCAGACAAAATAAGGAAGAGTTTTCAATGGCCAAGACATTACAGCACCATCTGAAATTCCCTAACGTGTCTGTCCTTAGAAGGTCAACATGGGGAATTATCAAGCAAAGCAAAAACAGATCCGCACAATAGAATCAAATAGGCATACAGAGAAAGGGAGTGACTTGGTGCTTTTGCATTGTGTGCCCACAGCGTGCCCATTTTCCTTGGCTTTGCTGCTGTTTTCCTTCCTTCTAGGCATCGCTACTTGAGTTTTCTCCTAACTGCTGTGGCCAAAGTGGTGCCGTCGTCCCCTTCGTGGTCTGGGCTTTCTTCTTGCATTGGAGCATGGAGTCTTGACTGCTTCACTTTTAGTGAGTTGTCCTCCCCCCTTCCTAAAGTTTACCTACTAAATTCTTTCTTTTTAACATCCCAGTGTGACTCAGCTATCACTGTGGTAGGACTATTACAAACAGAGAAGATCCTGATAACCCTTGCGCCAGCCTGTGTGTGTTGATGCTCAGGTTGGTTTTGCCAACACCTTTTAAGAGTGAAAAGGCAAACGAAAGATCAGGCTGATGATTACTCTTACCCTCGGTCTTTGGTCTTGCCTTGGTATATTTGTTCAGGTCACTTGCTGAAGAATCCTGCTATTAGAGCCTGGATTTGGACCGTGGAAGCAGATCAGGGGCTGTAGTTGGGTAAAACAGGGAGGGCATTGGAAGAGGGAAGAGAAAATTTCATCCTGTACACTAAGAATCCAGAAAGGAGTGTGGCAACTCAAATGTATTTACTGGTACTCAGGCTAAAACACATCATGCTTCTGTTTCATTTTAGGTTTCTTTTTAATGAGAATTTTCCATCTGAAGGAAAAGCTGCAGTACCTCAGCATTAAGGGGTTAGGTCACTGCTTCTGGTTTCCTTGACTGTAAAAATCAGATAAAACTATTAGACTTCTTTTGCTCACTGTCCCTGTGATTCTAGACAGTTTCCTAACCTAAGAATTATAAAAAGTTACCCTGGGAAGGTACCTCAGGAGATCTCGTACTGCATCCCTCTGAAACGAGGTACTCCTCTGGAGTACTCTGGAGAGTTTCTGGGTCTGTTTTCAGTACAGCTCGGTGTTTGTAATTCAAGGCTAATCACATGGCATCTTGGTTCGTCCTCACAGGTCATATTTGCCAGCCTTTTCTCACTCTTCTTCCTCAGCTTTGGGCCCACCCCACCTCACATATCTCCTCCCTGACGCACAGCCTCTGGTACCAGAGCCAGTGTCCAAGCTGAGGCCTCAGCAACACTTGGTGGGGGTCAAATTTGAGGAGATTCATGTGAGTGTCATGAGAAGCTTTATCCAAGGGCTCCCCTGGAAGACTGTTACTGCCTCTTCCCCCCTTGGCATCAATGCTTTGGAGATAAGTCCCTCAGGCTTATCAAACATGCAGAGACTTTGGCACCAGGATGCTCATCTTAGAGGCATATGGCCAAACTCTAGTATTCATAAAATGCCAACTAACTTCATAAGCATCTAGTTAGGTATGCTTATTAGTTAGTGCTTGGGTGTCCATTGAGGAAGTCTGGTTTTTGCTCACATCCACCTGGGTCTGACGACACAGGTCACCTCTGAGCAGATCTCACACCTCAGCCTCGCCGAGACGTGCAGAACAAGCACTGTCCTGTCTCATTTCACATGTTGAAAGGCTGTTTTCAGGTCTCCCCTCAGCTGTATTTTTTTCTATGCTTTTCATATTTTTCTTCCTGTTTTCCAACCCTTTTACTGTCAAGTTGTGTGGGTATAGACAGATTCTTCTCTCCCAAAAGTACCTTTTAGACAAAAAAGAGGATACTGCAGTGTAAAGGGTACTCAAACACATTGCTCCAGACACAGGTTCGAGTTCTGTCCTTGCACGATGTTGGTTTCCTTGTGTGCCAGCCAGTCCTTTAGCCACTAGGTTGTTCGGTCCCTCACAGGCTCCAGTCCCTTCGGTTAAGTCATGCAAGGATCGGCTTTTCTATGAATGTTTTAGAAAGCTGAAATCCAGGAGAAAGCCTGTTGCTGCCAAGTCTGGTTAAAAAGAGATGTTTACGTCCTTGAGGGAGCAAAGCTGAGGCCACATAGCTTTGGATGATTAAACGGCCTTGTTATCTCGCTGGCTTCGGGAGAGCCTGTTCTTAGGCATTCCGTTTTGAGCGGTGTTTTAGGGCATTGCTTACTTTTTAGGGCCCAAAATCAAGCAGAGTGCCAGGAGGCTGGACTCGCACAAAGTCCCGAATTGACTGAGTCAGGCTGGCTTGGGGCACAGCAGAGGTCTCTGCAGTGTGCCGGGGAGGGGGCATCCTAGTGGGAGCCACAACCCCTATCCCATGATGCTAAATATTGAACCAGCAGGTACCAGGGTACCTGTCTGAGCCAAACAGCATACTGTGGTGTGCAACACTACAGCCACGGGGATGAGAGTGTGAGGGGGGACTTGCCTGGTGCTGATGAAGAGTGTAAAAGCGCCTTTTTTTATAGACATTAAGGGAAGCAACTTTCACAAGTCTGAGAAACAGTCATCTGCAGTATCCTTCCAGGATCAGGCTGGGCATCTGAGCTGCTTGCATTCACTCCCAAAACACCCTGAAGAACAGCAGTATTTCGTTAAGTAATCACTCAGTACTGACTTCACTTTTTTTGATGCATCAAACTGTGTATACTTAATTATAATTAGACAATTTTACTTTTTAAAAAATGTATTTGAGTTTATTTTGTCAGTGGTGACCATTTGCAGCTGAAGTTAGGAAGGTCTCCAGTTTTCTTGTTGAGGACAAACTTGGAAACCTTGGAAATCTTTCACCTGAAATTTTTGCTTTTCACCAGAGCAACTTTTCTTACTGTTTTTAGTTCCAATTTTTATTTTCTTATCTACTAATTCCTAGCTGTGAACAGGGGCATTATTTTTTTTCCACGAACTTTTGCTGGTCAGAGCATTTTGGCACCAAGCTGAGGTGTTGGTGCCCTCTAGTGAGCAACGTGTAATATCAAGAAGAAAGTGCCTGTTTCCGCAGCCAATTGCTGCTGTGACCATCTTCTGGAGCCTGTACTCTGGTTTTACATTTTTACGAAGTCTGAAATATTAAGAAACAGAAGCCCGCACCTCTGCAACCCGAAGGATCGCTGTTGATTGTAGTAGAGCTAACAACTCACAGTGTATCATTTAGGAAACATAGTTAGGAGCCTTTTCTAACCTCACATTATCTATAAGCGAGTTGCTTTTTTCTTATCCCTGCGTTACTTTTGTTTGTAATGTTTACTTGTATTTGTAGTGTCACTTTGTGCCATACACTCACCTGTTGCCCCCAGATACTCTTTCCCTGCCTCCCCTCACCGTGTGTGCATTGTGTCTGTGCTGCCTCTTCCAGCAGCATCGGCCCTTCCCAGCCAGTCCTCTCTCCTTGTCCACTGAGACTTTTAAGTACATGGAGGTCTGACATGTTTTTAAATATGTGCTTATACAGCCGGGCTTTGATCCTTGATGCCAGCCACCACAATGCAGACAGCAGCGGGAGGGAGCACTGTGATACTTGGTATTTATGACTGCTGGTTAGTGGTGAATGGTCAGCAAAGACATGGTGCAATGGTTTTCCATCTACTTACTAGAAGGATGTCACCTTTGTGATCAGTACATCACAGTCTTAAGCCTCTATGAGAAATCTAGTTGCTGAGAACTGGATGTCTGCTTCATCTTCCTGTGAAGGGCTGGGCTGATCTCTGCAAGTTCTCCCTGGAGAAATTAAGGCATTTATATTTACATTAATTCAAATTAATGGCATGCATAGTGTGCATTTAGCTAGGAAAGTGTTGACCGATTTTTTCTGTAGTTGTGGTTATTGTGGCCAGGGTCCGGCAGGGCTCTGAGGAATTTGGCCCCAATGTTGCATCACGCAGGGGAAAGCCTAAAACGTGCCCAAGGACTTTACTGCTCAGCCAAATACAAGTGGGGAAGCACCGATGGCAATAGGTTAGAGAAGCAGTTTGCTGTACTCTTGGCTGAAGGGTGGTGCTGGGGAGACTGTGAAGCTCCCTGGAGGATCACTGGCCTGGGTGAATGGGATGTGCACAGGGGACAGAAGCTGCTTAAGCTCAAATTAGCAGAGGTACTACTGGACAGGGCTAAGATTCAGCATCTTCTGTATCATCTGGACAAGTCGTGTTTCCAGGTCACCCTGAGACTGGCAAAGCCAGTGGCACAGCTCCCAGAGTCTAGGAAATGCGGGTTCTGCAAAAAGGTGATGCAGAAATCAGAAGGACCACATAGTCTGTGGCACAACTGCCTCCTAGCGACAGTCTGTATCGCATGTAGAAAGTGGCATAAAGAGGCAGAGAAGAGATTTGTTCCTGGGTTTCTTGTTTGTTTTTATTCAGCACTTCCTAACGCCTAAACACTTAAGCCTCAATTTAATGCCAATATATAATTTATTCTCAGACACCCTGAAAAGATTCCTGGGATGACAAGAGTAACGAACATAATGCAAATCTTCCTTCTGAATAAGTGCACGGCCTATTTGTCAAGAAAATGGGGCTTAAACGCAATTCCAGGTAGTCCAGACAATTATAGTCTCTGTACTGTAATTACTGCAATGTCAGGTGGATATTTTTTCTACAGTATTCAACGCAGAGCTTGGCTGATGGTCACATTCCCTTACTCACAGACACTGTTTAGGTTTGACAGGGATTCCAAACTGCAGCAAACCTAAATCAACCAGAGAGTGCTTATGCAGTGACTGCTCAAGTGACATCCGTGAAAAACAGCTGACAAAGTAAATGTACATAATGCACTTAACTAGCATGTTTTCTAGGACGCGTTCAGGTTAACTGTGTGGGTAGGTTAAAAACTGCCTTCTCTGAGTGTGGCTCTCCCCAGCAAATCCAGTCACGATCCTCCCAGTCAAACACAGGGGAAAGCAAGCAGAGCCTGCAAGTGGAGGAGGAGAAATTTGGCAGAGCCTGGGAAAATTTCAAACCCAACACTGGGATCAGCACAAAATCTCCCAGTTCAAGATCTACAAAATCGCCTTTCAAACAGGAGTTGTAGCATTTGTTCAGAACCCAGCGCATGGAGGCTATCTGCCTACCTAGGTTCTTCCATAGGGAAAAGGTAGGACTTCAGTTTCCTGTTAATTTGGGGAAAACTGCAGTATATTCAGATGACTCAGTTACATTCAATTATAGGCATGCCTGTTTATGAGAAGCAAAGAAAGCATTTTAGATTTTTGAGAAAAGCAAGTCTATAAATAGCAGTACAATTCTGCTACAGATGGGCAGAAACTCCAACCCTTCATCTGAACATTTCATACTTTGGGACACTTGAAATCCAAGTCTGACGTTTGCATCATTAAAATGTTTAGAGTCCACCTACACAAGATTGTAAAACACGCAATTTTCAGCAGACGTTACTTAAGTCACATCTTCTCTCTCCCTGTCTCCCTACCTCTCTCTCTTTCTTCCTTTTTCTGCTGTTAAATCCTAAAGATTTTCACAGAAACTTCTTTTTATAGCCTCTTTTTATTAGAGCACTATCCCTGCTAAACACTTCTATGAAATTCTCTATTAGAATGTAACCACCTACAGACCCTGTGGTATCCGGTTAGATTTTGAAAGTTGATTTTATAGAAGTTTCTCACTGAGCACATTTTAAATGTCAAATTGTAACTTAAAGTCTGTGATAGTATATATAGTAATTTCATCCCCTTCCTTTCAGCTTTTGGAGGAAACTTTTTCTTCCCTTTTGCACACACAACCTCCACAAGCTGTCTGATGTTTCCCATCATAGTTCACAGAGAAATTTGTCTTTGGAGAGATGCAAACCATTTATAAAAAAAAAATCAGCAACAAAAGGAGACTTTAGAAAGTTACTATTATGTAAGGGAAGCCAAACCATTATGTAAGGGAAAGAGTGCTATGGAAAGGAAAGAGCACAAATTGTTCTGCAAACTGGAATCCTCAAAGGCCTGAGGAAAAATTACGTCCTTGAAAGCTTGACTATTTTTCTAGTAGTATCAGTTAGGTTGATTAAGAGTATTGTCTTTGCCCGGAAACCTTCCTGCACTTGTTTCTCCAGACAAGTGAGAAACAGTGGTGCTGCCACTGCAGCCATAAATCATGCGGCTGGAAGGTGTTACTGCTCTGTGGTGGTGAGGTCGGCCTGAGCAGACATGCTTATACACCTTTATATTTTCAAACACCAAGCTGAAGTGATGCCTACCTCTATCTATCCCTGTCCATAAGGTCCCGTCGAGTTTATGTTAGAATAGTAACTTACAGAGGCTTTTGAAATCTGGAAGCAGCATCTAAGGCTCTTTCATCAGAAGTCCTACAGCTGCTCCATCCGACCCCACAGCTGGATGTTCAACTGAATGAAAATTAGCAGAAGCAGGTTCTCGGGGAACCAGGGAACTGCTCCTGTGATACAGCCTTCCTATCCCCACAGGAGTAAGTAAAAGCACTGTGTTACAATTGCCTACCTTATTCGTTACTAAGCTCTGACCCTGCTTTGCTGGCTTGGCATTTATGTATGTACTTAACATGCACGGTGTATGCTGGATTTACAGATTGTATGGACAAAACAGGCAGAGTGAAAGAAGACTCCCAGCTGTGTGTTTCCAAAAGACTCAGAACAGAAAACCCTCTAGAACGTGAACCACTGGAGATTTAACAGGCTGGCTCTTGAATAAATTATTCCCTAGTGTATTAACAGAAACATTAATTTAAGTTTCAGTGCTGTTGATGTGACCACAGAAGCATTCTTATTACTACATGCAAAACACTGAGTTTATACTGCCCTCTTCTGTAGTACGTTGAAAATGAAAACAGAATTAAGGCCAGGAATTGTACTACGAAACTAAATCCTATTTAGTCTAAGGATCTTTCTACGTCAGATTCTCCCTCCAGGTCAGCTTTTCCTTCTGGTTGTTACTTGTGAAAATACTGTCCCTAGCCAGATTATAACATTTCATGTTCGCTTTTTCCTTTTAAGTTGGCCTTTGCTAATAGCTCTTCTGCAGAGTAGGTGTCACTTCTCAAAATACCACTGTTACGTAAAGCCTGATTGATATGAATTAAGGTGGGCAGAAAAAAGTTA
The DNA here is from genome assembly GCA_025774025.1 of Xenus cinereus. Lineage (NCBI taxonomy): Eukaryota > Metazoa > Chordata > Aves > Charadriiformes > Scolopacidae > Xenus > Xenus cinereus. Next base: position 68,153,968 of record JAOXJK010000012.1, on the reverse strand, counting down.
TCAAAATCTGACTGTTTGAAAGAGAAGAATGTATTTTTGTTTAAAGCAGTGGGAGGGCATAATTACCTGCACCGAGGATAGGAAAGATTTGAGCTCACATTGCCGACATGCAGGTCTATAGAGAGCAGATCTCCCTCTTCGTGTGCTCCCCTGCTCCTGTGCCCAGAGGTTCCCACCGTACAGCACGAAGGTTTCTGAAATCCCATTACAGCGGAACTTAATGGCCAAACAACGCTGTGCTGTTTATCCAAAGACCATTAGCAGGCAGGCTAATTATACCGCATGTGTGAAGGTCTCTGAGTGCACTGGCGTTGAAGGATGGGCAGCGTCTGTCTAAGAGGGGAGCAGCGAGTGGCTGGCTGGATGCGTGCTGTGTGCCCCGCTGCGATGCCCACGAGGCCACAGGGCTTCGAGCTTCCCCAGCCAAGGATTTGCCCCCCTGGCCCTCATAACGGAGAGGCAAATGGAGTGGGGAGGTCATGGATGTCTCCTGACTCTGAAGCTGCTGAAGGGCAGGGTGAAAACAAAAAAAAAGGTACGGTGAAGCCTCAACACCCAGAATTTATTTCATGTTCACGGCATGCTTCTGGTCCAGGGACCAGAGAGAAGCTGGAAAGCCATGTTTTAAATAAAGACAGGTGCAAATGTTCAGCTTCTCTCTTTTAGGGGATTTTTTTTGGATCTACTGCTAAGTTTGAAAGGTATCTCTTAAAGCCCTCCCCTTAAGTCCCTAAGCCAGCTATTTCATGTGTTTTATTCTCCTGAAACCCTGGAAATCCTATTTTCTGCAGTGTCTCTAGCAAGCTGTCGTCGCTGTAGCATGTGTACAGCGGTTGTTTTGGCCACAGAGGGCTCTGGTTTAGCCCTATGATTAGGTCTTTCCATGTAAGTTCATTAAATTCAGTCTATCAAGAAGCTGTTTTGCTCACTCAGTAAATTGTAACAGAGAGCAGGAAGGACTTGCACGTACTCAGCATATTGCAGCTCTGAGAAATATTGGAGCTGGGCTTCAGATAAAGAAATCCAATAAGAGGGAATCTTTGCTGAACAAGTTATTTTCAGACACGTTTTCACTTCTTAATGGCCCTTCAATTACCAACTTCCTGACCAATAATGAGAACTGTCGAAGCAAACCAATTTGCAGTGGCACTGTTTTTTTGTAATTCTGCTTTATAACCAATATTCTCACACAGAAATAGCAGAGCAGTGATACTACAGCACAGCTGTCATCACTGTTAATCTATACACATATATAAGTCTTTTAAAATAATTTGTCAAAGCATTTAGTTGAAGTAAGGGTGCCTTCAAACATTTATTTAGTCTGTGGTATTTGTTCCAGTATTTTATTCCTGACATGAAAATATGTATAGCAACCAGAGAGTGGCCAGAAGACTGGGGTTTTTTTTTCTTGAGCATTAGCACCTTTTGCTTTTCTCTTTTTTTTCCTGCAGTGAAAATCTTTCAGAAGTACTATGGAAAAATGGTAAATTCCCCTAATGCTCTGCAATACATATTCTTTGGGCCTGTTTAGCGCTGGTTTTGAAGAATTCTTTAGAAAAATTATATCTGTATTAACAACCTGTTTTTTCCCGGGATTCCCTTGCTAATTGCTCATACCCTGTCATCATATTTTTCAAATTAAATTCAGGTTTCTCTACTGTCATTCTGATCACGTTTCCTAGAGAATGTAAATTCCCTTTTATTCTACTTGGAAGTCAACAAAAATTAATTTAAAAACTAGAAGTGAGTTCAAGCAGCAAAATTTACATCCAAGTACAACCTTTGTCAAAGTCCAGTTGTGGTCCAGTTAGGGGTGTGGAGGCTCATTCCAGTAGCTTTGGTGGCAGAGATGTTATATTGACCAGATGCCGCCTGGGAACTACAAGCCAGTCGGGATGTCACAGGCACTGAGGCGATGGGGAAGCGTGTATGGCTCTCATGGTCTGTAGCCACTTGTTATCATTCAGCTTCCCCACCCTGAGAGCTAGAGCCCGGCAGGGCTGAAGGGTTAGTGAGGACCTGCTGGTTGAGTTCAGAGGAGGGATGGGGGTCTCTCTTACAGCAATGAGCCAACTTGCGAATTTGGGAGCCACCCCAAGCTCTCTCTCTCTGCAGAGCCAAGCCCCACTAAGCCAAGCCAAGCCCCCAACTGGCAGAGCATTCCAGCACAGCAAAGGTATGTAAAGGTTTTCACTGCCCTTAACAAAAGCACGGCACTTTCCTCCACCGGGAGCCAAGGCTCATGGAGAGCTCCCGCTCTGTTTGCAGTGAAAGAAGGGCTTTCACAATAGAAAGGCTCAATAGAAGCAGTTGCTATGTGGGAGGATATTGAAAACAGTGATTGGCATCACGCTTTCTTTCTTCTATCTTCTCTAGTGTTTGAACCCCAAGAATTGCAGGAACGTGGCTGTTCCTGTGGCTATGTCTGCTACCCTCTTTCTCTTATTTCCCCTCTCCAGTCATCAGCGTTTTAAGAATAACTTGAAGTAATTGCACCTGTCTGTGGCAGAAGGGTTGTATTTCCTGACCCTTTACACTATCACAAGCATACACCCATGTCTTGTGGGTATAAAACCTCCAGCTGCATCTATCGCATCCTGCACCGAGGGTTGTGCATCCCCTTTGGGATGGGATGGAGGAAGGTGAGCTGTTCCCACACTGTGGCACATGGCTCACCACGTGTTCCGTGTGGCTACCTGAGCATGGTGCCAAGTCCTCATGACATCCCTTGTGGGGCCGCCACCAGCCCCCCTGGGCTAGGAGTGTGCCTTTTCCAGCTGATCGTATAGATGTACTCAAACACTGCCCTGTCCATAAAAGCCAGTCAATGAGGTTGAGCTGGCACAGAGGGGAAGCAAACCATTATTGTTTTCTGACTGGTACAGGATGGGTCCCCCATATATTTTCTAGAGGAGCCAGGGGCCATGGTGCCTCTGTCAGGCCATGGTCAAACTTTGGCTGACTCAAAACCTCTGGAGTCCCTACCTGGAGTTTAGTGCCAAGCCATAGGTATTGCTCTTAGAGGCTTCCCAGGCTGAGACGCGCTCCTGTTTTATTTCACAATTCTGAAAACAGAATTAGAACCCTCGTTACAACCAACCACTTTTGCTGGCACTTGCTGAAAAATTTGTCTAAGTCTTGGCAGTGGTTAAATCTAGTTACAATGATAGCAAGAGAAAGTACAGCTGCGAAGCTGAGAGTCATACAGTGTCTCTCCCCTCTGCCAAAGGGAGACCTGGGAATTTATTTGTGACCACTATCGTGTAGAGAATTATGTTTTCTTATGCCCTTGCAAGGGAAACAATTGCTAATGGATCTTGTGCTTCAGCGGCATCTCTCTCCCTGGGATGTCTCCCAAGTGTGTAGGTAGAGCAGCAAGCGTGCGGAAACCTTTTGTCCTTCTGTAAATTGAAAGAGAACAACTCCTGCCTGCTCACAAAGACGAGAGCCAGAAAGTCATGAGAAAAATACTATTAATCACTAACTTCTGAAACCTTGATGAAAGAAATTTGATAATGAAGCCACAGCAATCAAGTAGACAATAATACAAAGAGGCTGAAGGTAGGATTTTTCTAAGCTAGGAAACTGCACTGGGTAGGGATAAACTTCTTGATGTATTTCTGCATGTGTGTGTGTGTATTTGCTGAGGTGAGAAGGACTTTGAAACATGTTCTGGGATTGTGTGTTGTTCTTCATTATAATTACCAGTGCTACAGTTATGCCTAGCAACTCTAATGAAGTGTCAGGGTCTTATTGCAGAAGTCATTGTGTGAAGGAGGAATGAAAAAAAAGTGACTTACTGTCTTAGGCATTTCAGGCACAAAAGAGTGTGAAACGAGCACCCAGACTGGCACAGTGTCAGCAGGTTTTAAAATGTGAATCCTCTGAGAGACAAAATACATGAAAACCAAAGGTCGCCTTCCATATATTTAACCAATAAATGAGGTCATAGGGAGATCCAAAGCAAAGGGAAAGAAATGAGAGGAAACATTAGACCAGCTGTAAGGGAAATATCTGAGGCTATTTTAAAAAGCCTTGAAGATACCTTTCAGAAAAAAAATAAGGCCAGTTTTGCTGGGGGGGAGGGGGAGAAAATTCCTGTAACGAGCTCTCAAAATATTATTTCCACCTCCATTCCTCATGTTCACATATTTCTAGCAATCTGGTGATACTGTTTCCATACCATCCTCCTTCTACTTAATATCTAATTGTCACTGTACTATTGATCTCCTGCCCAGCTGTGAGTGGTTTCTAAGAACAACATACAAATTATCTGGGAGACTTTGCACTCTCTGCTTAGCAGTTTGGATTCAGGTGTGCGTGGTATTTCCTCATTTCCTTTTTTTCCCCCAGTACTCTCACTGGTTCACCTTCACTCCCCTCTCTGACTTGTTTTTTCCATCTTATCAAAGGGAAGCTTCTGCTATGAGCTGAAGCCATATCCTTTTTTCCCTGTGGCTCTGCTGTTCCCCAGCCAGGGCCAGTATTTCTGGAGATCAATACTTTTTATTTTCAGTGGCCATATTTTCAGCCTTGTTGCTTTTCAATGCAGTTCCTTCCCTGATCAGTGCTTAGCTGAAACCTTTGTCACAAGACTAGCGCCCTGATTAATCAATAAGTAATAAGACTGAGCTAATTCCATGGCTAAATGGGAAATCCCAAGGGAAATTGTATGCTTCCTTTTAAAAGTCTTTAAGGCCACTAGCCTCATAGAAGTTCACAAGGCTAATTAAAGGGCTTTACAGAAACCAAGTATCAGAGCACTGCGGTTTTGATCTTTATCTTCACCGAGAGTAACAGTTCACAGTAACTCAGTTCATAGCCAAACATGAAAATCCATTCCTTGCAGACAAAGCTATGAGGCAGAAGAAGTCAGTTCCAATGACCAAATAACTGCACGGGTGAAGCACAACCTTTGCAGAAGTCAAGCTCTGGAAAAGCTGAAGATTCAGTTGAGTGGTACTATGCGCCTTTGAACAAGAAGTGGTAGAGAAAGAGGAGGCCTAGCTGAGACCTGGAGACCAGAATCATTCATGGACCCTACTTCTCATACCAGAGGAGACTGAATAGTTATTCAGTCTTTGTATGTCTGCTCATCACTTTGTAGCCTTGTATTTTGTCCTACCAAAATCATCTGCCTCCCAGGCTGCAGAGCTCTGGCCCATTTGTAGGCCAGCTCTAGCCTATTTCCCTTGTGCCCATGGCAGTCTCATTGACTCTTAATACACAGACCTGCCGTTTAATACAGATATTGTTGTCTCGAACTACTACCAGCCTAGTTAGTCTAGGTTGCAGATCCTAGAAGGAGGGACAGCCCAAGGCCATAGGTGGTCACAGGTGGTGCTTTCAGTTCATGTACTTCATTGGTTTGCTTCTAGTCCTTGTCAGGAGAGAACCCATGACTATAAAAAGCTATGGAGCTGTGAAGTTATCAAACACCTCATAACTGTTAAAAAGTTCAGCTCCTGCTGAACTCAAGAGACGGGTAAAAGTTTTGCCAAGTGTGTTGTGAAAGTGCCTCTCCTCACCTGCCCCCACATCTGAGCCAGAAGAGCTCAGACTGAGCTAACACCGCTGCCGTTCTCTAGCACTATAGAGAGATACCTTGAGCTATTTCATCGTGCTCCACGATGGAAAAGTACACATACATAGCTGACATCCAAACACTTACTGCCTCCGTATGCAGCGCATTCCCCATAGTTCAATTCTGTACTAAACCTTCACTTTTTTAAAAGTTCATTATGTGGGAGAGGATAAAGCAGGGACAGCACAACCTTATTCAACAGCATAAATGGGTTTCTCTGGCAACCATCATCAAGCTGCATTACATCGTAACTAAGTGTAGAAGCAGCTATATTTAGGTTCTGGGTCTGCTATTGCCCTATCTTTTCCACTGCAGTAAATTAACATGTATCTGCGCGTCTAGCTGAGGGGTGAGGGGGGAGAAATATCCACCCATCCACTGCCACTGAGGCAGGGATGTGTCTTTGAAATTTGAAAAGGTCTGCCTGACTAACTTCATGCTTCTTCTGTTTTTATGTTTGTTTTTCAGTGCATTTCCAGTTCTCCACAAGTTTCTTAGACTGCTCCAGACTTACCACATAGTTTTATTCAGCTGTGTCTGCACCGGGCAGTAGACGCTCTCTGTGGTGCTCCCTTGAATCCTAAACCCCAGGTGAGTCCCCCAGCCATGACCCAGCCACATGCCGAGTCAAGAGGTGGCTGGACAACACTCCCCCGTGTACCCTACGCTGGACTGAAAGAAGGTGCAGGTGAGCCAGCAGAGATGCAGTGTGCCACACGGGTCTTTCCAAGCTGGGCGGGTCGGGGACCTCCACCATGGGACTCCTTGCAGGGCACAGGAAGCCTTGGAGGACCTGGAACTGTTCATCCTACTCATAGAGCAGAGAGCCTGAGCACCTGAAGGCAGGCCCCTCATTCCCATTTAAATCATCCTAAATGTCTCTAAAGTTTAGACCCTCTTTTGGCCTCTTCAGCATCTGGCAACACTTCGGCCATAGAGAAAAGTCAGATTTGGGTGTACCAAACATTCCCAGCACCACCATAGGTGTTAAATGCATGGAGACAGGGTAACAGCCCCACTGATGATCTCAGTAGCTGGGAGTCCACGAACCAGAAAGGATACGTAACCACTATTTTCAAAATGTCCATGGAATCTGGGAGTGCAAATAGTTGCTAGAAAGTGAGAAGTATCCCCTTTTGATGACCAGCCTCCAGTAAAATGTCTCGGTTTAAGGCACCCAAAATAGTGGCATCTGAAATCACGAGTCCCTTTTCTGAAAGCGGTGATTCTATATATAATACGAAGACATCAGCAAGAGTAACATCCAAGGGAGTTAAAAATAATTCTGAAATATTCTGGAAGAAATTAGTTACGAGGAACTTTTCTTGGCGGCTTGGGAATTTTTAATTTTTATATCTTTCCTTAATATCTCTTGATTTCTGTGGTCATCCTTTCTCCCAGCTTACCACAGAGAGAGAATTACAGCAGTGACTCTTAGAAAAGGAACAATTAAACTAATTGCTACAAATCAAATCAAATCAATGGAAAAAGATCTTATGTTTCCAAGAATTAAGAAATAATGCACATACGCTGTGGGTCTTAACTACAAACAGTTACTAAAGACAATAACAATGTTGTTTATACGTATTTGGCAGATATATCTAAAATAACAGTCATAGCTTGACATCCAGGGATTAGCTCATGGACTCATTATCTTTTGAAAAAGCTTAATGTTTTTAAAATTACTAGATCAAGCCTTAGTCTGTCATAGGTATTATGTAAGTTTCCTTCCAAAAGTCAGCCTGTACAAGGTGCCCTCCATCTCACAATATTCTCCATTTTTTGCTGGTTATTGGGCAGACCTCTGGGCAAATCAGCAGCAATCTCACAATCCACAAAACAAGTTTTTGGCATGAGTTGCCACCACAATTTATGGTGGCACGTCCCTTCCCTCCACTGGGCTTGTCCAAAAGGCTTACGATACAGCCATGTGTCCAGCCCCACTGCAGCCACCGAAGGCTGAGATTTCAAAGGAGGCAAGAGAATTGCTTGACAAAACCCAAGATATTCTTTTCTACTCTTCCTCCTGACAAAAATTAATCCTGATCTTTAGAGTTCTGTAGCCCAAAGGACAAAACCAAGAATAAAAAGTAAATTTTTTGTTCCTTTAAGATGGCATTAACTAAATTGAAACTTTCTACCCCTCAAAAAAATGCATGCAGGAAACCCTGGTTTTATTGGCTGAAAGTTCAAAATCAACCTGAAAAAGAAATTAGCCAGTTATGTGCTTTCCAGTTTAGGACTAGGCTGTATTAAAAGTATTTAGGGATCTGATGCTAGTGGGCTAGGCATTGCTGTTACTACTAATGCTTACAGCAGTGGGGGTTTGTAGCTCATGAGAGACCAACAACATAACAAGCAGATGAAATGTGTGGACTGTTGCTTACACAGCACCAACATCTTTATGAAAGATGCATATCTTTATGGCTTTATATCAATTCTGTCACAGACTTCCAAGAATAAATAGTCCCTCCCCTGCCTTGCTAACATATCAGCCCAAGCATCAAGCCATAGACTTATCTCACTTAAAAAAATGCTGATTCCAAAAGTCTTATCAGTTTACCAAAACAAATATTAACAAAGAGATTAAATTAAAGGATATGTTTGCATTCTTTTCGAGCGCATATGCATCTAATATTTGCCTTGCTTTGGGCAGGAAAAATAAAACAAGACCACCTCCCCTGATTACTCTCCAAAAGCAGCCAGGTGAGGGCCAGCTTACATATCTTCTTACCTGAATCAAATCAGCCATCACACATTTAAAAATAATGTGCACAATAAATGACAGTGAAAAGACTAACATATGCCATTTTCCATACCATTCCACAAATATCCCATGAGAGACTTATATAAAGGGGGGGAGGGTTTAATTCCATGTAGTATTCTAATTTCTTTTTCTTTTTTTTTTCTTTTCTTTGTCTGAGATGGATGGGTGAACCTAGCATCGGTGTAGAGAAATTAACTACATGTTTCGAATTATCACTGTCTCTTAATCAAAGTATGGAATTCTAATAGGTTTTTAATCATGATCTTGCCCGGTAAAGTAAGGACGTAGGAAATGCTAGTGATAGACTTAGCTTTTAGCAGAGAAATAGCTGGAAACATTTTGCTGTTGTATCTTGCAGATTGCTGGAGTAAGATCATCCAGCAATTAATACCAAAAAGACTGTCATGAGTAGCCCTTTGGCGCTGAGCTTGCAGGGTGGTCTCTCTGAGGAAACAGGGAGTAAAAGGAAAGGTGCAAGACCGAGCTGAATCCCTGTGACTGGGATAAAACGTATTCCTGAGGAGGACTGCAGAAAGGTTTTACGGTGCCTTGTTAAGACAGGTGCACAAAAGGACCTGGAGGAGTTTTTTTCAAAGCCTGAATAACTTCTCTTATATAGTAAAGTGCTAGTTTTGATAAGTTCCAAGTTCTTCAAAACGAAGCAAGAGTAGTAAAAGGCAACCAGCAGGGGCACCTGCTGCGGGGAGGCTGCGCGCCGGGGGTCCCCCCTGCTGCTTCACCCAGAACAGAGAGGAGTCAGAGCAGAGTCAGAGAGGGGGCAGCCGTACCGCTCCGGCAGCCCTTGGAAAACCAGCCCAGTAAAAATCGTGGGATACCCACAGCATCCACTGCTTTCCCAGGATAGAAAGGGCAGGACTCTATGTTTTTAATTAACCCATTAACAGTAAGAAATTAATCACCTTTTACATTTGAACTGGCTCTGCAGCCTGTTTGTCCTCCTGCACTGCTCCCCAGCAGTTTTCCCTTGCTCTGCCCTCCCTCCTTGCTGCCTTGGGGGAAACACCAAGGGGGAGGCAATGCCCTGGCCACATCCCGTAGGCAGGAGAGGCTGTGCATACTGCACTTACTGACTCTTACCAGGACTGAGATTAAGTGTGATTAGATTCACCTTGCACATAGTTTAAGCGACTGTGAAAGGATTACTGTGTTCAGTTCAGGGCCCCTTGCTACAGGAAGGACATTGAGCTGCTGGAGCGTGTCCAGAGGAGAGCCACCAAGCTGGTGAGGGGTCTAGAGAACAAGTCATGAGGAAAGGCTGAGGGAACTGGGCATTTTAGTTTGAAGAAGAGGATGCTGAGGGGGGACCTCATTGTCCTCCACAACTACCTGAAAGGAGGTTGTAGAGAGGTGGGTGTTGGCCTGTTCTCTCAAGTGAATAATGACAGGACCAGAGGAAACGGTCTGAAGTTGCGGCAGGGGAGGTTTAGATTAGATATTAGGAAGAATTATTTTACTGAGAGAGCGGTCAGGCAGTGGAATAGCCTGCCCAGGGAGGTGGTGGAGCCACCATCCCTGGAGGTATTTAAGAAACGTGTAGATGTGGCACTTCAGAGCATGCTCTAGTGCCCAAGATTGTTCGTTTTTGTCTGTCTGTGGGTGGGTGTGGTGCGTGTGTGTGTTGGTTTGGGGTGTGGTGTTTTTTGGTTTTTTTTTTTGTTTTTTTTTTTTGTGGTTGGACTCGATGATCTTAAAGGTCCCTTCCAACCATGAATATTCTGTGATTCTGTGATTTCTGGTCAAATATAGTCAATTCCAAGCCACTGAGACTGGAGTGGCCACTCTCACATAGCATAGAGGGACTTATCAGTAAAGTATTCAGCAATACTGACAGGCAGGTACACCTGAATTTACATGCTCTTTTTCGAAAATGTCCTCTCTGGTTGTATTTCATCCTAAAAACATATATAAATCTTTTCACATTCATACTTTTCAAAAATGGAGAAGCATTTTCTTGGTTTTCTGACATTGTGTTTGCCAATGTCTAAGATGCTACTTTGCTTCCGTCACTGTGCCATTAATGCAATCATTTATCCATCTTGTTATCAATACATTGGGTGCTATTTGCTGGAGACCTTGAAAACGTGGAGAGGTTTTATGTTTTCTTTTTCAAGTATTTCAGGTGCACCATTTGCAAGGAAACAAATCAATCCCATCTGTCTAAACTACTGCAATTACAATCCGTATCTTCTACCATTTGTCTGTGGAGATAAAAGCTTAATTATGCTCATATCTCTTAGTTGCACATTTGTTCTGGATCTGCTTCTGTTTATTTTTGTGATGTTTAAGGCACCATTCATGGTCTCTCAGAAAAAAAATAAACTGTGTGCTGCCCAGAACAGTTATTTTAACCAGACATGAAAATTGTTATTGCTTGAAAACTCTCTGAAGGAAAGATCATGTCACAGCAACTCATTATTGAATAAGTTCTTGTAACATTCATCCATTTAATTTGGCTTCTGCTTGACCCTAGCTCTGAATACAGTATGATTCCTCTCAGACATGAGTTTTGATAGCGCTTGTCACTGCTGAAGGGGAACGAGAAATTTGCTCTGACCTCCTTGGCAGTATTGTCCTTTTATGGACATAGTTGTGTGCACTCAGGGAAGCCTGAGGTCTGTGTCTGGAGAAGGGATATGCTGGGGGCAAAACATGGCTACAGAGCAATGTGAGAACTATGATCCTTTGACAGAACCATGGTTGCCTGAGGCAGACAGTACGAGCATGGTGTATGAAAATTTGTAAGGCAGGGAAAATGTCAGGCAATACAAGAGCATATTTTTCTGTCCATGTTCTTAGCTTGTTTCCTAGGTGAAAAGCCTGTGCATGACTTGCAGCTTGTTATTATTGTGACATGTTTAATGGAAATGAACGTTATGTATTGGACGAGTGATAGCCTTTTACGCAGAACTGACTTTCTTATGGATAAAAGGGCCCCTGAGACTCAAGTGTAGTAACACGTTAATGTGGACACATGCTGCTGCTATCCGTGAGAGCAAGTGACCCCTACTTCAGCTTTGATGTTAGCTGCTTTCCTTTGTTGCTCTTTTACACCAGAATTTGACACCAGAACATTTTTTATTTTATTTTTCCCCCACTGCATTTCATAGAGCAAAAGCTTTCAGGCACTTTCAGTTTATGAAACTTCAACATATAAAATTTACTGCATGGAGTAATTTATAGAGGGGAATATTCCCTCTGTTGCTTGTCTTGTGGGAATCTCATTTGAGCACTCAGTAACCGTAAAAAGATGGAGTTCTGTAGGAAAAATGGAACATATTTTTACATTTTTTTACTGCCAGAGTAATTTTTCTTTAGAAAGTTTTGTCTGTGGACTCATTTTGACTGTATTTTAGTTGAACTTTTTGATATATTTTGCAGGACTTGACTAAAGATTCCCAGTGCTGATTTCCCAAGTCACCAAAGCCTGTCAGATATCAATGCAATGGTTTATTTAAAAAATGTCTTTGCTCTCTTAGTGTAGGAATACTGGAACCGTGGAGGAACATATATTACAAGACCGTCAGTAAATTCATGCATTTTGCTTTCATATGCAAACTTGTCATTCTTATAACCCTAACTTGTTTTATTGCTAGTCTGAAACTTCCTGAAGATTCTCTTCATCCTTTGGCAGTTGCTGCTGAGATTCTTTATAAATATTAATGATTGCTTCTCATAGACACTGTTTAATCTGCATCACTCCACAGATGTATGCCAGTGAGTTCATTTATTATTACTTTTTGCCTTTTTTTTTTTTTTTTTTACCATCCCAGAAGAAAAGACTTGGTTCAGGTCTCTTTGCTGACTTTATATTTGTTTTCTAGGGTTGTGTTCCTGCTATTAGGTGAGACTTTCTCACAGAAACAATTGGAAAACAATCATATTTCTGCTAATCCTGTTCTGCTTTGAAAATGGTCAGTATCGCAGCACTGTTGTGCAGTACCCTTTGTATCTCATTCTTACTGATGCATTCTTTCCCCTGCTATGGCACGGTTTCTCCTGGGTCACTGTGGTAGTATTTTCCCCATGTGTTATTCTGCTGTCTTCAGTCTCATGACTTCTTGCCTGCAAATCTCTATATTGCTGCTAGGGTGGGTTCTCGTGGGAGGTGACTACCACCAGCCTGAGAGTTACACCCTTTTCTCCCTCTTTACTTCACTTCTTGTTTTGCATATTTTAGTTTGTAGCAGAGAAAAAGCAAACACAGAGCACAGCAAAGTAAATAGCAGTTATTTAAATGCAGGGTGAATATTATCCAATAATACTTGTGTTTAGGAAGTTAACAGCCAGTGGATATGCAGCACTTACACTTAATCAGCATATTCCAATCAGTGCTAACATCATCATAAACTGGAACAAGTACCAGGGGCTTTGAGCAAATCACAATGGAAAGCACTGAGGGGAAATACATGATGGAAATCATCCTCCTCAACGTCTTCCGTATTGCTGCTGGCTGCAATGGAGAGAACATCCAAAGGAGAACTGGTGCTGCCCTTCCTGGCTGGCTAGGATGGACAGCTTCCCTCCCTCTCCCTCTCCCTCTCCCTCTCCCTCTCCCTCTCCCTCTCCCTCTCCCTCTCCCTCTCCCTC